>JAMPIV010022688.1:0-183065 GCA_024509875.1 Oreohelix idahoensis
AGCAGCGCAGATTCGTTGCACAGGATTGACAACATATGTGTGGGGCCCAATACTGGTCCTGGTCACCGATCTCACAACCAAAATAAATGCTGTAAGCTTTCTTTATCATCGGTGTAATGGGTCGCCTTTGTGATAGCAAAGTTATTTGTCCGCAAATATAGCAGAAATAATCCGCACTGTTCACACATTCACGAGGCATCTTGAACGACACATCTGCACTCACAGAATCCACAACACAAATGATGACAAGGAGGAAATGTGGTTGCAATGACTGCTACAGATTACATCATCCAATTGGCTCTCAAGGCTATCCGTCTCGTGGGGAATCACGCGCCAGGGCTATAGAAAAGAGAAGGACTAGGTCATTCGCGTCGTGAAGGTGAAGCCACCAGCCTATTGACCCCCCCCCCCCCCCCCCTATCCCGCCCCATCTTGAAAACTAGAGCTAATTCGCGATTTTTAAGTTCATATTCGTGATCAGCATGTCCAAATTAGTTAAAATGACAGATCAAAAACTATCTAGCAGATCTGAAGCTCGCATTGACAGATCAAAAACTATCTAGCAGATCTGAAGCTCACGTTGACAGATAAAAAAACTAGCTGGTCTGAAGCTCACGTTGACAGATGTAAAACTATCTAGCAGATCTGAAGCTCACGTTGACAGATCAAAAACTATCTTAGCAGATCTGAAGCTCACATTGACAGATCAAAAACTATCTAGCAAATCTGAAGCTCGCATTGACAGATCAAAAACTATCTAACAGATCTGAAGCTCGTGTTGACAGATGTAAAACTATCTAGCAGATCTGAAGCTCGTGTTGACAGATGTAAAACTATCTAGCAGATCTTAAGCTTGCGTTGGCAGATGTAAAACTATCTTAGCAGATCTGAAGCTAGCCTTGACAGATCAAAAACTATCTAGCAGATCTGAAGCTCACGTTGACAGATGTAAAACTATCTAGCAGATCTGAAGCTCATGTTGACAGATCAAAAACTATCTAGCAGATCTGAAGCTCGCATTGACAGATCAAAAACTATCTAGCAGATCTGAAGCTTGCATTGACAGATCAAAAACTACCTAGCAGTTCTGAAGCTCACGTTGACAGATCAAAAACTATCTTAGCAGATCTGAAGCTCACGTTGACAGATCAAAAACTATAGCAGATCTGAAGCTCACATTGACAGATCTGAAGCTCGCACTGACAGATGTAAAACTATCTAGCAGATCTTAAGCTTGCGTTGACAGATATAAAACTATCTTAGCAGATCTGAAGCTCGTGTTGACAGATCAAAAACTATCTAGCAGATCTGAAGCTCGCATTGACAGATCAAAAACTATCTAGCAGATCTGAAGCTCGTGTTGACAGATGTAAAACTATCTAGCAGATCTGAAGCTCGCGTTGACAGATGTAAAACTCCTCCTCTTCTATTCTTCACGTACCCTGCCAGTTGGCATAGGTGATCATGTCTCTTCACAACTTCCTGTTCCCAGTACTGTTTATAATTTATGTCGATGACGTCTTTCCATGCCACGATGTTGAACAGTCCAGTGTATCTTCTTTCTCAGTCGCCTTGTATATTTTTTGGTCCAACCATATCTCTGGTTGTCTCATTTTACTCCAGCTTCCTTCTTCTCATAACATGCTCGAATGTAGGTTGCTTTCTTCTAATTTGAGTAATAAGCTTACTTTGATCACTGAATCTGTTATAATATACTCTTTTTAGTTGCCCATGATATTCTTAATATACTTCTTTAAAACTTTACATCTATGGCCTCCAGTGATTTTCATGCTTGTTAACTGATTGTCCGTAACTTGCTTCCACATGATACAATTGGCCAAATGTACCAATGAAAAACTTTTTTTGTATTATTTGCAATGGGAAAGAGGTCTTGCGTTGTTGTTGTTGTGGTTGTTGTTTAACTAGGGCTGCTGAGCTTCTCGCTCTTTAGCAGCCAATACCAAGTTGAAGACTCCTTGGTATTATCTACACTGTAGATCTAGGCTTTTCCGCCATTCCGAAATGTGTTGAGTTGAAGTCATGAGCTCCAGTTTCTCCAGCTTGGCTTGCATTTAAAGGATCGTCACATCTGGTCCCAAGTTAGGATTAAGAAATGCGTAGCATATTGTGCATTCCCCGCCATCCAACGGGGTTCTCCAACTATGCAGAGCTAAAATACTGTACTCTGGTTCTGGGCTCTGCCATGGAATCGTCACGTCCTGCACAGAGCCACTTCTCAGCTTCCCATGGGTCCACAGTGAGATCCTTCTGCATGTAGTCAACCAAGTCAAAGCCAAAGAATTACACCTGGGGCTCAAGTGATTTCTCCAAGCGTAGTGTGCAATGCTGGGTTCTCAACAAGTTTCACCACAGGGGGAATACCTGGAAGTGTGTGGATGATTTCAAAAGTCAGTGAGGGTGTAATTAGCCTCACAGACATAGGTTCACTTCCACGTACATATATTATAACATTGCACATAGCTGGTGGTTATATAAGGATGGCTTTAGATATGCCTCCATGCATAGAGGTGTTGCATAAAAGTCTTTGTATGTTATGTAAAACTAATGTAGGACAACCAACATGTCACAGCCAAAGGTAATAGAAATAGAGGGAGACCTGACAAAAAGCATGTGGAGAATGGAATCAGACGTAAATGACTCAAATTAGTTTTTGGTCGGCTTCTCTTTCGCTTTCCAAAAACAACTTGGTGGAGAACTGTGGAGGCTGAGATGCAAAGAATAAACCAGAGCTGGGGCACTGTCAAAGTATGGCCGCTGACCGAGCAAAGTGGAAGCAGTTTGTTGCTGCCCTACAAGACGCCACCAAGCGTGATATTCACTAACTGCTTTGACAGTTAGAAGAAGAAGATGACTCAAATGTCAAGTCAGTCCTATTGTATGGCTGTGAAACATGGTGAACAACAAAAACAACAACCAAGAAGCTAGACTTTCATTAATAGGTGCTCACATAGAAAAGAATGATTGAAATGGCATGATGAGGTCAATAAAATGGAATTGATGACATAAACCAGAAATGAAATGTGAGAAGTCATAATCGGTTGTGTCAATGCTGATCAAAACATGACAGATTAAACATGTACCACATAAGGGTGTTGTGTACAAAGTTTCAGCTCTCTACAATGAGTTAAACATTGAGATTTTGAGCGTAAATTATTTGAAGCACCACAAATATATAAACTTCATATTGAGTTCAATAAAAGTGGATTTAAAAAGTTGTAGACAGCCAGAGACATTGGTAAGCAAAAAATAAGCATTGCATACTCAGTAGCTAAACACAGAAACAATGCAATGGCACAGAACAAACCAAATGAATCTTTTCTCCACTCAAACATTTAATTTCCCATTTTTTTAGTTTGAATCTTCTTTTCTTTTTTTAATCCACACAGAAAGATACAAGAAAAAGGACCACACACAGAGCCTGAAGAGGAACACTAGAAATGGAAGCAGCACATCTGGAGCATCAAGAGCAGAAGTCAAGAAGGCAGTGCAAACAAGAAATCAGAGTCAAGCAACACTTGCAGCCAGTCAGCCTTTGAGCCTTCAGTGCTGGGAGGCGAGTGGTTTGACATGTGCCCCCTTCCCCATATTTCTAGCTGCACAAGTTAATTAAACTCTACTAGAAAATTAGGTAAATTGCAGAAAAAGCCTTAGATAGTTATTGCTTACAAAACAAATAAATAAAACACGATAACAACTAAAAGAAAAGAACATTAAAATATATCACACTTTAGTATTAGTGTTTTCCGATAACAGATTTACACTGCATGATTTGGCATGGACGAATAGTGTCCCAACTGAAGAAAGGTCTAGTATCTTAAAGAAGAAATACTTTTATTTTAATTGCCTGTTCTGGCGCCTTATGCCCTTAGCACCCAGGACACTCTTCTCCCGTGTTCAGTTGTTAGTCATGATAAATCTGCGGACCTGTCACTAGGATAAAGTCCAGTCTAACCCAGGTCCATGAGGCCTGTCACATGTTGTACTGACATGCGGTTGTGCATTATGCTGGCAATCTTATCATATAAAACAAATGGTCTCAGAAGATATAGCTGCAAGAGCATGTGACTGCTCAGTGCAGGTTTCCTGCAAGGGGAACAGTTGTAGTGGTGGTCCATGCTCTATGTGGACTGCAAAGAAAAATGATGATGACAAATTAATTATAGCAGCAAACTATCTCAGCAGTTATGAAAGCACCTAGGAACTCATCTTTATTTGACAGCATGTGAACTAAGACATGAGAAATAATTTACATGAAAGGCATATAATTTTGAATATGATGTAATCAGTTTTGTACAGACAAAAATGGCTAACCTCCTTCACCATTATAACACAAGCTACATTAAATATTACATGAAAATAAACAGAAGATTTTTGCGACCTACTCATTATAGCTTCAAAAATGAATGCCTTGGTACTTAGATCATGAAAAGCCATGCTGGCTATCCAGTCATGAACTCCAAAGTTAGGCATCTAATTATATCATATTATGTAAAGAAAGAAGACAAATCTACTGCTGTATCCAGTCTTGAACAAACTTACATCTATGGTAGCTCCAAGTAAAAGTTACTTTTTGACCTAAAAACTGCACAAATTTCACACAATCAACATTCTTGTTTTTCAAAATTCAAGAGCTCTGTTACTATAAAACACATTGCAGGATCATTTTCATATCATTACTTATGAAATGCTACTGCTCCATCAAGCAAGTTGTTATAGGTAATTAATATGAAGTTGTATGGTAGGTGCTGGCTGACAACCTCATCATGTAAAATGAACTGATACAGAAACTACCACTACAGGAGCACATGAATGCTTACTTACTTACTTAGTCGTTCCCCTTCTACCGTGAGGTGTAGAGGTGCACATGAATTGAATGCTTTGGAGCAGTATTCCTGTAAGGGGACTGGTTGCAGTGGTAGGACCATGCTCCATAAAGAGCAAAAGGTGAGGGGAAGTTTGAGATGATAATCTGTACATGTTTCTGATGACATACACGGTCACAGCTGAAACTTGTCCTGATAAGTAGAACACATGAAGCAGCAGTGCCTGTCACTTGACATACAACAGTCAATGTTTCTTAATCAGCTGAATGTTCCATGACTATTGTAAAGCAAAAACAAAGCTAAGAAATTGTGATCCTATTTATGTTAGCCCAGTGACTGGATTCTAAAACCCTTCTTTACAGAAATCTCCTACCAAAAAAGATCAGAGGAAAAAAACTTTTGATGAGAAATAATACAACTATGCTACATACATTTGAAAATAATGTTCTCATTAGTTGCAAAAACAAAATTTTTACCACATTTGGTAATGGGCTTTAGTCAGTAACTGTTATCTGATTTTTAACATGTTCAGAAATTGTGATGCTGTTAAGTTTCTGAAAGCTGTTTTTAGAAAACCTGGGCAACGCCGGGTACTTAGAGCTAGTGCAGGATAAAGGAAGGTTAGCTTCATAATGAAATGTCATAATATAATAATGAGCTTTAACTTGTCATTCATAAGGACAATGTGAAACTCAGAATTTAAGAAAAAACATGAAGACAATTATTGCACGGATGATGACACATTTGGCAGCTTCTCCCAACAACACATGAGTGCTAAGACATGTCCCAGACTGCAGCATTAGCATCCGAGTTAGACATGCCTAAGACATTAGATAGCTGTCATGCATCACTAACGTTAACTTTCACACCTCCACTGGTACTGTAACTGGCATTATCAAACCCTGACTCTGTTGTTGAGCTGAGCTGCTGCTTGCTGAAAGAAGGGACATTTTGGCCACGAGTGTAACGGAATGCCACAAAAGCTATGACAGCAATAACTGCAACCAGGACAAGGACTCCAATGACTATTCCAGCAACTGAACCTCCACTCAAACTTGAGCCTAAGAGAAAATACAAAACATGGATTTGTCAGAATTGTTACCAAAAAAAAAAAGCCCAACAGGGAAATAATTCATATTAAATTGTGAGTGTACTGTGAAGTCACTTTTTATTTTTAAATTTTTATATCCACACTTATTTCCCCCGGATATACTTGAACAAAAAAATGTTAGAATGATGAGCAATAACTACACTTTGAGAAATAAGTTTTACTTTTAAATTTTTGTTTTATTCTCACAAACAAAATAGAATTAAAATGGCAAAATAAACTGACGTTACAAGAGACCACTAAAATGGATGCCCGCTGCGAAACTATGTGTTCAACAAATTGGATCTCACAGTGAGTGTTAATATTAATGTGATATAACATTTTAATTCAATAAAATGGCAGTTAAGTGTCTTTATTGTGGTATTTGTTTTATATACATTAGTTGGGACCCAAAGACGCAACAATAGAGAATGCAGTCAGCGACCCATAGCTTGACTGCTTGCGTCAGGGTCAGCAAACCAGAGCTGACCAAGACCCTACTCCACCTCCAAGTGGTGGTCCTGGAAACAGGCTGCATCACTGCAGTCTGACTGAGTGAGTAGGGATAGAAGAGGGAAGGCTAACCCGGTCCCAAAAAAGGCCGTGCGGAAGTCGGATGTGTCGGCCGAAAGGCGCAAATATCGCAGCTTCGCTGTAAACGGGCACAATGCAACCAACGTCCTTTTCAGGACAAACGAGGAAGAAGAAGAAGATATAAATTAGTTAAATAGGAGTAAAGAAACAATTTTAAAATAGAAAGTGATTTTTTTTTTCAATCAACCTGTAAATGAACAACACTGAAATAGACTTCATAATTTTCTTTAATCTAATTTTCTGGAATAGGACACAATCTACAAATTCTTAAAACTGCTGAGAATGCTGTAAGCCAAAACAACCAGGCCATGTGAGAAGAACTGTCTTAAGCAACTATCACATCACAGAAAGGTTTTAACACAGACTGACTTACTGGCGTTACTGTTACCAAGTGCACCCTTATTTGGCAACGTCTGTGCACCCTGGCCAGGACTTGTGCTTGATGCAAACACTGACATGGAAAGCACAAAAATGTAATATATCACAAATTATGCACAAACACTTTTTATTTCTACGTTTCATGGGTGGACTGAATGGATGGGCAATTGAGCAGTGCCTGAGGGTCCACAACAAGTAGGGGCCCATTCTTCCCTAGCCTCCATCTAGCTTACTCAAGTGGATGGAGCCCGGAGCCATATTATACTTACTGCCCAGGGGCCCAATTAACATTATTGCCTGGGGCCCAATTAACTTTACTGTCCAGGGGCCCAGTTAACCTTATTGCCCCGGGGCCCAGATCACTCTCAGTCCACTCCTGCTCTGTGTGAAGATAAAATGTTGGTGAATGTAAACTCAGAGACTGATTTTAAAATGTTGAAGAAGTTTGTGATTTAAAATTCAAAGTGACATTATGACACTGCCACCATCTGTCAATAAAATTATAAATTAAGAATGGATGCAGCGATCATTTTTATTTCATCATCATTTTTCTTTGCGTTCCTTATAGACCATGGAGCCACCACTTTACCTAGTTCCCCTGGCAGGATGCTTGCATTCACATGCTCTTGCAGTGGTAGTCTCCATGGCCACTTGTTTTACATGAGGAGGTTGCCAGCCTCTTGTTCAACCTCATATTAGTCACCTTGTTTGACTGTCCTCAGGTTGCAGTAGTCCTATTTTTCTGTTTATAAAGTCCTTGTGCATATTAACTCTTTGACTCCGCAATTATTTTCCACCCTGTGCCGTAATTTTAATTCGTGACAGACTAAAAACAATGCTCAGAGAGTTGTTTTGGCACGGGTGTCAAATCTGATCAACGCTCTGAGCGTTGTTTCTGAGTCAAAGAATTAAATTTAAATAATTTTGGGTGTACACATGACAGAAGCAGCACATTGTCAATGGCATATGAAAGTATAATTCATAAAGTTTCAAAACAATACATTTCAAATTGTTAGGCTTTGTAACATCCATCTTTTTGTGGCACATAGCTCAAACTGATTTTAAAATAATTTATCAGCTGCTGCTTGATGAATTGCACTTGTGATCCTGACCCTTAAGTTCATCCAAAGAATGTGACAGTTATAAGTAAACAACAGTTTTAACTTTATCAATTGTTCTGTTATATGCAGTTTGCCATGTGTAGTCCTGGGAGTCTGACCAAAAACAAAACAATGACAGAATATGACTACTGCACCCTTAGACATGTCACACAAGGTGGCTTATATGAGATTGTGCATGGCACTAGCAACTACATCATGTCAATCAAATTGTCACAGAGACCACTTCTGCATTAGCTTGTGAATTCTGGCTGCAGGCATCCTGCAAGGGGACCAGATATAGTGGTCACTCCAAGTTCCATAAGGCATGCAAGCAAAAATGATGATCATATGCCATTTACAGTTAGCAAAGTTATCTCATCTCATCTCACATTCATTTCCTCTTCTACTGCTGGGTGTAGAGGTTTCCCATGGAGAGCAATGGCTCCATGGGAGAACATGCAATCATATATTAACTCTTTCAGTCCCAAGTAAAAAAGTGGGTTTGGCCCAAACAAAAATGGCCATACCAGTATGTTTTTATTGTTTTTGTTTGGAATTAATTTTTTTAAATGTTCATATTCATAAATAACAAAAGTCCATAATGGATGGCTATACTTTAAGAAAATAGCGTTTTTGAGTTGTCAAAATTAGAAAACAGCCCTAGAAAGGATCAAGAGATACGAAAGCCAGTATACTGTTGATTGGGCCAAATGGGTCTAGCGGGAAGTACAGTATACTGGCTCTTGGGGGTTAAAGAGTTAAGACACACAGGTGATTAGCCTGTTGCATCTGGACTTGCCCTACAATAGATTGAATTATATCGCAATGAGATAGAAAAGTTATTAAAGGTTTTTAATTGCCCAAGGAGTTTATAAACAACACCATGCAGTATACAAAATGTCCATCTGTTATTTCAATGGACACGGAGATTTAACACAGCCTATATTACAGCTATAAAGGTCTTTATCAGGGATGAGTGTATATATGAAGACAATATGCTGCTGTCAAAAGCTTCTGGTAGTTTATTTACTTTTTCTGTCCACTATTGCCATGCATACACTCAGAAGAGAAAAATCAAGCATAGCCAGAGGTGCCCTTGACCGAAACCCACAGGGGAAAAGAAGAGTGGGGAGGCAAAAGAGAACTAGGAGAAGAACAGTGGAAGAGGAGGTTAAGGAAATTGGAATGACTTGGGTACAGCTGAAAAAGACAGCCCAGAATAGAAATCGATGAAGAGCAACTGTTTCAACCCTATGTTCCACGGGGAACAGAAAGGAATGATGATTATGATGTTTCCATGAAGCATAATGGGGAATTGAAGTTTGTGCTCTTGCAGTGGAGGACCCTGTCTGCTGATGCTTCCACCATGGCACCCCTACGACCCATGACGGGTTATGGGTTGAGATGAGATGATGTGCTCTTCAGCTAAATGTATCACTTTGGCTGCTGTGAGCTAGTATTGTTGTTGGATTTATGTGATGTTGTCTATCTGTCTTGGTCTTCCCCGTGCCCTGAAATTCAGATCGTTCACTGTGGTAGGTGCCTAGTGGTAATTTATCAGTCTCCACTCTCATGAGATGGGCAAACCACTTAATGTTCTGTCTCTCTATATACTTGATGCAGGATGTAGCTTCTAACATTTTTCTGATACCATTTCTCATCTGTCTCTGCTGGCTTTTCTTAAGCTTCTTATCTCAGGGTGTGATTTTCCTCTCATGAGCTTCAGTCAGGGATCATGTTTGATACTCACACCAAACAGCTGGAATGAATATGTTATTTAACTGTTGTCATTTAGTTTCCATACTAATATTCTGATGTGTGAGTAGTGGATACAGTTGGATAATTGATAGCGTTAGATAGAAATTAACAAGTGAACAAAAATATCAAACATCCAACAGAAAACAATAATTACCCTCTAAGGGTAAGTAGTAACATACCCTCTAACATTAAGTAATATCTTTCCTTCTAACAGAAAGAAATATCTTACCTTCTCACAGAAATTAATATCTTACCTTCTAAAAGAAAGAAATATCTTACCTTCTAACAGAAAGTACTATCTTACCTTCTAACAGAAAGTAATATCTTACCTTCTAACAGAAAGAAATATCTTACCTTCTAACAGAAAGTAATAACGCTCCTTCTAACTGAAAGTAATATCTTTCCTTCCAACAGGAAGTAATATCTTTCCTTCTAAAAGGAAGTAAAACCGCTCCTTCTAACAGAAAGTAATATCTTTCCTTCTAACAGAAAGTAATATCTTACCTTCTAACAGAAAGTAATATCTTACCTTCTAAAAGAAAGAAATATCTTACCTTCTAACAGAAAGTAATATCTTACCTTCTAACAGAAAGTAATATCTTACCTTCTAACAGAAAGAAATATCTTACCTTCTAACAGAAAGTAATAACGCTCCTTCTAACTGAAAGTAATATCTTTCCTTCCAACAGGAAGTAATATCTTTCCTTCTAAAAGGAAGTAAAACCGCTCCTTCTAACAGAAAGTAATATCTTTCCTTCTAACAGAAAGTAATATCTTACCTTCTAACAGAAAGTAATATCTTACCTTCTAACAGAAAGAAATATATTACCTTCTAACAGAAAGAAATATCTTACCTTCTAATGCAGTGTTTCTCAACGGGGGCGGTACCGCCCCCTGGGGGGCGTTTTCAAGATGTCTGGGGGCGTTCTGATGGGTCGCAACGATTGGGGGTCGCTACTTCCATTCAGGGGGGGGGGGGGGAGGTGGGGGGGGGTTTGTACATTTTTACAAGAATCAATATGAAACAATTACAAAAGATGTTCCCCTTCGCATAGCTTGTAACACGATAGTTTTTATTTGCCCTGCGTCCCATGGAGTGTTTCAAGCATTCCAAACGCAAAATTTTTGTACCTGGGATGTTACCATTGTCTGGAGACAGTAGAGTTTTTGGATTCAATCAAAGAAGAATTTAGCATCGAAAGAGAAGTATTGCGAAACGATGTGGCCTATCTTTCAGATACATTTGAAAAGTTAAATGAGGTTCTTCTTAAGCTACAAGGAAATGAGATCAGTCTGATTAAGGTGAAAGGAATTACCATGGGGTTCATCAACAAATTGACATTATATAAAAATAATCTTAGTCGCCGAGAACTTTCTCATTTTCCATGTTTAGTGCAGTTAGGTGGGGACAGGCTTTTTTTTTTTTTTTCCTTAACCAGCGGCACTTGGGCTTTCAGCCCTTCGGCCCAATGACATGTCATTGCGAGGCTGGGGAACCTGAGGACTTTCCTTCCAACCCGGTCAGGAGCTTCGCTCCTTCCCATCCACAGAGGGTTTATCACAGGAGCCGTTCAGGCTATTCAGTCAAATTTCCGGCCGTAAACATTTCTTCAAACGCTGACGCCCGGGTTTGAACCATGAACACCTGGTCACCAGTACAACGCTGAAGCCATTACACCAGCGCAGCTCCCATGCGGACAGGCTTAAAGATTCAGATTTATAGGTTTATTGCAGTCATTTGGACGCTATTAAAAATGATATGAGCATAAGATTTAAAGACTTGCAAGAACTAATAATACCGGATTTGGTGATTAATCCGTTTGAATCAGACGTGGAACAAGTTAGTCAACATTTACAAGAAGAATTAATTGAGCTACCAAATGACTTCGAGGCAAAAGCACGATTCTGTCACACACATTACGAAAAATTTTGGATCCAGTAGAGGCTTGCGTATCCCGTTCTTTGGTGTGAAACTAAATTGCTAATTACAGCATTCCCAACGACATATTTGGTGGAGAAGGGGTTCAGTGCAGTAGTGTTGCTACTACAAAAGCAACGAAACTGACTGCAGATTTGTAACAGAGGATTTTAACAAACTTAGAACCAAATATTACAAAACTGGCTGAGTCACACCAAGCGCAAGGATCTCATTAAGCTTCATTAGTAAGTGAATTTGTATATAATTATATCATTATTATCAACAAATAATTTTTTTTCATGTTTAAAGTAGTTACATAAGGAGAGGCTTTAATATTCAGATTTGAAGATATATATGCAGTCATTTAGGCGCTATTAAAATGATATGATTATGATAGTTATAGAGTTGTAAGAACTAATTTTATATCATTTGCTCCGCCAATTTGTAATTCAAGGATAATGAACTTGTGGTGAATAAAATTCCGCACTTAAACACATATTTAATATAACTAAGCTTTTATAAATGTGCTTTCTCTTTTTCTTTATATTATAAGAAAAGATAACTCATTAACTGTATTGCTTTTTTAAACGTATGGTGGAATATATTTATATGTGTGTGTGTTTGTGTATACACGATAAAGAGCAAGGGGGTGCTAAAAGGGTGGGGGGCTTGTAATAGCTCTCTAACAGAAAGTAATAACTAGCCTCTAACAGAAATTAATAACTTATGCTCTAAACGAAAGTAATACCTTAATCTTTCTTCTTCTTCTTCCATCCTTAGCCACCAACCGGCAAAGCAGTATGTGGCCAGTACACCTAGTGGCGTCTTAGGGCAACAACAAATTGATCAATCTATCGCTGTTTCCACCACGCCTAGTGGCGTCTTTGTGGAACAGAAACAGACCAAACAATCTATCGCTGTTTCCGTAATCAGATTGGTTGGCAAGCAGGTGATCAGCCCACTGTGCAAAGTTTTTACGGGATGGGGTAAACAGCCCCATGCCCAACCCTCCTTAGTCGCTTTTTACGACATGCGTGGTAGGGTGCAGTGTTACTATTCTTTGCTCCCCTTTCGGGCCACGGCAACACACGGGTGACCTTAATCTTTAACAGTAATAAATCTCTAACAGAATGTAATAACTACACTATAACAGAAAGTAATACCTTACACACTAACAGAAAGTAATACCTTACACACTAACAGAAAGTAATAGCTTACACTCTAACAGAAAGTAATAACTTACTCTAACAGAAAGTAATACCTTACACTCTAACAGAAAGTAATATGTTACCCTTTAACAGAAACTAATAACTCACATTCTAAAATAAAGTAATAACTTACACTCTAAAAGAAAGTAACAACTTAATTCTAACAGAAAGTAATAACTTACCCTCTAAAAGAAAGTAATGATGTTGAGGATTGTTGCATGGTCAGCAAGCATTTGCGGTGTGAACCTGATTCAGATGGTTGCACCGTGCAACACCTCACTAGACCGAAATGAAATGGGTCGCGCGTCGTGATCAATGATCCGTGAGACTTAGTTACAGTAGTCTTATGTGTGGCCTTGGTGCTGGATGGTCGTGTTTATAAAATGTGGCATTGCCACCGAAGTATAATAGTGTAGAACTAGGAAAATAGATCACGGTAATATAAAGCCGGTAAAATAAATGGATAATGTGTAAGGACCATTGAGTCCGAATGTATATATGTCGGCAGTATAAACCAAAATCATTTTATTATTAACGTAAGCCATAAAAATATGAAACGCAGTTAGAATATATAAGGCTGATGGAGTTGGGCGATGAATGCCAAAGAAAATTAATAATATGTTTGAGTTCCTGTTAGAACTAGTAGCAGAATGATTATTTAATTCTGTATCAGTAATAAGTATACCAAGCTTTTAATTACAAGACATTGAGTATTAACTAATCAGTAAAGTAACAGACGTGTGAAGTCTGAAAGAAAACGGTGCTATATTGCGTGTTCTTTAATGTGAGACATATTAGTATTGTTCCAACGGGCTGATCACCCGTTTGCCAGTCACTTCGATTACGGAAACAACAGCAAATGGATTGATTTGCCGTTGCCCTAAAGACGCCAATAGGCGTGATGGGAAACAATGGCAAAGAAAACCTATCTGCTGTTGCCCTAAGACGCCACTAGGAATAATGGCCACTGACTGCTTTGACGGTCGGTGGCTAAGGACGGAAGAAGAAGAAGAAGATATTAGTATTGTAAACTCATGATGGAAATTGTGTGTTGATTAAAAATGATTTAAAGTCGTCAAAAGAGACTTGATAAATAGTAAAAGTTCTACAGTTCACGTTATAAAGGTTGTATGCGTTTTGACCGTTATTTCCAAGGTCAGTTCAAAACTAGAACATTGCAATTCAAACTCTATTAAGCAAAGAATAATTGAAATGAAATAAACAGTAATATTCGAACACCGAAAGTAATTCAGAAAACGAATCTGGTACTGTGGCAGAAGATTGATACTCATGCACGACAGATGAGATGAATAAACATGGCCTGAAACAAACTACAATTATCAGTCCGTTCAAACAAAGAAAGCCCATAACATATTAGTGTCAGAAGTTAACGGATTTGCTCTTCTGTCAAACGATTTGATCAATTACCGATTATCTATCAAGAGGTTCGTGGACGCTACAATTGAAGAAAATCGAATCCAATACAGTCGAGTTACAGTGGAAATTCAGACGTGAGAAATTTATCCAAGGCAAACTGGCAAATCGATTGCGCATGTGAGAACTCAAAAGTCAATATGTCCAGTCAGGTCTACATCAATGGCCAGAAGCTGCAATGCTGAGACAGCAGAAGCTGCAACGCTAAGACAGCCCTGCATCAACGGCCAGAAGTTGCAACGCTAAGACGGCCCTGCATCAACGGCCAGAAGCCGCAACACTGATCTGCACCAGAAATCGACAGCCATTATTAGTCTGGATCAATCGTGTCACGCAGTCGTTTACCATCAAGGTCAAGGTCTTGACATCAGCTGCGTTGAACTGTATCAGTTCCGGCATCTTAGGACAGCTTTTCTCACGATGGCAGAATTGGAAATAAGATAAGTCCTTCTCTTCATTAAGGCACTTAATGACTTTATTCCTGTTCATAGAGGTCTAGTTTTAGCCTTCAGTCCACTGTACCTTCGCTGTCGTCCTTATTTCTCTATTTATCATTATGTGTTTGCAATTTATATTTATTTGTAGGCCTATATTCGTGGGCGGCTGGTGGGCTTGTAATATTGTGGGCTTCTCGTAGGAGGAATTCAGAATATTTCAACGACTTGTAGGGTCAGTGTTTGTATTTGCTGACTGAAGGACTAATGATTAGTTCATTATAGAAGTCTCGCTTCAGTTTGCAAAACGAACCATTTTTTTGTGCTTAGCTGTGACGTCACGTCGGTCGTCATTTTTAATTTGCATGACCTAATTTCAGCGCTGTGTATACGTTTCTACATCTGTGATTTTAAAACTCTTGTCTAATTGTACATTTAACGACGACTTGTCTTGTTTATTTTTTTGTAATGTTATTTTAACGTTTTCTTTTTTCTGATTAATATGTATGAGTCTTCTTTGGTTGCTTTATATTTGTTATGTGGTGTTGAATAATTGAACATATCACTTCACTGTATTTCATTTTCTTGTGCCTTTCATTTGTCACCTGTGATCGTCTCTAGTTTACATTGAAGAACATATTTACATCACAGATTGATTATTTTGTAGTTTCATGGTTTATATATATTATTTGTATATTTTAGGATAAATAATATACTATTGTGAGATAATTATAACTTATAACCATGTCGACATTAGAAGAGTGTATAAACATTGGAAAGAGTTTAGGTAAATCAGGAGCTGAACTTGAGGAATATGCAGTGACTAAGTATGAAAAACACTTAGCTCATGTTGAGAGAATAGAACAGCGTGAGTCTGTTAAGCGGGCAGAGGAACTTAGAAAGTTTGAATTAGCACAAGAAAAAGAACTTAAAGAGAAAGAAATGGTTCAAAAGGATAAAGAAATGTCTTTAAAATTGGAGATGGAAAGGATAAATGTAGAACAGAAAAATAAAGAAAGAGAGTTAGAGAAAGAGAAAATGGAATTAAGAAGAATGGAACTTCTTCACTTAGATCAAGTTCATAGAAATGCTATGGAACTTGAAGCATTAAGACTTAATGCAGAGAAGGAAAAAACTTTAGAATTGGCAAAGTTGCAATCTGATCATTCTAAGTCTTCAGCAGGTTCAACTGTGTTCTATCCTAAGTTGAAGATACCTCATTTTGATCAGAATCGTGACTGTGTGGACTCTTTCTTGTCTAGGTTCATCATGAAGGTAACAGGTTTGAATGTACCTAAAGAAAGATGGAGTAGTCTCTTAGTTGATTTTTTGACTGGTGACTCGCTCCAATGCTTCATGAATCTGGATGAAAAGAGTAGAAACGATTTTGATGTCGTAAAAGAACCACTTCTTAGATGTTTCCAGTTAACTGAATCTGGATTTCGTGATCGTTTCCATGCTGCTAAGCCAAGTAAGGAGGCTGACTTTGGTGAATTTATTTCATGTATTAAACATTTTTTGTCTAGATGGATTGATTTGTCTGGTATCAATAAAACATACGATGGTTTGATAGATCTCATGTTACGAGATAAGGTTCTATCTTCATGTAACCATGAACTGGAGTCATTTTTACAGGAAAGACACCCAGACTCCATTGAGGAATATGAAAAATTAGGAAGACAATTTATAACCGCACATCCAAACAAGGAAGGATTTTCTAGAATAGGACACAATCTACAAATTATTAAAACTGCTGAGAATGCTGTAAGCCAAAACAACCAGGCCATGTGAGAAGAACTGTCTTAAGCAACTATCACATCACAGAAAAGTTTTAACACAGACTGACTTACTGTCATTACTGTTACCAAGTGCACCCTTATTTGGCAACGTCTGTGCACCCTTATTTGGCAACGTCTGTGCACCCTGGCCAGGACTTGTGCTTGATACAAACACCGACATGGAAAGCACAAAAATGTAATATATCACAAATTATGCACAAACACTTTTTATTTCTACGTTTCATGGGTGGACTGAATGGATGGGCAATTGAGCAGTGCCTCAGGGTCCACAACAAGTAGGGGCCCATTCTTCCTTAGCCTCCATCTAGCTTAATCAAGTGGATGGAGCCCGGAGCCATATTATACTTACTGCCCAGGGGCCCAATTAACATTATTGCCTGGGGCCCAATTAACTTTACTGTCCAGGGGACAAGTTAACCTTATTGCCCGGGGGCCCAGATCACTCTCAGTCCACTCCTGCTCTGTGTGAAGATAAAATGTTGGTGAATGTAAACTCAGAGACTGGTTTTGAAATGTTGAAGTAGTTTGTGATTTAAAATTCAAAGTGACATTATGACACTGCCACCACTTTCAATAAAATTATAAGTTAAGAATGGATGCAGCGATCATTTTTGCGGTGTGAACCTGATTCAGATGGTTGCACCATGGAACACCTCACTAGACCAAAATGAAATGGGTCGTGCGTGGCGATCAATGATGCGTGAGACTTAGTTACAGTAGTCTTATGTGTGGCCTTGGAACTGGATGGTCGTGTTTATAAAATGTGGCATTGCCACCGAAGTATAATAGTGTAGAACTAGGAAAATAGATTACGGTAATGTAAAGCCGGTAAAATAAATGGATAATGTGTAAGGACCATTGAGTCCGAATGTATATATGTCGGTAGTATAAACCGAAATCATTTTATTATTAACGTAAGCCATAAAAATATGAAACGCAGTTAGAATATATAAGGCTGATGGAGTTGGGCGATGAATGCCAAAGAAAATTAATAATATGTTTGAGTTCCTGTTAGAACTAGTAGCAGAATGATTATTTAATTCTGTATCAGTAATAAGTATACCAAGCTTTTAATTACAAGACATTGAGTATTAACTAATCAGTAAAGTAACAGACGTGTGAAGTCTGAAAGAAAACGGTGCTATATTGCGTGTTCTTTAATGTGAGACATATTAGTATTGTAAACTCATGATGGAAATTGTGTGATTAAAAATTATTTAAAGCCGTCAAAAGAGACTTGATAAATAGTAAAAGTTCTACAGTTCACGTTATAAAGGTTGTATGCGTTTTGACCGTTATTTCCAAGGTCAGTTCAAAACTAGAACATTGCAATTCAAACTCTTTCAAGCAAAGAATAATTGAAATGAAATAAACAGTAATATTCGAACACCGAAAGTAATTTAAAAAACGAATCTGGTACTGTGGCAGAAGATCGATACTCATGCACGACAGATGAGATGAATAAACATGGCCTGAAACAAACTACAATTATCAGTCCGTTCAAACAAAGAAAGCCCATAACATATTGGTGTCAGAAGTTAACGGATTTGCTCTTCTGTCAAACGATTTGATCAATTACTGATCATCTATCAAGAGGTTCGTGGATGCTACAATTGAAGAAAATCGAATCCAATACAGTCGAGGTTACAGTGGAAATTCAGACGTGAGAAATTTATCCAAGGCAAACTGGCAAATCGATTGCGCATGTGAGAACTCAAAAGTCAATATGTCCAGTCAGGTCTACATCAACGGCCAGAAGCCGCAACGCTGAGACAGCAGAAGCCGCAATGCTAACACAGCCCTGCATCAACGGCCAGAAGCTGCAACGCTGATCTGAACAAGAAATCAACAACCATTATTAGTCTGGATCAATTGTGTCATGCAGTCGTTTACCATCAAGGTCAAGGTCTTGACATCAGCTGCGTTGAACTGTATCAGTTCCGGCATCTTAGGACAGCTTTTCTCACGATGGCAGAATTGGAAATAAGATAAGTCCTTCTCTTCATTAAGGCACTTAATGACTTTATTCCTGTTCATAGAGGTCTAGTTTTAGCCTTCAGTCCACTGTCACTTCGCTGTCGTCCTTATTTCTCTATTTATCATTATGTGTTTGCAATTTATATTTATTTGTAGGCCTATATTCGTGGGTGGCTGGTGGACTTGTAATATTGTGGGCTTCTCGTAGGAGGAATTCAGAATATTTCAACGACTTGTAGGGTCGGTGTTTGTATTTGCTGACTGAAGGACTAACGATTAGTTCGTTATAGAAGTCTCGCTTCAGTTTGCAAAACGAACCATTTTTTTTTTCGTGCTTAGCTGTGACATCACGTCGGTCGTCATTTTTAATTTGCATGACCTAATTTCAGCGCTGTGTATAAGTTTCTACGTCTGTGATTCTAAAACTCTTGTCTAATTTTACATTTAATGACGACTTGTCTTGTTTATTTTTTTGTAATGTTATTTTAACGTTTTCTTTTTTCTGATTAATATGTATGAGTCTTCTTTGGTTGCTTTATATTTGTTATGTGGTGTTGAATAATTGAACATATCACTTCACTGTATTTCATTTTCTTGTGCCTTTCATTTGTCACCTGTGATCGTCTCTAGTTTACATTGAAGAACATATTTACATCACAGATTGATTATTTTGTAGTTTCATGGTTTATATATATTATTTGTATATTTTGGGATAAATAATATACTATTGTGAGATAATTATAACCTATAACTATGTCGACATTAGAAGAGTGTATAAACATTGGAAAGAGTTTAGGTAAATCAGGAGCTGAACTCGAGGAATATGCAGAGACTAAGTATGAAAAACACTTAGCTCATGTTGAGAGAATAGAACAACGTGAGGCTGTTAAGCGGGCAGAGGAACTTAGAAAGTTTGAATTAGCACAAGAAAAAGAACTTAAAGAGAAAGAAATGGTTCAAAAGGATAAAGAAATGTCTTTAAAATTGGAGATGGAAAGGATAAATGTAGAACAGAAAAATAAAGAAAGAGAGTTAGAGAAAGAGAAAATGGAATTAAGAAGAATGGAACTTCTTCAATTAGATCAAGTTTATAGAAATGCTATGGAACTTGAAGCATTAAGACTTAATGCAGAGAAGGAAAAAACTTTAGAATTGGCAAAGTTGCAATCTGATCATTCTAAGTCTTCAGCAGGTTCAACTGTGTTCTATCCTAAGTTTAAGATGCCTCATTTTGATCAGAATCGTGACTGTGTGGACTCTTTCTTGTCTAGGTTCATCATGAAGGTAACAGGTTTGAATGTACCTAAAGAAAGATGGAGTAGTCTCTTAGTTGATTTTTTGACTGGTGACTTGCTCCAATGCTTCATGAATCTGGATGAAAAGAGTAGAAACGATTTTTATGTCGTAAAAGAACCACTTCTTAGATGTTTCCAGTTAACTGAATCTGGATTTCGTGATCGTTTCCATGCTGCTAAGCCAAGTAAGGAGGCTGACTTTGGTGAATTTATTTCATGCATACATGCCACACTTAAAGGTTTACCCATAATCTGTACGGGGTGTTTGCGTTTTCAGATGTGTACGGGCCGTACACGGGTCTGTACGGGTTTTTTCGCCTAATTATTAAATATACATATAAATCTTGTGCCACTACACAATTTGCGTCATGAGATTCGGCGAGATTTTAAGCCAAGTGGATAAAAAAAAAAAAAATAACCAATGAAAATCAAGCTGCCTATTTTTCAATTGCCGCGGGATGTGCGTGGCGTGTTCATTCACAATTTTTCGCTAAAGCTAGCGCGAGGTTACTGATTATTTGAACGATTACGCAGCACTGAAATCTTTTTTGAGTCGAGCCTATTGTTTAGGATTAATTTCCAGTTTAGTATTGGTAAGTAATTCATTTAAAAAAAAAATATTACAATAACATTGTTTAGATGAAGTTAGATTTAACTGTCAGATAACTTAGGCCTATGCTTTCTTTTCCCCTAAGGTTTAGCATAATTTATTATTTACGGCTGGTAAAAAAAAAAAGGCTGATACCACTACATATTATTTGATTTCACTAAAACTTGTAGAAAGTGCGTAAGAAATGTAAATTTGAAAAATAATACAATAGCCTACAAATTATGGGTAGCCTAATATCGTAATGACGGTCGCCGAATGCTCCGCATGTATTTTCGTACCATTTAGAGTTATAATTAGGGTTACAGCTAGGGTTAACCCTAAATCTAAATGGTACGAAAATACACGCGGAGCATTCGGCGAACGTCATTCCGATATTACCAAATTATGAAACTGAAAAGAAAAAAAAACCACAATAGCGTGGAAAATTTACATCTTAACTCGATCAGAGAAAAGTTTATTTGGAGTTAGCCTACTTCTCTTCTTAGTTTTAATTTCGTTTCTTTAAAAAACAATGTTATTTTGCCTTTGGTGGTCATCATTACGGTCATTCAATGATTTATAATTATTAAATAATTAATTAGCCTACTATCAATGTTTGATTGACACTAAAATTTGTATGGGAAGGTCTATTTAAAACTACCAGTTGGGCTTTAACGGCTATTCCAATTTTTGAAGTTCGGTAGAAAATATACAGGCTAATATTACGCCAGCGCTAGTTTATATTTTCATTACCAGCTTTAGCAAAAAAATTTATTAGATTTTAAATTTAAGATTCCTAACCCATAATGCTTATTACTGGTCTCTTTAGGCCTGTACTTTTATAAGGCACTATAGAAAACACAGCAACTGTTCTTCATTTCAACCATAAATTGTATTAATTTTTTTCCAAGATTCTATTTCATTATATAATATTAAAATTACAAATAATTATATTTTTCAAATTGATTATTAATATTTGTATTTACTATGCAAAATAAATTCTAACTCTTGTTGTTTAGGTTTTAAAGCAAGTGAAGACATGCTTAAAAAGGCAAAGGCTGCATGTCACTATGATGGTGCAGAACCATCTAATTGAATATACTTTTACATGAATAAACTCTTTTGTTACGTTTTTCAGTCTTTGTACAGGTTTTGCGGGTCTTTGTACAGGTTTTGCGGGTCTTTGTACAGGTTTTTTTAATTTTTTGTACAGGTTTTTCATCTCTGAGGTGTGGCATGTATGTTCATGTATTAAACATTTTTTGTCTAGATGGATTGATTTGTCTGGTATCAATAAAACATACGATGGTTTGATAGATCTCATGTTACGAGATAAGGTTCTATCTTCATGTAACCATGAACTGGAGTCATTTTTACAGGAAAGACACCCAGACTCCATTGAGGAATATGAAAAATTAGGTAGACAATTTATAACCGCACATCCAAACAAGGACGTCTACAGATCTTCTCCTCAAGATCCTATGCCTGTGTGCGCGGCTCACCACGATCATAGATCTTATGATCACCGACCTTGATCGAAGAGCATTGACGGACGATATCGTCCCGATTTTCGTTAATCATGTAGGGGTCTTACAACTTCCCTCGTCAACGCTCACCTTTAAATTTTTACCAACGAGGTTATCGAGGTTATTCACCTCAGGATCGTGGGTACCACAAAGGCAGAGATCGTGCTGATTATCACAAAGATTATCATAAACAAAGATCATCATATGGGAGGGACTCCAATAATGATGATTCTTCAGATTTGTGTTATAATAAGAAGAAGTCTTTCAATAAAAAGACAGGTCATTTTAGATCTCTTTCGAGAGATAAAAGTAAACATAGGCATGCCAATGCATGTACTGGCAATAAGGATGAGGATAAAGATAGAACTACTCATGCTAATGCATGTTCTGTAAGAGATGATGCATGTTATGTTTGTCAGTCACAACATGTATCAGGGACTAACACTACACTTGGTTGTGGTCACACCCTTTCTGCAATGTCCTTGTGTGAGAACTTGGGACGTCTCACACTTCATACAGGGTTTTTGTATGGAAAGAAAGTAACAGTTTTGAGGGACAGTGGTTGTATCACAGTCGGAATCCATAAATCGCTAATTGAGCCCTCTGCTTTTACAGGTAAATCTGTTAAGTGTATCACTTTTGGTGGTACTGTAGAATGGTTCCCGGTGGCACAGGTTTACATTGATACACCATTCTTTACAGGCACTGTGTATGCCTGTGGATTGAGGGCACCTGTATCTGACATAATCTTAGGAAATATACCCGGGGTTAAAGATTGCACTCCTGATGAGATAGCATTGTGGGTTGAATCACACCCACTGGTGGCAAATGCTGTTGTTACCAGAACACAACAGTCAGCTGTAGATGCGGCTACTCCACCTGCTACAGTAATGGATAAGGATGTTTCTCTTGGCAGTGATATGGATACTCCAACTGTTGTTGCTGTTACATGTGTTAGAATGAATGAATATGCTTCGCATGACAATAAAACTCACAGGGTTCGTGGTAAGCATGTTTCACCTGATGGTGAGGTGGGCAACTATGCTCAATATAATAACTTGACGGTTTTTGGCTGTACTGCTGTTGAAGTAAGTTATGAGGACAATCATGATTGTCCTGCCCATGCAACATGTCTTAGTCAAGATCATTGGGCTCCATCACAGGGTAATGATATACAACATGCTACATCTGCTCCACTGGGAGTTGGTAATACCCGTCCAGATAGTCGCATGTGTAAACACGATTGTCACATCATTGCTACATGCAGGGAACGTAAAAATACTTCCATGCGCTTAACTCGCATGACACATAATAGGGTTAATGATCATCGGGCTCAGTTTCATCCTGGCCGAGATCATATATCACCAAATCGCACTGTCGTGGTGCGCAATTTACCTTCGAGCACGACTTGGTATGCACTTAGAACATTTTTTCAGCATATCGGAGAGGTTGAATTTGTTCGTATGTTTGCACTTCAACACTCCTCTCACCAACTCACATTTGTTCGTTTCTCTAGATACTATGATGCTCGTAAGGCTGTAAAATTCAAGAATGGTTCTCGTTTTGCACACCATTATTTACAAGTGCAACTCGCACGCAATTCTACACCGCGAACTTTGTAGTTGCGTTGGTCAATTTTTTCTTTATTCTTTACCAGATGTTTTGTTCTTACATACATCCATGGTCTATTGTAAGCCTTGTGCTTATTGCTCTTTGCACATGATATTTTATTTCAGTAATATCAATATTTCTTTCTTTTCAGATATTTTCTCTGTTATATCTGTCATCATATTTATACTTGCATTATTATTGCTGACTTCATTCATCTCTACACCTTTATCTTTATTGATATTTATGTAACGATGATTTGTTACCTATGTGCGGATGATGCGCCGCCTTCTTGGCAATCGAAAAGAGGTCATCACACAGATCATCTTTAGTTTAATCAACTTCTATCATAAAGTCCTTCCTCACTTCGCACAACTTTCTGCTCCGTTGTCTGGACTGCTAGCTAAAGGTAGTTCGAATAAAATTAAATGAACATCGGAATGCAATAGCGCTTTGAGAAAACTCAGGGATTTATTTTGTTATTGCCAAACCTGTTTTGTTATTGCCAAACCTACACATTCCTTTTTAATTCAAACAGATGGCAAATTACGGCATCGGTGGATGTTTACGAGGTACGAGGGTATGCCACATCGATGTTACTTCGCTTCCCAGAAGCTATCACCAGTGGAAAATATCTATTGTCAAGAATCTATACCGGAAATGACTTTTTGATTAGTTAGAATACTATTATGCTGTGTAATATTTGTGTACACATTAGTATGATTATAGGGATATATAATATCAAGATATTGATATTGGTTAATTAATTGTCGCTATTATCTGTATTATTTTGTGGATAATAATAAGCACAGTTATTATTAGTATAATTACTTACTTGCGTACAAGTGTCACGTTTGGGATCGAGGGGGATGATGTTGAGGATTGTTGCATGGTCAGCAAGCATTTGCGGTGTGAACCTGATTCAGATGGTTGCACCATGCAACACCTCACTAGACCGAAATGAAATGGTTCGCGTGTGGCGATCAATGACGCGTGAGACTTAGTTACAGTAGTCTTATGTGTGGCCTTGGAGCCGGATGGTCGTGTTTATAAAATGTGGCATTGCCACCGAAGTATAATAGTTTAGAACTAGGAAAATAGATTACGGTAATGTAAAGCCGGTAAAATAAATGGATAATGTGTAAGGACCATTGAGTCCGAATGTATATATGTCAGTAGTATAAACCGAAATCATTTTATTATTAACGCAAGCCATAAAAATATGAAACGCAGTTAGAATATATAAGGCTGATGGAGCTGGGCGATGAATGCCAAAGAAAATTAATAATATGTTTGAGTTCCTGTTAGAACTAGTAGCAGAATGATTATTTAATTCTGTATCAGTAATAAGTATACAGTTGACATTCAAAAATCCGGCAACCTCCGGACCTGAGGAGTGCCGGATTTTTGAAAATGCCGGATTTTTTATGGTTATATATGCTGTATATATTTAACAGAAAATGACTACCTGTACAGTCCTTCCACTTTATCTGCGATCGACAACGCACGATGTTTACGTTTTACACCACTTCTTTTATTTGCTGAATCCATAATGGGGCTATACAGCAGCAAATAAATGATAAAATGAGAAGGAATGAGCAGGAATGTCTGTTAACACGTGCAAGCAAGACCCAACAGCTGCATCAAAACATACACGGCTCCAGAAAACAGTTGCGCGCCAACGCAGTAAATTTAAAAATGCGCTCCGAAATCCATGCCGGAAATCTGAAGGAACCGGATTATCGATGGCCGGATTTTTGAATGTCAACTGTACCAAGCTTTTACTTACAAGACAATGAGTATTAACTAATCAGTAAAGTAACAGACGTGTGAAGTCTGAAAGAAAACGGTGCTATAATGCGTGTTCTTTAATGTGAGACATATTAGTATTGTAAACTCATGATGGAAATTGTGTGTTGATTAAAAATGATTTAAAGTCGTCAAAAGAGACTTGATAAATAGTAAAAGTTCTACAGTTCACGTTATAAAGGTTGTATGCGTTTTGACCGTTATTTCCAAGGTCAGTTCAAAACTAGAACATTGCAAACAAACTCTATCAAGCAAAGAATAATTGAAATGAAATAAACAGTAATATTCGAACACCGAAAGTAATTCAGAAAACGAATCTGGTACTGTGGCAGAAGATCGATACTCATGCACGACAGATGAGATGAATAAACATGGCCTGAAACCAACTACAATTATCAGTCCGCTCAAACAAAGAAAGCCCATAACAAATAACTTACACTATAACAGGAAGTAATAACTTCTATTAAAACAGAAAGTAATCTTACACTCTTAAAGAAAGTAATAACTTACACTCTAACAGAAAGTAATAACTTACACTCTAACAGAAATAACTCTCTAACAGAAAGTGATATTTTTCCTTCTAACAGAAAGTAATAATATGCCCTTTCACATGTTATATGCATTCTCCCTAAAAGAAAGACATTATTACCCTCAAACAAAAAGATATAACTTACCTTGTGCTGTCTTGCACAGATAGGCATTTTGGTCAAAGCAATCTGTATCAGCCCACGCCCCATCTTGATTTCTCATCTAAAGATGAATATTGGTGGTGTTAAATTAGAGGAATACGGTAAAAGTATTTTAACCCTAATTAATGTGTAAAGATCTTAACAATCTGATCGGAATAAATATAGGGTTACATTTTCACTGCCATTCAGATAAGAATTGAAGTGTGGTATGCATCCTGTCACCCTTTTTTTCCTTACTGACTAAAGATTAGATTGTGAACACATCATTCAACAGAAATTGAATTCCTTTGACATAAATCTTTTGAAGTTTTTCCCAGCTGATGAAAAGGTGTGAAGATAACTCTCAATACATGTAATGCAGCAAATCGAACGAAGCAGTGCACTTTCTTTAGACATGTTATGAGAAGAGGAAAGCTGGAATATACTGTGGTGAAAGGAAAGAGTGAAGGAAAAAGAAATATAGGATGACAGAAAGAGAAGATACGGGACAGTTTTAAATTGTGACATGGACAGAAGTCACTTACAGAATTGATAAACAGTGACCGGGGATAGGATGTTATGGAGATACATGATCACCATACATGCCAAGTAGTACGGTTTACCCATAATCTTTACAGATTTTTCTCGTTTCAGATCTGTATGGCCATACTGTACAGGTTTTTGTCTAATTATTAACCGTTTACAATTTGATTCAGCCAAAAATGCCAGTGCGCAAAGTTTATCGTCAAAAATTGATAGTGGGAACACTGTTTAGCGAGACCTGAGTATTTCTGGGATGAAAGAAGCTTCAGTTTTCTGAAACTGTTTCTAGATAGATTGACAGTTTGATTTTTCGTGATTTTTTTTTATAAAGTCATGGCTTTTCAGGTGGTGGAACCTTTGATTGGGAGCTGAGAGGTGACTTGTATTTGATCACGGGCCTGATTTAGACTCCGACAATGACAAAAGTGAATCTTGGGAAAGACTTAAGCCTAATAATATTGATGACAGATCAAACATAGGGGGTAGTCAATACAGCATACTTTTGTTAAAATTTTTAACTTTGTAGGAAAGTGACCTAAACACACAATAGATCTAGTTTATCTGATCAAAGACATGAGACATGACGGGTTCACAGCAAAAGCATGGTGGCGATTATTAAAAGAGCCTAAACACTTGGCTGACAGAGGGAACCCTTATGATGATCAGACCGCCTCCTCTTGTAACGCTGCATACTGAGTTTCCTATTATGTCCAACGTGAAGAACTGTACCAAATGTACAAACAAGGAAAACACAGTAAACAATAACTTATGCTTTTTGCCTGTGTGAAAAAAATTTTCTTGTGATTTCTCAAAGAACAAAATGGTCGATGTATGGATCTTTCTCCTTTAAGTGGTTCTTTTTAAAAAATTTTTTGTACGCTACAGGTTTGTCTGATTTTTGTGCAGGTATCTGGATTTTTGTACAGAGTTTTCAGATGTTTTGTAGAGTTTTTTCATCTCCAGGTTGTGGCATGTATGGAAAACCTACACCTGCTGATATGGTACTTGAAGATGAACAAGTTTCCTAGCCTCAGTCACATGCAACCAAATTTTAACATGTCTTTAACATGACTCAAATTCATGCAATCTGGACAAGTTAAATACACTGTATCAGATTTACACAATCCTAACAGATTTCATATTTTGACTCACCTTCCCACAATCCTGATGTAAAGTACTTTCTGGATCATTGGGTTCTCCAGCTGCCCAGTTTAAATACTCCAGCTCGGTGCCATCATACCAGGAGAAACCACCTGAAGTAGAAACAATGAAATTGTTTGTTCTAATGGAATTTTTTGCTCAGAGACAGAACTCCAACTGACACAATTTTTCATTTTTGATTTACTCTATTTAGACTGACAGCAGTGGGCAGATGATTCCATATTTTGAATTAACCACACTATAAATCCTAATTATAACCCATCAAGGGCTGAATGAGATGTTTTATAATTTTAAAAAAAATAACTGCAAATTTCTTTTAGGTGCCAACACTGAGTCGGGGCTTCTTGAAAAGTCTTGCTTGTGAATACTGTTACATCATAAGAAAACCATACATGCTACACGCTGTGGTTTACCCATAATCTGTACAAGGTGTTTGCGTTTTCAGATGTGTACACTCCTACATAATTTCTGTACAGGTTTTAACTATATATAAATAGATCGTCTTGCGCTACACCATAGCTGATATTTGCATCATGAGATTCGGCAAGATGTTAGGCCATGTGAATAAAAAAATCAACCATAAAATCAAGCTGCCTATTTTTCAATTGATGCGGGATTTGCGAGGGTCCACATGGTGTGTCGTTCATTCATCTGACGGCAGCCAGCATGCTACTGATTATTTTAACGATTATGTCGCATTGAGCATAATTTATTATTTACAGCTGCTTATAAGCAAGAACAACAAAAAAGTGGATAACACTACATATTATTTGTAGAATCTGCATAAGAAATGTACATTTTAATAATATAAGCAGAAATATGAAACTGGAAAAATAAAATCACAAAAGCAAGGCAAATTTGTATCTTAACCCAATCAGAGCCCCTAGAAAAGTTTTTTTGGAGCTACTTCTCTTCATTTTAATTTCCTTTCTTTAAAGTCATTCTGATTTTCCTTTGGTGGATATATCATTATTACGATCATCCAGTGAGTTATTTTATTAAATAATTAATTACTATCAATGGTTGTCGTACTGACGGTTGAAACTAGTCATATGGGTATTTAAAAACTGCCAATTAGGCTAAAATGGTTATTTTCATTTTTGATGTTCGGTAGAGAATAAATTACGCTAGCGCCAGTTTATATTTTCGTAGCAAATTATGAGCTTTTTATTTTTTTTAAATTTATATGATAATATGATTTTATTATTTTTAAAATTACATCAAATATTTATTAAACTAATTCTAAACCGCCCTAGAAACTTCCCCATTCCATTTCATATAACAGGATAATATAGTTTAGTTCAATTTTTCTCTTTGCAATAATAATAATAACGAAGTAGTAAAATTAGGTGTGAGAAAAGTGGAACATCTTCTTCAACGATGTCATCCTTGAACATCGTTAGGGTTAAGATTAAGGTTTGGGTTTAGGATTTCTAACCCATAACCCTAATTACTGTGTCTCAGAATTCTTTTATAAGGTCCTATCAAACACAGGATTTCCTGGTCTGTTAGTGATAATTAAGCGCAGAAATAGACTAAATGATGACATGATCACATCATTGTTACAGTGTAAAATAAACTCAGACAAATATTGTTTGAGTTTTAAAATAAGTGAAGAATTCCTTTAAAAGGCAAAGTCCCTATGCCTCAATTATAATGCCGCTGTAATTGAAAAAATATTTACACAAATTAATTTTTTTAATACGTTTTTTTTCAGTCTTTTTTTGTGTACATGTTTTGCGGGTCTTTGTACAGGTTTTTCATCTCCGAGGTGTGGCATCTATGGAAAACTCTGATAAAGACTTGATCTAAAAACCACCAAATAAAGATAGTTATAATAACTATTTTCTTTTATATGTGGCCTCTTTTCTTATGCCATGATTTTTTTTGACAAAGCCAGACTTACTTCCCTGTCCCTTAAACAGCCCAATCCAGACATCCTGCCCACGGCTTCCTGGTCCTATGAAGTTTGTCAAGGCATGGGCCTCATCATCAGAATGGATGCTGGCTAGGCTTGCCCCCAAAATGGTACAAGCAGAATTGGCTGCTGCCCATGACTTAGGTGAGGCAGCCTCAATACGATAGCAATTTCCGTTAAAGCTCAACCAGCTTCTGTCTGGACATCTTCCTTGGTTAAATACTCTAGGAGGTGGGGGGCTTCCTGTGGAAGGATTGACAAATAAAGTGTTACAAATAGTAGCTACAAATTAAATAATTACTATAAAACCATGTATAAAGCCAGATTAGAAAAGTTCAGTTTAATCTACATGCTGTAATTAGTTCTGTGTCTTACACGATTTTTTGCTGATACACAAAATCATAACAATCTGGTCAATCCATACTAATCAAGTTATTCAGACATTATAATACTCTGAGGTTTCACAAACCAAATAGTTGCCATTACAGTACTTTAGGATTTCAGAAAGCAAATAACTAATTCATTGCTCCAAGACTTCTGGAATCAAACATCTAAGTTATTTTCCTAAGGCTTCATAAATCAAGTAGCTAATTAATTTCTCTGTGACTTCAGGAATCAAACAGTTGAGTAAGTCTCCTAGGACTTCACAAACCAAGTAGCTAATTAATTATTCTAAGACTTCAGGAATTAAGTAGTGTAGTCAATGCCTTACAACTTCACAGCCCAAGCTGTTGAGTCATTACACAAATCTAGGACTTCACAAAACAAAACACATCAGACAGGAATGGTAGCAGAAAGAAAGCCTCATACACAGCGAGGAAAAGTTACAGACAGAAATATTACTACATGACATAATAATAATAGCCCCTTCAGTCATAACTATGGGAAGGCGCCCCTGAGGTGACAGCCCTCAGCTGCTTATTTTCCACGTTTTCTCCTCTCTTCTGCTTGTGTGAGCTTCTTTTCGCCTGATCTGAAGTGGTGCCGCAGATAGCGTCGCCACTTAGTGCGACTGGCAGCTTCATCCTCCCAGGTTGCTGGATTTATGTCCAGTGCCCTCATATCTCTCTTGCACACATCTTTGAATCTCAGCTGCAGTCGCCCAACTGTTCTTTAGGCCAGTTGTCCGCAGAAGATATCTTTCGGGATGCGACCATCTTCCATGTGGCGGACATGGCCAAGCCAGAGTAGTCTGCACTGTCTAAATGCTTTGAAGGCCAGCACGTGACAACACTTCGACATTTGTCACTTTATTTTCCCATGAAATGCCGAGGATGTGGCGTAGATTCCGTACATGGAAGGTATTTGAGCCTTCTTTCTTGCTTAGCACAGGTTGTCCATGACAAAATAGACAGATTAATTAAAGATTGTTAAACTTAATGTGGCGTTCTCCAACATATCAAAATGTATCCAAATAATATTATCTATACGTTTTAATTTTTTCAATACACCAAATTTTTTTAATGAAGGAGCATAACCATGAACAATAAAATTTGGAATCATACCAAGATTAACTTCGCAAACAAAGGAATATCTACTGCTGCAGTTCACAACTTGCCACTGTGCATCAACCATATCAGTGACACAACTCTGACCTCCTCCAATGTCTGGCTCACCATGTCCCCAGTTGGAAAACCTGACTGGCCAACCATCTGCCCAGCTAAACGATGAACTGTCCTAGATATTCACAAAGTTGGAGGATGGTAAAACATATTTAGTCAAGACCTGCAACATTCACCACTGCTTGATGGCTAAACATTATATACAGATATGGGACCATTTATCTGGCTATCTAGTATTCGGTACATTCTAGAAACGACAAACAAAAGTAATAATTAAAATGCCTGACATATAATACCTATGGCTTCTGCTTTGTTTATGATGGCACCACAGATGTGAGACTGTAAGTGTCTAAAAATAGTAATAGATTGGGCAAAAACTTACAATAGTTTTGCAATAAATCAAAATTTCTACAATATATCAGGAATCTGATCTGAAAAAAGTTTTATCACACTACGAAAAATATCTACGCTTAATATCAAGTTGATTGATGAATAAATAAGCAAGTTACATAATATAAAATGAGGTAGTGAAAAATTCATAGTTTTCTTCATAGAAAACAGCCAAATATCTTAAGAAAATACAAGTCTCAAAGTCAAAATGCCGAGCATAGAATGTAGTCTCATAAATTTAAAAAAAAATATATTTAGACTCCAGAGATTATAAATTCTCAGACAATAAGCTAATCTCAATTTTCATACTTTTTTCTATTTTCACAAAATGCACTGCTGCTCCACATCATGCTCAAAGATATGAAACAAACTGGCAACTGACACACGTCATCAGCCTCCTTTTATCTTATTTCAGAACAGAGCCATGAATTCCGCTAATCTTGGCAGGAAGCCGCACCAATAATACTTGATGTGCTCTGGCAGTGGTTGTTTCTGTAGAACTGTGTTTGACATGTTGAGGTTGTAAGCCGTATGCACTATCTCGTATTGGTCGCATCTTTTATCATGCCTGAGACAGTAGTGCTTCTATTCTTTCATTATATTGTCAGAGATTACCATAAACTTGTGCTGAGCAGTAACTGATATCATATAAAAACTACAAAAACTTATTAAAACAAAAACAAAAACATAAAACTATATCATATAAAAACAACATAAAACCATACCATATAAAAACAACATAAAACTATATATAAAAACAAACAAAAAACTATATCATATAAAAACAACATGAAACTATATCATATAAAAACAACAAAACTATATCACATAAAAACAACATAAAACTATATCATATGAAAACAACATAAAACTATATCACTAAAAATAACAAAACTATATCATATAAAAAAAATAACACAAAACTATATCATATAAAAACAACATAAAACAATATCATATAAAAACAACATAAAATTATATAAAACAACTTAAAACTATATCATATTTTTTTTAAAAACATAAAACTAGGCCTATTTCATATAAAACAACATAAAACTATATCATATAAAAACAAAAAAAAACTAAGCATAAACCAAAAAGAATATCACAGTTTAATACATTAGATGCTTAAGAAAAGCTGCTAGAATCGTCACCGCCGACAGAGTGAGAAATAAGAATAGTAGGAAATCGGTGAGAAAAACACCATTCATCAATAAAACAGAACAAAGGTCACCCTGCGAATGCAGCTCTAACAGCTGCCATCACAAGCAATCAGCAGCAAAAACAGATCACATACTGCACACAGGGATGCCCTCCAGATGAGCATGAATAGATGCAGCATCAAATAAATCTTGCAAGGATACAAGCCAGAGCCAAAAACCTAGCACAGGAACAACATTTGAATATCCTCATGATACTTCATAGTAGAAGAAGAAGAAAATAAATAAACAAAACTATTCACAGAAGAAAAAGCCAGACACGTGCATGTGGAATAAGTGATAAGAAGAAGTCACTGGTGATAAATAGAAAACACATCAAGAAAACCTGTTGATAGCTTTACATGGCAGTCTTTGTTCTGGAATCCACAGGGCAAGAAGACCACAAAACACATGGAGAAGAAAACTGGGGGCAGAAATGACAGGAATGAAAAAGACTTTGATCTGATGGCTTGGAACTGGAGGACTTTGAACGAGTTTGTTGAAGGCCTACACTCTTTGAGGAGCTAAATGGTGGTGGAGGTGGTGATAATGATGATGATAATTATGATTGATTGAAGAAATGTTAATCAAGAACATAGCACACCAGACAAGAAAGTACATCCTGGCCTTGAGGTAAATCTACATACAGACAATTACAAGGCTTGATATTCTTCTTTATTTCCTCCTTTTTATCTTCCTTAAGGTGCACAGGACTATCACTGCAGTAGGCAACTTGCAGGAAACAATCCACTTTGTGTACTACTGTAATGGTGATTTCTTTTGAAATTGGTTTACATGGTGAGATTGATGATTCTATACAAATCGCACCATAAAAGCCTCTTACAGCACACCTGGTGTGAGTGGAAAGCCTCCTTCTCTGTTCTCCCTCACACACCCCATGGGAACAACATAGGGTAAAACACAGCTTCTTCTTTCTTCTTTGATCCTCAGCCGCCGACTGTCATAGCAGTCAGTGGCCATCATGCCTGGTGGTATCTTGTAGGGCAGCAACAAACTGTTTCCACTTTGCTCAGTTGGCGGCCATCCTTCACGCAGTGTCCCAGCTCTGGATCACTCCTCACATCTTTGCCACCACAACCCCCTGTAATGCTGTTTCCAGTTGGCCTCTCTCTCGCTTTCCTTCAGGGATCCATAGCATAGCTGTTCTTGTGATGGCATCAGGGTCTCTTCTGAGAACGTGGCCAACCCAACTCCAGCACCTGCTAGCTATGATGGTGTGAATGTCCTTTTGTTTGCTCCGAGTAAGCAGTTTTTGGTTAATGATGATATTTGGCCAAAACATTTAGAGAATTTTCCTTCAGCAGATTGTGTGGAAGAAGGGCAATTTCAATATTTCCTTCTCTGTTACTCTCCAGCATTCTGCACCATAGAGAAGCACAGAAAGTACACAGATATCATATAATCTTAATTTGTACAGCGCAAATACCAAATTAAAATTAAGAAAACACAGCTTACATGACTGTATTGAAGTCCCAGCCAAAACTGCAAGGTATCATTGAAATGTCCTGTCATGATCTCCACGTATGCCTGCTCAATTCTGAAAAGAGGTGAGAGTAAACACTGATTTTTCAAATGGTATCATAGAAAACTTTACAAAGCATTACAATAGGAGGCAAACTGATCATCAGAAGTGGTCTCCCCATCAGACAAGTGTTTTGACCTTTTATCTTCTTTATACTCTGGGGGAGGGGGGCACTTGGGTCATGACTCCCAAATGTCTACCTCCTGTTGTCTTCTGCTTTGGGAATTTACCCACTCCACCTTGGTTGTGACTTTCAACTTTAATCATGGTTTTATCCATGTTGCCAGCTTGAGGTGATTGTGAAAGTAACCATTATGTTGTATATAAATTATTGTCCAGAATTCCATAGCCTGTTTCGGTTGCTCCACAGCCAACATGAAGCCCTTTTCACTTTAAGCACACTCCTTCTTGACTGTCCTTTCACACCCAATAGTTTCAGTAGATCCTACACTAAGGCAGCCTCTAGACCTCTTGCCCCTTCCTCTACGACTATGACTTTTGATGTAAACCTGTCACGTCTCTAGTCCATGACCAGATCATTATAGTTAGCCAATATGAATGAATGGTGCTCGTCTAATCTGGATTCAAATGGCACTGTCAGCTCAATCATTATAATCTGGTGTGTCATTGAGGAGTGTAGTACTATATCTGGTCGTCTTCGAGACCTAATGATACAGTATATTCTATGATCAATGTGTTACTTTTATGGGCAAGTTCATGTTTAATCAACGCTAATAAGTCTGTATATCTAGAATCAATGACAAGTCTATGCAATAATGAAGTATGGTTCATAATGACAAGACTATGCAGTCATGAAATATGGTTTACAATGACAAGTATGTGCAGTCATGACATATGGCTCATAATGACAAGTCTGTGCAGTCATAAAATATGGCTCATAATGACAAGTCTGTGCAGTCATAACATATGGCTCATAATGACAAGTCTGTACAGTCATGAAATATGGCTCATAATGACAAGTCTGTGCAGTCATGACATATGGCTCAGAATGACAAGTCTGTGCAGTCATGACATATGGTTCAGAATGACAAGTCTATGTAGTCATGAAATATGGCTTATAATGACAAGTCTGTGCAGTCATAACATATGGCTCATAATGACAAGTCTGTGCAGTCATAAAATATGGCTCATAATGACAAGTCTGTGCAGTCATGAAATATGGCTCATAATGACAAGTCTGTATAGTTACAGTTTCAAAATTTACAAGATTATATATCTGCCAAAGTGCTTGCTTCTCCACGCAAGGTTACCGGGTTCAAAACCTGAATGCATCTTGATCCAGTTTACTCAGCTGTAAAACTGGGTACCTGAGTTTGTTCTTGGGTTACTGAAGGTCAAAGCCGCAGGGAAGGGAACTAGTCACCACACCTCATAAAGGTGAGACTTAATAATGGGTCAAATCTCTTACACTTCACTCCCCTATGGCAGTATATGCAATAGGACTACCTTTATCTTTATATCACCATCATCAAGTGTCGTGCCTTGCTTCACTGATGACCAATTCCTGCCATGGTCATCCTTTGAGAATTCCACTACTTCAGAAGTTGACTGTTTCTCCATCCTTCTTGTATTACCATCTCTGAGCTTCCTTTTATGTCTTGCACTACCTATTTTTGACTAAATCATTTTTCACTGCCTGCCAGTTTGTATATGTACGTGAAAGAATTATGTTGGCTGTTTTACTTTTGGCATCAGTGATCTTGCATAATTAGGCGAGATAAGTTTCCATCTCTGTTTCTATGGTTTGTTCCAATGGATCCTCTGTCCCTTGCTTTAATGGTACACTCTAATAGGCACTTTCCTGTCTATGTCTTCATGTTATCTTCCTATTTACAGCACTGTTTTCCTCTTGCTAATTTGTCTTAATTCTCTTTTAATTCCAAGTTTTTTTTTAAACTTCTTTACTTGTTTTTTTTCTCTTTCCATGTGATGTATCCATTATTCTACAAATTCACATTCAAGAGCCTTAATTTTACTTCTAACTGCTATATCAATACAATTTGCAACTTTTTGCTGTCAGTGTCAAACACTGTCACTGACCAGAGTACAGAAGAGAAAATCATAACATGTCTGATTAAATGTTTAAGAAGAGCCATAAATGTAACCACGGGAGACAGAATGAGAAGTGATGACATCAGAAAAATAGCAGGAACTATAACCCGCATCACAGGGAAAAGACAAAAATAATGAGAATAAATACAGGAAATGATAAGAGGGTTGAACTTGAAGAAACACCACTAAAGATGTAAAATCTTATACATATCTTGGCAGCAATATAGATATAGTTGGAGGGACAGTTAATGATATAAAAATATGATAACAAAACGCAAGAGGAGCTGTTATTGCATTGGGAAATATATGGAGATCAAGAGAAATTAATTCCAACACAAAAATAAGAATCTTCAACTCAAATGTGAAGTCAGTCCTATTGTATGGCTCTGAGACATGGAGAACAACAAAAACAACAACCAAAAAGCTACAGACTTTTATAAATGGGTGCTTGCGTAGAATAGAGGGATTAAAATGGTATGACAAGGTTACCAACGTGGAACTGATGACAAGAACCAGACAAGTGCCAGTGGAACATGAGAAGAGAAGGAGACGATGGTGATGGATACAACACACACTGAGGAAACCTGCTGATAGCATTACACGACAGTCCTTGTTCTGGAACCCCCAGAGATAGAGAGGCAGAGGTAGACCAAGAAGCACATGGAGAAGAGAGCTGGAAATAGAGGTCAAAGTGATGAGGAGAACATGGAAGGAACTTGAGATGATGGCACGTGACAGGAAGACTTAGCATGTGTTTGTTGAAGGCCTATGCTCCTTGGGAGTTGAGGGATATGTATAAATCACCCACATCAAATACATAGTGAGACAGAAAATAAAGTGGTTTAGCCATTTTATGAGAATGGAGCCCGATCAATTACCATTACATGGATACAACAGTAGAAGTTCTGGTTTGAGATCACAAGGAAGACCAAAAAGCTAATAGACAGATAATGTTACAGAAATGCTACGCAAACATGGGCTCACACTGGCCAGTGCAACACATTTGGCTCAAGAACAATAACTCCTATTTCCCACAACACAAAATGGCAATGAATGGACCAACAAAGTAACTAGTGAAGTAAGCAACTTTAAGAACAACAAAAATATCTTTATAAACTGAAAACTTACGAGCTGCTGACTGTTGCTAGGTTACCTCCATCATTCTTACAGATGGTCTCAGCTGCTGTCCAGTTGTAAGCATCTTTGAAGTATTTGTAACAACTGTTACGGAACCTCTGATACCCTGCATGACATCCTGTTGAGTTCGGGGCTACTGTTGGAAAGGTTGAACCTAGGAAAAGAAAACATAACTTTAAGAAAAGGATTGATATAATTTTTTAAAACTTTATTTAGTGGTTACAGCACTTGTCTCTCGCAGCTAAGTTAGAATCCTGACAGCTTCACCCTCTAGTCTACACAGATGTAAATGGGTACCTGACTGCTACTGAGTTAAGGAAAGCAACGGCAGTGAGGAAGAGAACTGGTCACATCACCTCATAAAGCTGGACTTCGTATGGTGAAGTCTGTAACACATCATTCCCTTATGGCAGCATATGCTATGGAACTACCTTTATATATATATATATATATATATATATATATATATATATATATATATATATATATATATATATATATATATATATATATATATATATATATATATATATATATATATATATATATATAGGTACATATTTTAGTATTAACTCTTTGACTCCTCAATTATTGTCCACACTGTGCAGTAATTTTAATTCATGATAGACTAAAAACAATGCTCAGAGAGTTGTTTTGGCACAGATGTCAAATCTGACCAACGCTCTGAGCGTTGTTCCGGAGTGAAAGAGTTAATGCATGTGTAAGTAATCCTTACATGAATGCTTCAGTACAGGTTGCTGCAAGTGGTTACCCCATGCTCCATAAGAAGCAAAAGAGAAATGAATAAATCAAGTAATCCTTGCTTGACTTTGAGGTACTTTTTTTTTAAATTTAATCTGTCCCTAGTCACTTCCAACATTCTTTAAAAAACAAAAACACTTAAAAGGACAAATTTACATCAAAGCTAATTCCAACGTGAAATCCAAATTAAATAAAACGCGCCACCACTACAAAAGCAAATAAAGATTTAGATTTTGCTGATATCTTGGCTCTCCCATCCTATATCTGTAATCAGATGCAAGACAAAATAGTAACTAACACATAACTAATTCTCCAGATCTATAGGTCTTTTATATTTGGACATGCACCCTAATATAACCGGCTAGGTTGAATGGGATTGCGCCTCGCAAAATTTTTTTTTTTTTTTTTTTATGAAAAAAAAACTTGAAGAGAAGTCAGAGCAAATGGGCATGAAAATATAAAGGGAAAAGGCAAAGATAATGAGAATAAATGCCGGAAATGATCATGGTTGAACTTCAAGAAACATTACTAAAAGATGTAGAATCATTCACATATCTTGACAGAAATATAGACAAAGTTGGAGGGTCAGACAGTGATATCAAATTAAGAATATAAAAAGCAAGAGGAGCATTAATTGTACTGGGAAACATTTAGAGATGAAGAGAAATCAAGTCCAACACAAAAATAAGAATCTTCAACTCAAATGTCAAGTCAGTCCTATAGTATGGCTCTGAGACATGGAGAACAATAAAAACAACCAAAAAGCTAGACTTTCACAAATGGGTGCTTGCGTAGAATAGAAGGATTAAAATGGCATGACAAAACCACCAATGTGGAACTGATGACGAGAACTAGACAAGTGCCAGTGGAACAAGAGATAAGATGAAGACGATGGTGATGGACAGCGAACACACTGAGGAAACAAGCTGATAGCATTACAAGGCAGTCCTTTATCTGGAATCCCCAGGGAAAGAGAGGCAGAGATAGACACACACACACAAAAAACATGGAGAAGAGAACTGGAGACAGAAGTGAAAATGGTGAGAAAGATGTGGAAAGAACTTGAGCTGATGTCATGTGACAGGAGGACTTAGCATGTGTTTGTTGAAGGTCTATGCTCCTTGGGAAGCTAAGGGTATAAACTGATTGACTGATCATTTAGCCTAACTCATTCTGAAGTACCAACATACTCTCTCCATTTGATCTGTATAAAGTTTTACTCTTTTTTTTCTTCACAAAAACATCCTTTTGCCCCATATAATCCCCAGGGGTCTCTGAGGAGACACAGAAAGAAACGGCCCACTGCAACCTCAGGCGTGAGGTGACTAACATGAATGAGGTTGTGCAATGGGCTGGCAACCTCATGTCAAACACACTGCTACAGAAACCTCTGCTACAAGGGCACATGAATGCTTTGATGCTGGTTTCCTACAAGGGGACCAGACACAGATGTGATTATACCATAGACAAAACGGTGATTGCAAGTATTTGAATTCATGAATGCTCCAACACAAACAGGACCTTAGCAGAAGTGTACTATGAATTCCAGCAATGACCTAAATAGTTTCTGAATGTGTATGAAAATATCAAAATGGTTACAGGACTGAAGAGCCAGGTCATTATTTTTTAACACAACAGCAAGAAAAATAAATAATAAAGGGAGCTAACAAAACGTGGCCACCCTGTAGAATATAAATGTGTTACCTTATTAATGCTATTATTTTCTAGTTTGCTAACAAGTTTGTTTTTTTTTAAACTGAGCATAAAAAAGGGAGGGATCCCATTACACGCCCATTGAGGCATATTGAGAATATGGTGTTAGGCCCATATTTTCTTGACCCTCGGCACACTCGGATGATGTGGTCAGTATCACGCCAGCCGCCTTAACCTTTCCAGAGGCCAGGTCAACTCCAGAGCCGTTTGCAGTCTAAAAAATCCCACCTCAACTGGGGATTGAACCATGTACCACTGAGCTATAAAGCCAGTGCATTAACCACTGCACTAAACTGAGCATAATCCAGTCTAAATACCTAGTTCACTCACCTTTCCTAGCCTCACAAATATAAGCCAATCGGGTGTCACATCTCCTGTCATTCCATGTACCGATGCCGCGCCCAACCTCTACATCTACACAGTCTCTCTGTTGTCATAAAGATGAGAGGAGAAAAAAATGCAGAGTCACAATGTAATGTGTCAATAGACAGACAAATAAGAATTTCCTTAGACGTCTTTCCGTCCCAAAATTTTCTCTCTAAAGTTGCAGTCAGGAAGTTAAGTAAAAGTTGTGCACTTCTGGCGACTGCACTAAATTGCACGATGCTTAAAATAGTGCACATTATAATCTTTAGAATTTCCTTATATGTTCATAATAAAATTTTTCCCCTTTTTTCCCCACCAAAGCTGCAATATTTTCCATGATCGGTTTTATTCATGCGCGTTTTAAAACGACGCACATTTTGTTTGAAAAACAACTGTGGACGTTTGGTCCTGGACACAATTTCTTGAATTTTCCCCATTTGTAATTCAGTTGAGTATGAATACAGAATGAAGCTTATTACATTTGTAGTAATTCTGCCGTTTTAGTTGACACGGAGACGGAATAATAGAAAGTTTTTTTGTTTCGTGTTTTTTTTAATACGTATCAAGGCACGATTTAAAAAAGAATATCTGTAAATTTACAAAACATGTTGTGACAAAGCAGCTGTTAATTAGTTGAATGTCACACCATTAGATTTGTTCACTTTTTCCCCATGCCACTGACGCACTGCTCCAAGCTTCCCAAGCAGTACATCCAGATAAATGACCACAGGAGAATTAGTGCCATAATGTGGACATGCTGCAGAAAGCGCAGTAATAAAATGCCCACCATATTTTGGCGGGTTATACGGCTCGTTAGTAATAAAAGGTAAAAGTAGTCCCATAGTAAATACTGCCGTAAGAGAATGAAGTGTTAGACTTCACTGAATTAGGTTCAGCTTTATGAACGAGTGACTAGTTACATTACTTGCTGTCTTTGCCTTCCCAAACTAAAATGAACCCAACTGGCAGAGTGATTAGAGCACTGGCCCTTTGCAGCAAAGATGATGGGTTTGAAACATGGTGGTGCCATGCTCCAGTCTACCCAGCTGTAAGTTGGTACCTGACTCTGCTACTGAGTTACGGATGGCAAAAGCAGCTAGTCACCCCACTTCTCAAATCTGGACCTAGTATAGTGAAGTCTCTTAACACTTCACTCCTCTATGGCAATACCTGCAATGTGACTATCTATTTTTAACTCAGGTACTAATCAGTCAGGTACTAATTTAAGCTGCTAAGTAGACTGGAGCACAGGAGTGCCTTTTTGGCAGACCAGTAGCATCATGCCCCAGTCTACCCAGCTGTAAATGGGTACCTGACTCTGCTCTTAAATTAAGGAAGGCAAAGGCCTTCATCCCACCTCATGAAGCTGTCACCTTGTATGGTGAAGTGTAACATTTCACTACCATACTGCAGCATATGCTATTAGACTACCTTTCCTTTTTTGATTGGAGCACTACAATCAATCAATTTCCTTTGTGCTCCTTCTGGAGCATGCAGGCACCACTGCAGCTTCACCAAGCATTTATATGCTTTAGCAGCAGTGGTCTCTGTAGCAATTTGTTTGAAATAGTAATAATTAAGCTTAAATTATATATGTTTTCAGGACTTATGTTTTCACAGCTACATATTTACATTCACCTGACTTCCTTCTTCGAGGCCAGGCATTTCTGGTAACTCAATATTCAAAGAGTATCACTTCCAAACTACAGATATTTGTAAATAGATGTCTCCGACGGATCCTCCGTATAAGATGACCAGAAGTAATAAGAAATTTAGAGCTAAGGAAAAGATGCATGCAACAGCCAATACGAAATAAGGTAAAAAGGTGGAGATGGATAGGACATACACTCAGAACAATCAAGCATAGCCAGAGGTGACTGGAACCCACAAGGGAAAAGAAGAGTGGGGAGGCCAAGGAAAACTTGGAGAAGAACTGTGGAAGAGGAGGCTAAGGAAATTGGAATGACTTGGTCACAGCTAAAAAGACAGCCCAGAATAGAAATCGATGGAAAGCAACTGTTTCAGCCCTATGTTCCACGGGGAACGGAAAGGAGTGATGTCAATACTCAACAAGATACATAGAACATATCCTAACTAAATATCTATCAGGAACAAATACAATATATCTCAAATGAATTTAGTTTTTACATCTTTTTATTCAACGAGTTTTGGCAAGGCACACCCCATCAAGCTTAGACACAAGATCCATCGGTTATATAAGGTGCACGACCAAACATAAAAGACCTTGTGGACCAATGTGTCAGACTTTACTGAGAAATTACAAGACACAAAGCAGTTATCAAAATTATAATAAGAATAAATTTCAATAAAATTCTTGTGAAATGCAAGACAGCAAATGATTACTAACAGCTTCAAACCCACTTTGTGCTACAAGAGCCAAACACTGACACTAAGCAAAACAAGAAAACAAAGTCACAGCGGTTCTGTGAAATGCGCGGGCTGTGCAAGGTGACCAACAACACATAAGAGGTGAAATAAAAAATAACACATGAAGAACAAAGAAGTTACAGACTTTCATAAATGGGTGCTTGCATAGAGTAGAAGAAATGAAATGGTCCAACAAGATCACCAATGTTGAACTGTTGACAAGAACCAAACAATTGCCAGTGGAACAAGATTCTTGCGATGGATGTGACACGCAAATAGGAAACCTGCTGATTACATGGCAGCTCGTATTCTGGAATCCCCACGGTAACAGAGGTAGAAGTAGACTGAAAAACACATGGAGAGGAGAACTGGAGACAGAAATGAAAATAATGAGGAAGTTATTGAAAGACTTTGTGCTGATGTCATGTGACAGGAAGACTTGGTATAAGTTTGTTGAAGGCATTTGCTCCTTGGGGAGCTAAAAGATAATGAATGAATGAAAACATGAAGAAATAAAATCACAAGAAATACTTCTTCTTCTTCTTTGATCCTTAGCCGTCGACCGTCAAAGCAGTCAGTGGCCATCACGCCCAGTGGCGTCTTGTAGGGCAACAACAAATTGATTCCACTTTGCTCGGTCGGTGGCCATCCTTCGTACAGTGCCCCAACTCTGGTTCATTCTTTGCATCTCAGCCTCCACAGTCCTCCGCCAGGTTGTTTTTGGTCGGCCTCTTTTTCGTTTTCCTTCAGGGGTCCAAAGCATAGCTGTTCTTGTGATGTCTTTGCCTGCCCCGCCATCTGGTGTTACTATGCTTCCTAGGTATGTGAAGGTATCTGTCTGTACCAATTGCTTATTACTTACTGATATGGGCTCAGGGTTGCTCACATTGAGCGTCATGACCTCAGACTTCTTTAAATTAATGTTCAAGCCCACCTGCTGGCTAAACTTATTAAGTCTATCCGTTTTTTTCCTGGATGTGTTGATGTGAATGTGCTAGTAGTGCAATGTCATCTGCATATTCCAGATCTTCCAATGTAGAAAATGTTGTCCATCTTATTCCTCTTGGACTGCCCTCTGTTGTCTGGCGCATCGCCCAGTCTATGACTGTTAAAAATAGAGTGGTTGATAAGGGGCATCCCTGTCGTACTCCTGTCTTCACCTAAAAGGTTAGGTTGCTCTGCCCAACACTGCACGTAAAGTTTGCATAGAGGCTTTTTATGATTGACACTATGCAGCTTGGAATTCCATAAGCCCTCAGTATTTTCCATAAACTGTCCCTATGTATGCTGTCAAAAGCCTTTTCAAAATCAACGAAATTAATGTAAAGCTGTCTTTGCCATTCTGAGCACTGCTCTATAATGTTCCTGAGAGTGAATATATGATCTACACATCTCCTGTTCTTTCTAAATCCTGCTTGTTCTTTCCTCAGTTTGTGATCTACTGCCTTTGAAATTCTCTGTATAATTATCCTGCCTAGTATTTTACTGGGAACTGAGAGAAGAGTGATTCCTCTCCAATTATTGCAGTCTGCAAGATCTCCCTTCTTGGGCAATTTGACAATTATTCCTTTGTTCCACTCTGATGGTGTTGTCCCCGTTTTCCAGACTTGTGCAAATAGTGGTTCTAATAGTTCTGCTGCTAGCTCAGGGTCTGTCTTAAATAGCTCTGCATTTAAGTTATCATGGCCCGGAGCTTTGCCGTTCTTTAACCCTTTGATTGCTGTGATGATTTCTTCTTTTCGTGGAAAGTCTGTATTCACATCTAGATCGTTTTCAGCCTCAGGAACATTCAATTGTGTCTCTGGTGGTTCCTTGTTCAGAGTTTCTCTGAAGTGCTCTGCCCATCTTATTTCTTGTCCCTCTGCTGTCATGATGAGATTACCTTGCTTATCTCTTACTAATGTAATATTGTTTGCACCTCGTTTTCCGCTGATGAATTTAGTTATTTTGTATACTGTGCTTTGTTCATTTCTCAGTGCTGCCTCCTCTGCCTGTCTTGCAAGATCGTCTAGGAAATTCCTTTTGTTGGCTCGGGTTTGGCGTTTAACTTCCTTGTCCAGCTGACTGTACTGTTCGCTATATAGTTGCTTTAACCTGGGGGACTTCGCTTCTGTTTTCTTTCTTTTCATTTCCTTTCTCATCGTTATGGTGTTTAAAGTTTCTGGTGTTATCCAGTCTTGCTTCTTCCTTTCCTGGAATCCCAAGCATGATTTGCTGCTTTCTTTGTATATTGTTGAAATGGTGTTGAAATTCTGGTCTATATCATCAGTCAATGTCTTTTCCTGACTTTTGGCAAATTGATATCGTTTCTTTATGTCGGCCGTAAAAGCTTTTCTGGTAAGGGAGTCCTTCAATTTGCTGATGTCAAACCTTTTATGTGTAGTTACAGTTGGTGCAGCCCTTCTTAGTTTCACTTTCAGTTTTGCTACTACTAAATGGTGATCACTTCCCACATCTGCACCTCTTCTTACCTTCACATCTTGTAATGCATGTCTCCATCTACCGTTAACCATGATGTGGTCTATCTGGTTTCTGTCCCGACCATTTGGTGATTCCCATGTTAATTTGTGAATTTCTTTATGTGGGAAGAGTGTTCCTCCAATGACCAGGTTATTAATGCTACAGAAACTTATTAGTTTATTCCCATTTTTGTTTGCTGTTCCGCTGCCGCATTTCCCCATTGTTCTTTCATTATATGTATTGTGTGTACCAACTTTCGCATTGAGGTCTCCCATTACTATAACAAGATCATATCTAGGTGTGTCTTCCATTTCTTTCTGCAGTTGTTGATAGAATTCATCCTTGACCTCCTCATCGCTATCATTCGTTGGTGCGTAGCATTGTATTATTGTAGTGTTGGTGAATCTCCCTCTCAATCTTAATCTTATCAGTCTGTTGTTGATGGGTTTCCATTCCAGTAATGTCCTTTCTATTCCTTTCTGTAGAATAATGGCTACGCCTTCATTGTGTTGTCCATCCTCTCTTCCAAAGTAAAGTACTGTTTCTCCTGTTGCTGTTTTAACTTTTCCTGCCCCTGTCCATCTGCTCTCGCTTATCCCTAGAATGTGTAACCTATAGTTTCTCATTTCTGCCGTGACCTGTCTTAGTTTACCTGTCTCGTACATTGTCCTGACATTCCAAAAACCTATTCTTGTATCCTGTTTTGCGGTCAGGACATCCGTTTTCATGTCAGTGGCTTCCTTTCGGCTTTCACCACTGACAGTCATACGAGCCACAGACTCCAAATGTCCATCCCGCAGCAAAGTTTGTTCATTTATTATTGTTTCCGTAACTTCATAGTTTTTTTTACACAGACAGGGGTGTCAGCCCTGTGCTCAAACCCCCAACCTGGAGGACCAGGGTACCAGCTTTTGTCTGACCCCTACCCACACAGACCAGTCCAGCTTGGTTAAACCTACCAGGAGTAAAACTCCCACTGGCATAGCTCTGGGGATTATCAGGGTACGCAAGCTGCCATACCGCTACAAGGTATAGGTACCATTGATGGCAGCACAAGAAATACATGAAACTTTAAATCATAAAAATATCAACAACAATATGGATAAGAGTTTTAATTAGGCAGAGAAATTGAAGGCAAACCTGGCATAGACATTCTGGTTTGTTGCTGCTAATACTGGAAGAAGAATTCAGAAAAAAGTGTGATGACAACAACAAAAAAATCTTGCCAGAAATGACCAAAAAAAAAAAAAAAGGATAATCATTAACAAGTGAGAAATGATAACCCTGTGGCACTATTTCATGACCAGAATCAGACGTGGCTAGTTACCTACCCGGGCTTCTGGTCTAGGATCATTGAGGTTCTCATCAGGTTGTCCTCGGCCCCAATTGCTGTAGGACACAACCAAGTTGTCCACCCATTCAAACTGGTTCCGGATTCGTCTGTCATTAAATCCAATCCAGGCTGGCATTCGTAGGTTAGCCAACAAAGTAAGAATGAATTCTGGGAACAGGAAGTACATTCTTAAAGACTTGCAAACTAACTACTTTAGAAATAGTTCATCTTCCTTAAATTATGGGACATTTAGTTTGGTTTGTTTTGAGGACCATTTACACTGCACAAGGACAACTCCATCGGTGTTCTGATCTCCTATCTCCGATCACACAAGGAGGATCTCAGCACAGTGCACAAACTCTGTTGCACCAATGAGGATCCTAATGTATGTATATAGGAATCACACATTCTATCATTATTTCTGTGGTGGGTAGGTTTTCTTAATTTTTAAATTTTGCCTGGGCAGCGGCCATATGGCCTACTCTTTATGATTTTCAAATGGCGAAGGATTTTTACATGCACAACTTGCACATGGGACCTATTTTTTTTTTTTGCTGAGAAGGCTAGGCATCTGATGTCCATAACTAAGAGTTTGATATATTTAGAACCGCTGTTTCTGAATAAAATTTCCATCCATTATATTCCCTGTACTGGAAGCGAACCCGGTACTTTTAGAATTAGAGGCGGATCAAAACCTCTTAGTTACTCTGACCCCGAGGACATTTAGGGTTACATTATCAGTATTAGTCCAACAGGCATAAAGACTTTATAGTCTTACCCTTTTCTACTACAACATTTACTTCGGCCATTTCTCTGCAGGACCTGTGCTGTCCCTTGGGGTCTCGGAAGCGACAAAGAAAGACTACGTCTGCTGCTTCCTCAGGCATGTTGTATGAGGTGACGAATATGCAGTTGACATAAGAAATTCTGAGATCTTTCTGTAATATCTTATGCCTAATGCCAGTATTCCTCTCTAAATCTGCTGTCAAAGTCCAGGTTTCACATGCATATGTGTACACTGAAATTAGAGATCTTGCAAGCTTAAGTTTGGTTTTAAGAGAGCTACTTTTTTCTATTTACATAATGATTTTAACTTTTGGTAGAGCCTTTATTGTTTTAACTCTTCTTGCTAGTAACTTCTGTTCTGGATTCTTCATCATTTATGACTGGCCCTAGGTATTTAAACTGAGAAACAGTTTCCAGTTTATGTCCATTGTATTTTCTGTGGATTTACTGGTCATCAATACAGTTTTTTTTCAGCATTGATCTCCATGCTGAATCTTCTAGCACTTGGGTCAAGACAGGTGGTAAAGCTGACAAGCTACTGTCATTCTCCGAGCTGGCCAATCTATCTCATTCATCTCTGAGCTGGCCAATCTATCTCATTCATCTCTGAGCTGGCCAATCTATCTCATTCATCTCTGAGCTGGCCAATCTATCTCATTCATCTATGTCAAATGGCAAGTTGGTGACTACTTAACTTCCAATACTAACTGCACCTCTGTGGTTTTCAAGTGCATCTGACATGTAGAAAGAAAAATAAAAACAACACACTAACATGGAGAGAGGCAGACAAACCTAAAATAAATACTTAAAAATCTATATTTAAAATACCAGCAACAGAGAGGACATGAAAGACAGAAACAGAATGTAAAAGAATGTAAGACCAACGTGTAACTGATGACAAGAACCAGATAAGTGCCAACAACAGATGAGAAGAAGATGCTGGAGATGGATAGGACACACACTGAGGAAACCTGTTGATAGCATTACTAGACAGTCTTTTTATTGGAATCACCAGCCCGAGAAGAAAAGGTAGACCAAAAAACATATGGAGAGGAGAGCCGGAGACAGAAATGAAAATGATGAGGAAGTCATGGAAAGATCTTGAGTTGATGGCATGTGACAGGAGGATGTGACATGTGACAGTAGGACTTGACATGTGACAGGAGGACTTGACATGTGACAGTAAGACTTGACATGTGACAAGAGGACTTGGCATGTGACAGGGGGACTTGACATGTGACAGGAGGATGTGACATGTGACAGTAAGACTTGACATGTGACAAGAGGACTTGACATGTGACAGGAGGACTTGGCATTGACAGGAAGACTTGACATGTGACAGGAGGACTTGACATGCAACAGGAGGACTTGACATGTGACAGGAGAACTTGGCATGTGACAGGAGGACTTGACATGTGACAGGAGGACTTGACATGTGACAGAAGGACTTGACATGTGACAGGAGGACTTGACATGTGACAGGAGGACTTGACATGTGACAGGAGGACTTGACATGTGACAGGAGGACTTGACATGTGACAGGAGGACTTGACATGCAACAGGAGGACTTAACATGTGACAGGAGAACTTGGCATGTGACAGGAGGACTTGGCATGTGACAGGAGGACTTGACATGTGACAGGAGAACTTGACATGTGACAGAAGAACTTGGCATGTGACAGGAGGACTTGGCATGTGACAGTAGGACTGGACATGTGTCAGGAGGACTTGGCATGTGACAGGAGGACTTGACATGTGACAGGAAGACTTGACATGCATTTGTTGAAGGCCTGTGCTCTTTAGGCAGCTGAAGGGTGATGATAATGATGAATAATAATGAGAGATTAAACATTATCTGACACAACATTAAAATAATAACGAGAGATTAAACATTATCTGACACAACATTGTACAGACACAAATAAAAACTATATTCCATACAACACAGAAATGGACAGCAGTGTGGGGAGAGAAATATCTGCTGGTAAGTAAGAGCAAAAGATATTTACTTTCTTCAAGACTTGAATGTATTGAGGCCAAGGTTGATTGGTGCAGAATTTTTTCACACATCGCCAGGGCACCATCATAATTTTGACGTGTGCTGTTTGTGGTCCCACCGATTTGGTAGCAGAAGCTCACTGTGGAATAAGAGGAAGCATAGATACTTCATCTGCAATCACAGCTTCAACAACCAAGATAAATCTTCTCAACAGAAACATTTACAAATATTAGAAATGATGTTATAAGAGAAAACTTTACAATGATTTCATCATTCAAAAAATTAGAAATGAAGTTATAAGAGAAAACATTACAAAGATGTCATCATTCAAAATATTAGAATTATTATTTCCCACTGAGAGAGAATATCATAATGTTTCCCGTTCAATTGGTAGAGTGGTTAGAGCGATGGTCTCTCATGGTAAAGGTGCCAGGTTTGAAATATGGTGGTGTCACGCTCCAGGCTACCCAGCTTTAAATGGATACTGGACTCTGCTCGTGTCAGTTAGGGAAGGAAAAGAGAGCTGGTCACTCTACCTCTCGATGTTGGACCTAGTACAGTCTCTAACACTTCACTCCCCTATAGTAGTATGGGACTACCTGTTACCAGAATAAGGATTTTAATATCATTCGATAACACATAATGATGTCATCACATAAAACATAATGATGTCATCAGATAAACCATAATGATGTCATCAGATAAACCATAATGATGTCATCAGATAAACCATAATGGTGTCATCAGATAAACCATAATGATGTCATCAGATAAACCATAATGATGTTATCAGATAAACCATAATGATGTCATCAGATAAACCATATTGGTGTCATCAGATAAACCATAATGATGTCATCAGATAAACCATAATGATGTCATCAGATAAACCATAATGATGTCATCAGATAAACCACAATGTGGTGCTCCAGCTCTGGTTCATGTTTTGCATCTCTGTCTCCACGGTTCTCCACCAGGTAGCTTTTGGTTGGCCTCTTTTTCTCTTTCCTTCTGAAGTTCATATCATGGCAGTTCTGTTGATGGTGTTAAGGTCTTTTCTGAGGACGTAGCCAACCTAATTCCAGCATCTACTCACTATGATAGTGCGCATGTCTCCTTGGTGGCTCCAAGTTAGCAGTTCTTTGTTGGTGATGGTGTTCGGCCAGAAAATTATAAGATTTTTCCTTAGTCAGGCTGTGTGGAAAGAGGATAATCTGGACATTTCTTTTTCTGTTATTCTCAAGCAGTCTGCACCGTACAAAAGTACAGAAATTACGCAGCTCTCACATATTTTTAATTTATTGTGTGTAACTCGTCATGACTCCCTTTCGAAAACGATCCTCCAGGGAACAGTCGAAGGTAAACGGAAAAGAGGAAGGCAAAGAAAATCCTGGGCTGATAACATCAAAGAATGGGCTGGACACGGTTTTTCCATACTTGTACGCATTGCTGAGGATAGAGAGCAGTGGAGGACCCTCTCTGCTGATGCTTCCACCATGGCACCCCTACGACCCATGACGGGTTACGGGTTGAGATGATGATGAATATAAAAGAATGATATAATGATATCCAAAAAAAATTAATGCCATGAGAGAAAACATTTCAATGATGTAGCAAGATGAAATATTACAAAGATGTCATCACAGATAGCGATGTCAAAAGAGAAAACATCATAATGTCATCAGATGTATTACTAAAATGATATTATCTGAGAAACATTACAAAGATGCCAACAGAGAAACACTACAATGATGGCATCATAGAAAAATTTAAAGCATACCAAGGGACCAGGAGATGAAATTCTACATTCTTGTCATATGAGAGAACATTCCAATGATGTAATTAAGAAGAAATGCTACAATGATGTCATCAGAGAAATATATACATACATATACAAACTTACATGAAGGAAGTGACACAAAATCTCTAGGACACCCGCCAGTAGGAGGAAAAGGTATATAGTGGACAGCTGGGTTATTTCCAGGCCGTTTCTTGCAGACATAACCCAAATTACTCTGACACTGAAGGTCATTCCAGGTTCCTGCAGACATGTACAAGGTTACAGACACTGTTGACTTGGTATTCATAAGAAAAAAGCAAACAAGCTTCATTATCATTCATTATTTCCCTTTGCACATCTAACGGAACAGGAGCCACCACTGCTGCTGGTTCCATTGACAGAAGCCGGCCCCAAGCAGTCACATGCTCTTGCAGTGGTAGTTTTGGTTGCAATTCATTTTACATGATGAGGTTGCCAACCATAATCACAACCTTATATTAGTCGCCGTGTTCGACACGCCTGAAGACACAGTAGTCCTATTCTTTTTTTGTCTCTTCAAAGACCCCCAGGAACTACACAGGGCAGACAAACTTCTGCCTCTGTTCAGTTCTGTCTAGACACACAAACTTCTGCCTCTGTTCAGTTCTGTCTAGACACACAAACTTCTGCCTCTGTTCAGTTCTGTCTAGACACACAAACTTCTGCCTCTGTTCAGTTCTGTCTAGACACACAAACTTCTGCCTCTGTTCAGTTCTGTCTAGACACATAAACTTCTGCCTCTGTTCAGTTCTGTCTAGACACACAAACTTCTGCCTCTGTTCAGTTCTGTCTAGACAAACAAACTTCTGCCTCTGTTCAGTTCTGTCTAGACACACAAACTTCTGCCTCTGTTCAGTTCTGTCTAGACACACAAACTTCTTATGGCACATTATATTTTAACATATGTGCCAACTAGTACAGGTTACCCATATTCTGTATTGGTTTTTTTTTTTTTTTTGAGATTTGTACAACTGTATGTACTTTCTGTACAGGTTCTTTGCCTAATTATTAAAATGGATGTGTGTGTATGTATATATTTATATATAAATATATATATTTGCTTGCCCCACGTGCCACACCTTAGCCGATATTCACACTGTCAGATTCAGTGAGATAATTTTAAAAAAAACGGACAGTAAAAGCAACCAGAACTTTTTTAATTGATATGACAGCTCGCATTTTACAGTGTTAAATATGCATGGAGGCATATCTGGAGTGTTCCTGGAAGTGAACCTATGTCTGTGAGGCTAATTACATCTCACTGACTTTTGAAATCCTCCACACACTTCCAGGGATTCCCCTTGTGGTGAAACTTGTTGAGAACCCAGCATTGCACACTAAGCTTGGAGAAGTCACTTGAACCCCAGGTGTAATTCTTTGGCTCTGACTTGGTTGACTGCATGCAGAAGGATCTCACTGTGGACCCAGTGACAGGCAGGGGAAGCTGAGAAGTGGCTCTGTGCACAACGTGACAATTCCTTTGGACAGCCCAGAACCAGAGTACAGTATTTTAGCTCTGCATAGTTGGAGAGTTCCCTTGGATGGTGGGGGATGCACAGTATGCCACGCACTTCTTACTCCTTGCTTGGGACCAGATGTGACGATCCTTTAAATGCAAGCCAAGCTGGAGAAACTGGAGCTCATGACTTCAACTCAATACATTTCGGAATGGCAGAAAAGCCACAGGAAAAGCCTAGGTCTACAGTGTAGATAATACCAGGGCGTCTTCAACTTGGTATTGGCTGCAAAAGAGCGAGAAGCTCAGCAGCCCTAGTTAAACAACAACAACAGTGTTAAATAAAAGCAAACACTTGTTGTTTGGGTTTTCAAACAAGTGAAGACTTACTATAAAAGGCAAAGGATACATGTGTCAATTATAATGCAGCCCACTCTGATTGAAAATATGTTTACACAAATTAGAACTTTTGATTTTTTTTTGTCAGTCTTTGTATGCTTTTTTTCGTCTTTGTATGGTTTTTTTCAATTTTTGTACTGGTTTGTTATCTTTAGGGGTTGGCATGTATGTTTTAACACTTTCTGTTCCAGGTATTTTTTTTAGGATTTACCCATGCATCAAAATAGATACCAATTTTTTCCACAGGCACTGCTTTAAAATAATGAGCACACACGTACATTTATGAGAAAATACTTGTATATATTATGAGATATTTTTCTCAAGATCACTAATGGGGAGCTGATGACAAGAACCAGACAGTGCCAGCAGAACAAGAGATGACAAGAACCAGACAGTGCCAGTGGAACAAGAGATGACAAGAACCAGACAGTGCCAGCGGAACAAGAGATGACAAGAACCAGACAGTGCCAGCGGAACAAGAGATGACAAGAACCAGACAGTGCCAGCGGAACAAGAGATGACAAGAACCAGACAGTGCCAGCGGAACAAGAGATGACAAGAACCAGACAGTGCCAGTGGAACAAGAGATGACAAGAACCAGACAGTGCCAGCGGAACAAGAGATGACAAGAACCAGACAGTGCCAGCGGAAAAAGAGATGACAAGAACCAGACAGTGCCAGCGGAACAAGGGATGACAAGAACCAGACAGTGCCAGCGGAAAAAGAGATGACAAGAACCAGACAGTACCAGCGGAACAAGAGGTGAAGAAGATGCTGGAGATGGACAGGACACACAATGAGGAAACCTGTTGATAGCATTACCAGGAAGTCCTTGTTCTGGTATCCCCAGGGTAATAGAGGAAAAGGAAGACCACTTAAACTCATGGAGAAGAGAGCTAGAGAGAGTCATGATGAGATGCAAAAACCTTGATCAGGTGGCACAGGACAGGAAACATTTTCATAAGTTTGTTGAAGGCTTAAGTTCCTTGGGAAGCTGAAGGGTGAAGGTGAGGGTGAAGGTGGTGGTGATGATATTTTGATCCTCATGCATTCTTCAAAAGTAATATTCTAACTTTTTGGGGTTAGGATAAATTAGGATCATGAATTAAACTAAACAAGTCTAATCGATTCAGAGGAAAACTGAAATTCTTCACCTGTGGGGTATGCCCCCTTCAACCGCTGGAGAAACAACGGGCTGATCACCCGTTTGCCAGTCACTTCGATTACGGAAACAACAGCAAATGGGTTGATTTGCCGTTGCCCTAAAGACGCCACTAGGCGTGATGGGAAACAATGGCAAAGAAAACCTATCTGCTGTTGCCCTAAGACGCCACTAGGCGTAATGGCCACTGACTGCTTTGACGGTCGGTGGTTAAGGACGGAAGAAGAAGAAGAAGAAGAACCGCTGGAGAGGGGCACTGAGCATATAGGGAAGGTGTGAGATGCCTCCCAGAAAATTTAACTCAAATGCTTTCTCACTGGCTAGAAACCAGTTGGATGCCAGACATGACATGCACCTGACACCATTCAAGACTGTCTCTTGAACTTCTGTCATTACTGACTGAAAGCCTCCTAAAGCCCAACCCCATGTCCAGATCGTAGGAGGTGGAAACTGGATGAAGTAGGGGATTGCTGGGCCAGAGTGAAGTATGGCGTGGGCTACAGTAGCCATGAAGGCCGGGCCCAGGTCACCCTAAAAAGTTGCTGGCCAATGGGGATATGACGTTGCTGTGACAGGCAACAGTGGTTATTCTATTGCCAAGAAAACGAAAAGGTGCAGACTGACTGAAAGTAGCAAAAGCCATCTCATTACATTCCTTTATTAATAAATTTATTTTTTATTTTTCTTTGTGTATGTGAGGAATTAACTAGAAACACAATCCCTGTAGTAACATCTTGAACTTGATTGGTTCATTCATTAATTTAAGAAAAGACCAAAGGTGTGAACATTAAGCTGACTGTCAGGGCAGGTGTGAGGGTCAACAAGTTTAGAATCCTAGTCTTACTTGATATCAGCAATTCTGCCAGGTAATTGGCCTTGACATTTAAATTATCCAAAGGTCTAGGAACTAGAGAAGAGAAGAAGATGCCGGAGATGGTTTTACTGAAGGCCTATGCTCCTTGGGGAGCTGAAGAGATATGAATGACTGAAAAGGTCTTGGAATAAGGAAACAAAATTTTTTTTATTAACACTCACACAGTTATTGTTCAATTTGCTTAGTGATCTTTAATATCAAATATAACAAAGGCTCACCATCTTTATTCATTTGTACGCAGTCTTCTCCACCATAGTTATCATTTGGTTCATTACGTGCCCAGCTGACGTACATGACAGGACTCCTGTCTGTCCATCTGGTAAACAATATGATGAAATTTTCATTACAGTATCGGTTTTTGTAACAAGTTCTTGTAAAACAGGTGAGAATGATTACAATTATGCTACATTTTTTTTAATTGTTATATGTTCTTACAAAGATAAGAATGAATAAAATTATTTTCTCATAGGAAAGGAATGGCCAAAGTTAATTTCACCTAGTAAACAACAGGAATGACTAAAATTATTTTCAGGAATGGCCAAAATTATCTTCTTACAGAACAGGAGATTCTTCTTCTTTGACAAAGCAATCAGTGACCATCACGCCTGGTAGCATCTTGTAGGGCAGCAACAAACTGTCTGCGATTTGTTTGGTTGACAGCTATCCTTCATGTGGTGCCCTAGCTCTGGTTCATGCTTAGCATCTCCACCTTGACAGTTCTCCACCAGGTGACTTTTGGCTGACCTTACTTTTGCTTTCCTTCTGGAGTCAACAGCACGACAGTTCTGGTGATGGTGTCAAGGTCTCTTCTGAGGATGTGTGTTATGGGCTTTCTTTGTTGGAGCGGGCTGATATTGTAGTTTGTTTCAGGTCATGTTTATTCATCGCATCTGTCTTACATAAGTATCGATTTCTTTTACAACACTGGATTCGTTTTATAAATTTCTTTGGGTGTTTGAATATCAATGTTCATGCAATAAACTTTGCATGTATTTTATCTGATAGTGTTATATTATTATTATTATTATTATTCACAGCTGGTATTAAAATACTCTATTCTGAACTGACCTTGAAGAATAACAGTCAAAATGTATACAACCTTTTCAACTTGAACTGTAGAACGTTTTTCATTTAACAAGTCTCTTTTCTGACGACTTCAAATCATTTAATCAGCACACAACTTTCCATCATGATTCATTAACAATATGTTTTTACGTTGAGGAACACTTGATATAGCACAGTCTTAGATTACACAGACAATCAGACCTTACACGTCTGTTACTTTGCCATTTTCATTAACGTTTAATATCTTGTAATCAAATACATAGAATCATGTATGTTATTTATACAGAATTAATCCTTCTGTTAATATGATAGGAAACTCTTTACAGAGCGATACAACAGGAGGCAATCTGATCATCAGAAGAAGTCCCCCCATCGGACAAGTGTTTCGGCCCAGTATACTCCTTTACACTCTAAGGGGGGCGGGCCCACTTGGGTCATGACTCCCAAGCGTCTCAGCCTCCTGTTGTCTTGTATCGAAAATGAACCCATTTCACTTATGGTAGCAACTTTAATCCACAACTCCGCCAGCCGTGGAGGCAATTGTGAAAGTAACAAAGAGAAGACAAACCATTCCGTTCGTTCCGTCGCACACACTGAGACACCATCGCGAAGCCGCCGAGCCCAGCCACTGAAATTCTGACTCTGACACCTCCTATAATATACATCGCCTGTTGCCCCTCAGTCACAGCCCGCTCACCAGTACACCACAAAACTCAGCGTTTTGTGGACTTAGAAAAACTCCCGGTGTTTTCTGTACCGCAGCGTTTATTGTCACGATTTCCATTGCCCATTGCGGTTGTTCCACAGCCAGCCTGATGCCTTTTCGGCAGTTTCACTAAGCCTCTTAGTGCCCTTGTTCTCGCCTGTCCCTTCAGCCCCAACAGTTTCAATAGATCATACATTGATGCAGCCACAAGCCCTCTTGCGCCCACTTCAACAGCCATGACCCTTGTAGTGAACCCCTCGTGTCTCAGATCCGCGGCCAGATCACTATATTTGGCCGCTTTGAACGAATGTTGCTCGTCTAATCTGGATTCAAATGGCACGGTCAGTTCAATCAGTATGACCTGAAGCGTTGAAGAAGAATGAAGCACTATATCCGGCCGTCTCCGCGATTTTCTGAAACTCTCTGGATATGCCCCTCGTCCAGGTAGGTCTACCGCCATCTCCCAGTCATTTGCACCTGGCAAAGGGGCGACCGACCCCAACCAGGCGCGTCCACGGGTGGCGGATAGTGGAACGACCTCCAGATATGGTGTGTCAGCTGTGAATTAAGTCAGCATTGCTGGACGAATAAGCAGTCGCGGACCAAACGGCGATGTCCTCCCAGCAGGACGGGGAGGGGTAACAGGTGGCACTGATACCCCCACTGAAATCCCCCATATGTCCTATGACGGGTGCATCAAGCGAGTAAGAGCCGCTATAAGCTCTAGCCACGGGGAAGGCAAACCTCGGTAAACAAACCAACCTGCTGCCTTGCAGCTACCACCGGGAGATGGAAAGGCTATGGGAGACAACCCTGAACAACAAACACAACCCGGCCTGCCGAAGACGGAGTGTGTTAGCTACGGCGCAGACACCGGGAAAAAATTAGGACACACACGCTTTTGCGGTATGGAGTCATGCGACAATCTCGACTTACGTCATGGCGTCGCTCCTATCAGCTACAACCGGGGAGGAGCAGAGCCAGGCCCCTAGCCTCGAAAGGGCCCACCCAAGCAACCAGTGCCTTTGCCAACCAAATGGTCGGGGGAAGGCAAAGCAGAGCAACTGACCAACCAACCCACTATCTTACAGTGGCTCAATGGAATGCAGAAGGAGTGAGGAACAAGAAAACGGAGTTACAAGAATTCCTCAGGGAAAATAACATTGATATAATCTGCATCCAAGAAACTCACCTAAAAGATACCCAACGATTCTTTGTACGTGGATACCAATCCTTCCGCCAAGACAGGGCAAAAAGAACTAAGGGAGGAATCCTCACACTGATTAAAACCTCAATCCCAGCAGTAGAGACACACAGATCTGGTGAGGACGAACTTGAATACATAACAGTCCAACTACTGCTGCCCAGTGGAGATTTAATGATCACAAACTGCTACAGCCCTCCAACCACAACTCTGGAGCTACACAAAGTGAAGCTTGCAGCATCAAGACACCTCATTATGGGTGACTTCAATAGCCACTCACCCAGCTGGGGCTATAATGCAACAGATCCAAGAGGAGAAGAGGTGGAAGATTGGATGGTAGAAAATAAACTAATTCTAATAAACCAACCAGAGGATAAGCCCACCTTCTATTCCAGAGTATGGAAAACAACGAGCACACCAGATCTTGCTATGTCTACAGATGACATACATTGACTCACCACCAGAACAGTAAATACTCAACTTGGGGGAAGTGACCATGTACCAGTCACATTACAGATATCTGAGATAAGAAGTGCAGGAGAAATCAATATGTCTCCTAGCTGGAATTTCAAAAAAGCAAACTGGGGATTTTTTAAAGAACAAGCCGACAATTTCTGTCAGAACATTGCCCACTCAAATAACATCAATAAAAACATCTCCATCATCAGTGAGGCAATCATCCAAGCAGCAAAGAAGTCAATTCCACGAGGTAAACGACGAGACTACAAACCATACTGGAGTGACAACCTGGGAAAACTCCATAGTGAATTAAATAAAGCACGGGAAACTATGGAGCAAAATCCCACATTAGAGAACACACAGAGGCACAACAGCATAAAACAAGCTTTCAATGAACAAAAGAAAGCTGAAATCCAAAGGAGCTGGCACCAGAAGACCAGCAGTCTCAACATGGAAAAGGACTCAAGCAAGCTATGGAATCTGACAAGAGTGCTAAATGAAGAAACAACAACCAGCTACTGTAAGACTGTCATCAAGGAAAATGAAAAATACCACACAGGAAAAATGGCAGCAAACATCCTGCAGATTTCTACAAGGAAGAAAGCACCACATCACTTTCACATGCACGGATCCAAGAAATACGTAAGGAAGTAAAAGAAAAACTGAAGCACCAAAACCCAGATATCTGCATGAAGTCACCCCTTACTATGAGAGAACTCAGTGCTGCCATAACAAAACTAAAGAACAGAAAAGCTCCAGGAAAAGATGGCATCACAAATGATATGATCAAGAACCTTGGACCTGTAGCCAGGCACAAGCTCCTCCTAATTTTCAATCAGTCATGGAGTACTGGAAAATTTCCAGATCGATGGCGAGAAGCAATCATTGTTCCCATCAGAAAGAAACAAAAGGAGAAAACAAGCAAGTCCAGCTACCGACCAGTTAGCCTACTGAGCTGTCTGGGTAAGGTAATGGAAAGAATGGTGAACTCAAGATTACTGAAACATCTGGAAAAAAACCATCTGCTTGATAACACACAGTCAGCATTTAGGAAAAATCGCAGCACCGAAGACCAACTAGTATATCTAGCCCAGGAAGTAGAAAATGCCTTTCAGGAGAAAAAGAAAGTACTGGCGGTTTTTTGTAGACTTGACAAAAGCCTTTGATAAGGTATGGAAAGAAGGACTCCTCCTTAAGATGCTCAACAGCAAAATTGAAGGGAGAATGTTCAACTGGATACGGGACTTTCTTCGATACCGCACAGCAAGAGTAAAACTTGATGGGAAACTGAGCCATCGCGTCACTCTACAACAGGGTGTGCCACAAGGAGGAGTTATCTCCCCCCACACTTTTTATCATATATATAAATGATATTGCAGAGAAACTGTCCGGGCATATCTCCAGGGCTCTTCATGCTGACGATTTTGCTGCCTGGTGTGCTGCTGAACATCTGCCTACTGCGAAGTTCAGGATGCAAGCAGCGCTAAATACCATCGGTAAATGGGCATCAGATTGGGGAGTACAGATAAACCTCTCCAAGACAGTAGCAACCTGCTTCTCTCTGTCAAATTGCCGAGAAACAATCAAACTGCAGCTAAATGGAAGTGAACTTCCAATCGAGGAAAACCCAACATACCTAGGAGTCAAGTTGGATAAGAGACTCACCTGGAAGCCGCACATAAAAGCAGTAGAACAGAGAGCAATAAGAAAGCTCTCTATTATGAAGAAACTGGCTGGCACAAGTTGGGGGGCAAATACCAGCATACTTAAAAAAAGTCTATACAGGCACAGTCAGACCTGTACTTGAATATGGCATGTCAGCCTGGGCCACATCATCTAAAACAAACACAGAATGTCTAGGGAAAGTGCAAAATTCAGGCCTTAGACTAATCACTGGAGGGATGAAGACTTCTCCAATCCAGGCAATGGAGCGATACACCAACATCCGCTCTCTTGATGACAGACGTGAGGAAAAGGTATTCACTCACAGTGAGAAGCTTCTACGAATGCCAAGTCATCCAATGCATGCCAAACTCCAAAGTGTGACAAAGAACAGGCTGAAAAGAACCAGCTTCCTAAACATCTCCAAAAATCTGCATCGATGCCATGAAGACCTCCTCCCAAATCGATCTACTGAGATTGAAATGTTAATTGATTACGAGGAGCCAGACGACTGCCATGGAAATACATCTATCATCACAGAAGTCCCTGAAATAAAAAAGAAAGGCCACCTGACCCCTCAACAACTGAAAACTTTGGCTCAAGAAATGATTGAAGAAAAGTACAACCCGAAAGAGTGGACACATGCATACACAGATGGATCTGCTGAGGGGGCAGTCAAGAACGGTGGAGGAGGCATTTTTATAAGATTTATAAATGGAAAGATCATCCGAAAGGCCTTCCCAACTGGAAAGATCTCCTCCAATTTTAGGGCAGAAGCTATGGCACTACTGCAAGCCCTGAAGATCCTCACCAGACCTGAACAGCAGCCACAAGCTAAGATAGTAATCTTCACTGACTGCAGATCATTACTTGAATCAATACAAAACACCAGAAATGATAACATGATGAATGAGATCAGATCTGAGCTTAACATCATCCAAAGGTCATCAACCATTGCCCTTCAGTGGTTACCTGCTCATTGTGGAATCGCTGGTAATGAGAAAGCAGATGCTCTATCAAGAAGTGGCAGTAAAATGGAACAATACAGCCACCCATTGCCCTATCGGGAAGCAAAAACCATCATCCACAACAAGTACAAAAATCAGTGGAAGGAGGAAGGGGATATATACAGCAGAGATGACCCAATCCACCATCTAAACAGACACCAACAGACGACAATTTTCCGCCTGAGAACTGGTCACTGCAGATTACTTGGACATCTCTATCGCCTCAAGATATCCCACACAAATGAATGCCCATGTGGAACTGATATCCAGACTCCGGAACACATTCTCCAGAACTGTCCAACCCATGATGAATTGCGACGTGCGACCTGGCCAGAAGGTGATGAGCTCCAGCAGAAGCTATGGGGCTGCCGCGCCGACCTGGAAAAGACTGTGGACTTCGTCCTGGCGACAGGCCTGCAGATTTAGCATGACTGCAAACTGAACGCAGAAGAAGAAGAAGAAGAAGTCATTTGCACAATCAAGAAGAGATGGTAAACTGCTACCTGGTTTACTCGGTTTGGGGTGTGCTGACTTTCCTGCCCTCAGAAAGTATGTATTTGCGGTGCTCGGCCTGGGTTTGCTGTTCGCCTTCATCCTTGCTAGATCTATTGTCGCATAGGGTCGCTGCCCAATATATATATTATTAATTCATTTTGTCATCTATAGCCAGGCTCTATCAGCCTTTCATATTATAACTGCGTTCGTATTTCCCGACTTATGTTTTTAATAAATTAGTTGCGGTTAATAATACCAACCATGCAACAATCCTCAACAATGTGGTCAACCCAATTCCAGGGTCTACCCGCTATGATGGTGCACATGTCTTCTTGGTGGATCCAAGTTAGCAGTTCTTGGTTGATGATGGTATTCGGCCAGAAAATTAGAACAATTTTCCTTAGGCAGGTTGTACGGAAAGAGGACAATTTTGACATTTCATTTCTATTGCTCTCAAGCATTCTACACCGTACAGAAGTACAGAAATTATGCAGCTCTCATTTATTTTTAATTTAGTGTTTGTACTGTACAGGGAGGTTTTTCCAGATACTGTTTATGTTGGCGAAGGCTATTCTTGATTTGTTCATTCGGCCACTGATGTCTTTACTTGTTCCACCATCAGGTGTTACCCTGCTTCCTAAGTATGTAAATATGTTTGTATTTTCTAGCTCCTGGTCCCTTATTTTTATGGGTGCAGTATTTCTTACATTTAGTGACATGACTTCAGACTTCTTGAAATTAATGTTTAGTTCCACCTGTTGGCTATGTTTATTTGACTTGTCTGTTTTTTTCTTTGATGTGTTGATGTTAGTGTGCAAATGTCATTTCATCTGCGTATTCTAGATCCTCCAGTGTAGAGAATGCTGCCCATCGTATTCCTCTAGGGGCATCTGCAGTTGTCTGGTACATCACTCAGTCTATGACAGTTAACAACAGAGAGGCTGATCAGGGGCATCCCTGCCACACTTCTGTTTTAACCTCAAATGTAAGGTTGCTCTACCCAAATCTGCATGTGAAATTTGCATACAGGCTTTTAATGATGGAGACAATGCACTTAGGGGTTCCATAAGCCCTCAGTATTTTCCATAAGCTATCCCTGTGTATGCTTTCAAATGCCTTTTCAAAGTCAACAAAGTTTATATGCAGCTGCCTTTGCCACTGTCAACACTGCTATATTATGTTCCAGAGGGTGATTATATGATCTGCAGATTGTATGTTTCTTCTGAATCCTGCCTGTTCCTTCTTGATATTCTTTGAATAATTATTCTGCCCAATATTTTGCTGGGAACTGATTGTTGTTGTTATTTAACTAGAACTGCTGAGCTTCTCGCTCCTTTGTAGCCAATACCAAGCTGAAGACTCCTAGGTATTATCTACACTGCAGATCTAGGCTTTTCTTGTGGCTTTTCTGTCTTTCAGAAATGTGTTGAGTTGAAGTCATGAGCTTTTGTTTCTCCAGTTTGGCTTGCATTTAAAGGGTCATCACACAGGGCTCCAAGCTAGGTGTAAGAAGTGTGTGGCATACTGTCCACCCTCGCCATTTAAGGGGGCTCTCCAACTATGCAGAGCTTAAATACTGTGCTCTGGTTCTGGGCTCTCCCAAGGAATTTTCACGTCTTGCACAGACCCATTTCTCAGCTCCCCTGCCTATCACTGGGTCCACAGTAAGATCCTTCTGCATGCAGTCAACCACGTCAAAGCCAAAGAAATATGTCTGGGGCTCAAGTGACTTCTCCAAGCTTAGTGTGCAATGCTGGGTTCTCAACAATTTTCACCACAGAGGGACTCCCTGGAAGTGTGTGGATGATTTCAAGAGTCAGTGAGGATGTTATTACTCAAGACATAGGTTCACTTCCACATATATTATTGCATTGTGCATAGCTGGTGGTCATATAATGATGACTCCAGATATACCTCCATGCATGCTGGGAACTGATAGGAGAGTAATTCCTTTACAGTTGTTGCAGTCAGAGAGGTCACCTTTCTTTGGCAATTTAAAAATTATTCCTTTGGTACATTCCATTGGTGTTGTCTCTGTTTGCCAGATTTGTGCAAATAGTAGTTCTAATAGCTCTGATGGGATCCGTTTTAAATAGCTCTGTATTTAGGCTGTCATGGCCTGGAGCTTTTCCATTCTTTAACCCTTTGAAGAACAGGAGATGAATGGGCAAAAGTATTTTCTTATACAAAAATCACAGACATAGCAAAAATTATTTTTTCTTATACCAAAGAACAGGAGTACAGACTGTGCCGCTGTGGGGGGGGCGGGGGGAGGGGGGGGGGGGGGGGGGGGGGGTAACCATCAAGAGACCTTGCAGCCCCTTGAAAAATCCCTAGTGCCAGCTCTGGTCACAGTGTGTTAGTTTCAGAAGCATCTGGCTTTGATATACCACAAACATGTTTAAGCATTATGTCAGTAATACAGACCTGAATGCATCCATTTCAAGGTCATTAAGTCCAATCCAGAATGCGTAGAATGGATTCTTGCTGATCTGAAAGCAAGAAAACAAGTGATTTTTTTGTGTGTGTGTTAAACTAATGAAGAAAAATATCCTGTTCAACCGTTTAACCCCTGATGGGTAATCATCATCATCATCATCATTTTAGGCTGCATTCTGCAGTCGTCAAGGAGCTTGGAGACACCACTGCCGCTGATCTCTTTGTGGAAAGCCTGTACTGAACATTCACATAATCCTGTAGTGATGGTCTCTGTGGCTATCTGTTTTACATGATGAAGTTACTAGCCTCATCAGCTATCTCATATTAGTCATCATTGACAAGACTGAGGGTGCAGAATTTTTTTCTTTGTTCCTTCAGAGATCCCCCGTCAGGACCTACACAGGAACTGATAGGTTATAATAAAAATATAGAATGTGTATAATTTTAGATACTCTTTGTAAACTCTCAGATGTCTACTTGAATGTTTTCACAGAAAGCAGTGGTCAGTTTCAGGCTATTTGTATCTCCATAGAGTTTTTCCAGGAATGGTACTGGTTATGGCCATATGCACATTCTCTGTTGCTCATAAGTTGGGCATCTTTGAAGCAGATGTTTAGCAGTCATTTTATCAGTGCCACAGTTACACACATTAGTTCCTACCTTTAGCTTGTTGAATAGATGATATTCCAATCTGTTGTGGACTGTGCACAGTCTGAAGATTATCAGTTGTTCTCTTCTGCTGAGCTGGTAATATGCATCATTTTGTGTGTGACCTGGATGCTCTGCATCCCATTTGTTTCTGTATCTGGTTCTGATTAAACTGTTTGCCTCTTCAAAAGTTATGCTTGTATCAGGTTGAGGTAGCTTTCTTCCTGCCTCTGTCAATCTGTTGGCCTCATCATTGCTGGAGATGCTACAATGAGATAGGATCCATTGTATCACAACACTTTTGAATCGTTGACATAGTTTGTGGTGTGCAACTCTTAGGTCATCTAGGTCTGCATTATTCTGGCTCTTCAGCGTTGCAACTACTGACAACGCATCTATGAAGAAAACAACGCATCTCTCAGTGCTTTCCTCTGCCATTATAACCTCTGCTACAGTTTTTAAGGCCTCTGTCTCTGCTCTGAATTTACTTGAGAATTTTCCTGTTGCAATTGACATCTTTTTTTGTGTACCAGTGCTTGAGTGCAGAAGCACATCTCCATCTTCTATTGCATTTGTTGCTGATCCATCTGTGTATGCATGGTGGCTTTTCTTAAATGGTAGATTCTTCATACTTGTTAAAATACAAAGGGAAGAGAAGCAGGGGTGAAAGCTGAGAGTATGTCAGTGTGTATTTAATTTACTCTTAATTTGATAATAATAATAATACGTATTCAGCCAATCAATTAATCAACACACTTTAGCTCCCCAAGGAGCACAAGCCTTCAACAAACACATGCCAAGTTCTCCTGTCATGTGCCATCCATTTCTTGTTCACATATTCACTTCTGTCACCAGTTCTCTTCTCCAGTGTTTTTTTGTTCTACCTCTGCTTCACTTACCCAGTGCACAAAGGCAGCTTATTATTCATTTTAGAAGAAAGCAATATATTTTCTTTGAGCACGTTATGAGAAGTAGAAAGCTGAAATACCTTGTAGCAATGGGAAATATTGAAGACAAAATAAACACTTGAATGACAAAGAGAGAAGATACTAGACACACTGATATCATGGCATGGAATGAAGTCAAAAACAAAGTTTATAAACAGCACTTGGCACAAGAAGTTGTGAACAGACATGACCAACTGTGCCATACTGCATGGCACTTGAAGAAGATCAACAAAATGTCTTTTGATAAAAGTGACATCTAAACAAAAAAATCAAATCTTCCCATCAAGTAAGGCATAAGAAATGCAGCAAAGAAATGTCCACTTATCAAAGCATGAAAGATGAAAGAAACAACAAAGACAAAAAAAATGACCATTCACCACAAAAATAAACAAAGACAATAAATGCCCCTTCACCACAGAAAAGGTGAAAGAAACAACACAGACAAAAATAATATCCACTCACCACAGATAGGTGAATGAACAACAAAGACAACAAAAAAAAATATTTTTGATCACCACAGAAAAAAGAAAGACACAAAAAATGTCAATTCACCACACACAAAAAAAGATAAAAAGAACAACAAATACAAAAAAATGTGTGATCACTGCAGAAAGAAAGAAAAAAAAGAAACACAAAAAATGTCAATTCACCACACAATAAAAAGATGAAAAGAACAACAAAGACAAAAAAAATGTGTGATCATCACTGAAAGAAAGATAGAAAGAAAGAAAGAAACACAAAAATGCCGATTCACCACAAAAAAGATGAAAGAAACAACAATCACAAAAAATGTCCACTCACCACAAAAAAGATGAAAAGAACAACAAAGACTAAAAAAAATGTCAGGTCACCACAGAAAGAAAGAAAGACACATAAAAATGTAAATTCACCACAGAAAGATGAAACAAACAACACAGACAACAGCATTTTCAATCACCAACGAAAGATAAAAGACACAACATAGAGATAAAAAAAATGTCAACTCACCACAGTAAGTAAGACAAAAATACAACAACAACATCTGCACTCACCAATGAGGTGACAAATCCATTCTCATCATCTCCTGTGATGCTGGCAAGATCAGCTCCCAACATCATGCAGATCCATCTTGCATCAAACCAAGATGCATATGAGTAATACCCATCAGGTGAACTTACATAGTAGCAATTATTGTCATAGAGTGTCCATGAAGAGTTGCCACACTGTGATGCTGTTAAAATAAATGAGAATTGTTTTCCATAACATTACAAACATCAACATTGTCCTTCCATTCATTTTTTTCCTTATTCAGAGCTATGAGTTGCCAGAACAAAAATCCTGCCCCAAGGTGCTATGTGTGTTCATGCAGCTGTGATTTCTGAAGCAGTTTGTTTTATATGATATGACTGGTCCCATGTAGATCCCGGCTGTCACTGCGAAGACAAAGAAAGAATAGTATTACTACTACCTCAAGCATGTCAAAAGAGGCTAATGATATGAGACTGTGCACGGGCTGGCAATCTCATCTTGCAAAACAAGCTGCTAGAGAAAACACCACTGCAAGAGCATATAAGTGCTTTGATGCAGGCTTCCTGCAAGAGAACCAGCTGAAGTGGTGGCTCCATACTTCATAGAGAGCAAACATGAAAAAATAGAAGAAAAAGATCAAATGGACTGAGTGAAGCTGTGATCATTTTCTTCCTTCACAAACTCAGTTTGGTTTTTGAGGACCATCTTTGCTGCACTCTGACAACTCCATCAGTGCTCCGATCTCCTCCCTTAGATCACACAAGGAGGATCTCAGTACAGTGCACAAACTTCACAGAACTTGCAAGCACCCCACTGTGTGTATATAGGAATCTCACATTCTATAAATATTTTTGTGGTGGGTAGGCTTCTTATTTTTTAAATTTTGACAGGGCTGTGGCAGTATGGAATACTCTTTAAAATTCCCAACTGCCAAGGGATTTTTAACATGCACAACTTGCGCTTGGAACCTCCAATTTTTTCACCCTTTTCCGAGAAGACTAGACGTCCAATCTCACTGCCGAGGAGATCAGGGATGAGATCATTAGGAACTACTGGTTATGAAAAAATTTCCATCAATTATATTCCCTGTACTGGGAGCAAACCCGGTACATTTAGAAATAGAGGTGGCCGCCATACCTTTTAGCCACTCCAGTCCCCTTAACTCACAGACCCCAGGGAACCATTTTAGGGCAAAAGTAAATTCACTAGACATTTAAAAAACTTACAAATACAAATCTCAGTAATGCCAAACTACCCAAATTTCAGTAATGCCACACTATACAAATCCCAGTAATGTCACACTACACAAATCCCAGTAATGCCACACTACACAAATCCCAGTAATGCCAAACTACACAAATCCCAGTAATTCCACACTTCACAAATCCCAGTAATGCCAAACTTCACAAATCCCAAAATGCCACACTACACAAGTCCCAGTAATGCCCCACTACAGAAATTCCAGTAATGCCACACTTAAAGTTGATTTTAGTATACCAAAGGCTACAATGTATAATGAACTGTGAGTAATAATGAAATTAATTACTTCTATAATTCTCTGCTCATGTGTGTGAGAAGCATGATTGTTACGTCCTTTTTCGCATAGGTATTAAGGGTGCGAGACTTAACAGTTTACCAGATGCCAAAGTCTAACTTGGTTAGATGTACTATAGGTACGCATCTGTGTAAGTAATAATAGTTTAAATTAATTCTGCACTAAAGAGCACAAATTGGTGCGATGTATTTGATTGTTGCCAGAGTACGCTTATGCATCAGAGAAAGACAAAATGCCGGCTTAAGAAGACAGACGTTGGTCTGATCTAAGTGTCCCATATTACGGGAATAGTTAATTGATTATAGGTTTTGCTACCTTCCAGGAGGAAGTGTCAGCATCGTTTATATATGTATCTCTGATTGATACTCGCCTTTTAAATAACCAGCAAGATCTAGTTAGGGCTTCAGCGCGGTCCTTGATGGCCCGCCGCTAGTGAGAACTGATATTCTGTTGGAGTGTGTTTGGTTTTAAATACACTGAAGTTTTTCCAGTGAATCGTCTGGCGTCTCAAATATATATATTGTAGTAAAGGAATCTTCTAGCCACAAGATCGTTTATGAGGTCCATCAAATAGATATGGAAATGGACTAATGATATGATATTCATGCCATACTTGTTTGACCAATATGTGTAACCGTCAATGTAAGAGTCTGTCTACTCTGCAAGTTTATCATCTTCGTCGTCGTCAAAATAAACATATTCAATTTAACTAACTTACCAGCCAATGGGTCAAGTATATTATATTACCAAGTTGGTCACGGACCCTGTTGTACTGTTGGACTTTTTGGACTTGTATTAACCTTAATCATAGTGTTCGAACTCTACACACTACGATTCGCGTATTGACACTGTAGTCAGCTACCTGTAAGCCTGACATATTCTGACAATGTTTTAAGTCAGATTTAAAATCTAACCCTAACCAAAATCAACATATCTATCAAGGCTACAATGTGTCTTACAGGATAAAAACAGATACAACAATGATGTATCTTTTTTTACAATAACAGTGAGTTAAACATGTCTGGATTGCCCTATGGCATGTTGTTGTTGTTGTTGTTATCGATCCAGCAGCGCTTGGGCTTTCATCCTTCGGCCCAATGCCATGTAGTGGTATCTGAATGTTTTTACAAGTTGTTTTTTTTTCTCAATATAAGGTGTTCCACTTATTTGGCCTCGGAGGAAGAAACATTTTCCTAACGTCATCGAGTGCTGGGCACTCAAAGAGGTGGTGGTCAACAGTTTTGTAGGGGTAGTTACACAGCTGACACTCTGGAGTATGTTGTGGTTGGATTTTGTTCAAATGATGGTTGAGTAGTATATGTTGTGTTCAGAGCTGAAAAATGGTGCTCTGATCCCTCCTTGTAAGATGGCTGATGTTGTCATTAGGATCAGCCATATGTCTGTAAACCTCTCTCCGAGTGTTTCCCATGGCCCACCCATTCAGACAAGTTTCTTCATTTGTTGTTCGTTTGAGTTGTCTGGCTGTTTGGAGAGTTGTTGCTTGAGTGGTTGTTCTTGTCTTTGTTCCCTTCTTTGCTAATTTGTCTCCCTATGGCATAGCATGTCTTTACAGACTTTCATAAATGGGTGCTTGTGTAGAATAGAATTGAAATGGTAAGACAAGATCACAATGTGGAACTGTTGACAAGAACCAGACAAGTGTCAGTGGAACCTTTGTTAAGAGTATCAAAGCGTCTTAAAGTCTGGGAGATCTCCATTGCTTCATTGTATTCTATTTTCGAATGATCTAGAACACGTGAGAAAAGATCCATAAGAGTCAGAAGCTTAGGTCCAAACACCACTTACACGCACAACTTGTGGACCGAGTGCATCTAAATGGCGGGGAAGTCCAGATTACAAACTCTTTGGTGTTAACCAAGTGGTGTATACGATTTCACTCTGTTCAGGTTCGTATAGACTTCGCAAAATATGTATGTAAAATATTAATTGGTATAAATGTATTGTTATTCTTGATACCATCTAAACACCTGCCATGTGAATGATAGTTGGTTGCATAAAAACCTATCACAACTAGCCCCACAGCCAACAGATGATAACATTTGTAATATTAATTGCTTTATCTATTACAAAGATAAAGGCAGTCCCATGGCAGAGATTGCCATAAGGGAAATGAAGTGTTAGAAGCTTCACCATGAAATATCCAGCTTTTACGAGGTTAGGTGACCAGTTCCCTTCATCGCTGCCTTTTCCTTCCTTATCCCAGGAGCACAGCTGAGTAACCATTTACAGCTGGTAAACTGAAGCGTGAAACTGCCAAGTTTCAGTCCCAAAACTATATAGTTGTGCTACAGAAGTAAGCAATCTGACCGCTTGGCCAGTTGGACCCCACTTTATCAATTTGCGTAATATAAATGTATATATTTTATTGCTGTGCATCATTGTGTGAAGGAACGGACTATCATTGTAGAACACAGTTCTTGGGAAAAGAGATTGGCTAAACTAATTAACTACTGAAATCACATAGGTCTAAGTTTACCTATCATGTCTAGACTATGAGATGAAGTCAGAGGACATTACGTTGATATGCCTGACTGTGTGATAGTGAAGTATGCATATCTTCTATAACACGGAAGTTTGCCTGTAAACTATAGACTCTGTGACACAATAGCCACCTCAAGAATGGAAGTCAGATGAATTTAACATTGATATGCCTGATGTGTGACTGTATGAAAGTGAAGTATAAATATCTTATATAGCATGGAAAGTTTGCCTGTAATCTCTAGATTGTATGACATTGTAGTCATCTTATTGAATGAAAGAGGATAATTCTGATATGCCTGGTGTATGCGGTTTGAATGGGAATGATAGCTGTTTCCATATGACAGAAAAACTCATGAAGCCACATTTGTGTCTTCAGACTTTTAGGTTTCTGAGCGGACAACATACGCAGTTGCAGAATTCAGTGTCTGGCGCCTGACGGTAACAGACTGTCAGTCTTTTGACCGATCAGCAGAACCTAAAGCCAGAGATCTCGTCAACTCCTAAACATAAAGGGGCATAGATCGACGCTCGCACGTGTAATGTCATATCGCTGCTGGATGACAGCACTTAACAACCTGTACCAGGGCTGACAACACAGGGTTACAGATAAGTCCAAAAGCATTAGGATTATTTTTCCTCCAGATACCTCAGAGATCTTATTTACAATTCCAAACAGAACTTTCACCTAAATAATCAAGGAACTATATTTAAAGTGCCTCCCAGAGTATCAACAGTGAACGTTACAATCAAAACCGTTAGGCAACTTGCATGATAGTCACACCAGTGCTGATGATGATCAGTAGGACATACTAGGACTTTTTATTCATTCAGTGTTTATGACCATATTATTATTTTCGTTTACCTTTTCATTTTTCTTTGTGTCGTATATGTGGTTTAGGGATTAAATATCTGTATATAAGTTATACCATCTACCACGTAGTCGAGTGAGTTCTTACATGTACTGTCTCTTAAATCCATATGTATGCCATTTCCTCAGTATGAGAGGATGGGAGCTTAATTATAATTATAAATATTCAGTAAGAATAATAGGGGAGATTTGTCGCAAGGAAACATAATCCATTCTCAAGTGCCCATCTGAGACATTATCTTTTTGTGAGAATATTCGCCTTTCTATTCACCCCTCACTTGTATAGGAATCTAACCTTTAACGAGCCACTTAACAGATCCTATATATCTTTCTTACATTTCTTAATTTACATCTATCTATCCAACTGTGCTGTTAGCCAGATGGCATGTATGATGGCCATACGGAGGCAGCCCCTCTACTTTGCAAAGGCATAACAATCCCATCACTTGTTTATCTTAAAATTTGATTACAAGAAACCATAGAGAGAAAACCAGACTGACCTTTAAGCGACGAACTGGCACAGATTACGAACTACAATTTATGGATCATGGAAAAGTATTAAGGATAGTATGGCATTCTCTGAGGAAAACCTCTACACCCCAGGGTAGAAGAGGAATGACCAAGTAAGTCAAAATATTGGTATAGATAAAGAATTATGTCGCTACATAAAATAATAGCCCACTTTTGTTGAATTCATCATCATCAACTGCTGCCATCTCCACATCAAAAAGTCATCAGCAATAGACCTCCGTCTTCTGTCTCTTGTCTTGATGATGCATTCAGATAGACTCTTTCCTGTCCAGCTCTTGATGCTATCTTCCCACTTATAGCACTGCCTTCCTCTTGTACGTTTGTACTTTTTCCACCAGATGCACCCTATTCTTCTATACATTTAAGTTTGTATGTCTTAGAACTATTACTAAGTTTTTATTTGATCTCAAAAGACTGTCATATAATGTTTTGAACACTCTCATTTTGTGATCTACAAGATCATTTATTTCCCTTTATGCTCTTCATGGAGTATGGAACTACCACTACAGCTAGCTCTTTAGCAGGAAGCCTGCACCAAAACAATCATGTGCTCTTGAACTGATGGACTCTGCAGCCAACTGTTGTTCATGATGAGGCTGCCAGCCTCAGTCACCACCTCATAGTAGTTGCCTCTTACTACATGCCTACAGGAATAGTTGATTGACAGTAAGATACTGAAAATTACAGAGGAATGCTTCCCCCATACACAATGAAGAGTTATCTGATCTTTTTTTAAAGAAGCAGTGAGAAGTATAACCAATTACTACTGACTGTAAATTCTCATTCATTATGTTTGACTAACTGAATGTCAGACTCTAATTTATGCCATACTTACACTGCACGCCAGTTGGGGCAGGCTTTTGGGTAATCAGTGGCGATCCTTTAAAACAGACAAACAGGCAAAATGTGAGATATAAGAAAGTGGGAAATAATATTGAAAGGGGAAACAAACTTCAGATGTGTACTGCTCATGAAAACAATACGTTTGTTTTTATTTGAATTTGAAGAAAATATGATGCGGACATGAATTTTCTGTGACTAAGATATCATGGCATTCCATGTTACCAGTAACTAAGCAACTATCATCACCATGTATTCTCTACAGACAACTACTGAAGACTGCCAATTCATTCATTAGTTTCCCTTTTGGCTCCTTAATAAAGAATGGAGCTTCCATTGCAGCTGGTCCTCTGTAAGAAGCCTGCATCTAAGCATTTCACGTGCTTAAACAATAATTCAATTCAAATGTCATGTTAGTCCTATTGTATGGCTCTGAAGCATGAAGATCAACAAAAACAACAACCAAAAAACTACAGACTTTCATAAATGGGTGCTTGCATAGAATAGAAGTGGTATAACAAGATCACTAAAGTGGAACTGATGACAAGAACCAGACAAGTGCCTGTGGAACAAGAGATGACAAGAACCAGACAAGTGCCAGTGGAACAAGAGATGACAAGAACCAGACAAGTGCCTGTGGAACAAGAGATGACAAGAACCAGACAAGTGCCAGTGGAACAAGAGATGACAAGAACCAGACAAGTGCCTGTGGAACAAGAGATGACAAGAACCAGACAAGTGCCAGAGGAACAAGAGATGACAAGAACCAGACAAGTGCCAGTGGAACAAGAGATGACAAGAACCAGACAAGTGCCAGAGGAACAAGAGATGACAAGAACCAGACAAGTGCCAGTGGAACAAGAGATGACAAGAACCAGACAAGTGCCAGAGGAACAAGAGATGACAAGAACCAGACAAGTGCCAGTGGAACAAGAGATGACAAGAACCAGACAAGTGCCTGTGGAACAAGAGATGACAAGAACCAGACAAGTGCCAGTGGAACAAGAGATGACAAGAACCAGACAAGTGCCAGTGGAACAAGAGATGACAAGAACCAGACAAGTGCCAGAGGATCAAGAGATGACAAGAACCAGACAAGTGCCAGTGGAACAAGAGATGACAAGAACCAGACAAGTGCCTGTGGAACAAGAGATGACAAGAACCAGACAAGTGCCAGTGGAACAAGAGATGACAAGAACCAGACAAGTGCCTGTGGAACAAGAGATGACAAGAACCAGACAAGTGCCAGTGGAACAAGAGATGACAAGAACTAGACAAGTGCCAGTGGAACAAGAGATGACAAGAAGACCTGAAGATGGAAAGGACACACATTGAGGAAACCTGTACATAGCATTACCAGACAGTCTTTGTTCTGGAATCCCCAGGGCAAGAGAGGTAGAGGGAGATCAAGGAACACATGGAGAAGAGAACTAGAGATAGATATGAAGGGCACGACAAAGACATGGAAAGACTTGAGTTGATGGCACAGAATAGAAAGACTTTGAGTTGATGGCACAGAATAGGAAGACTTTGAGTTGATGGCATGGAATAGGAAGACTTTGAGTTGATGACACAGAATAGGAAGACTTTGAGTTGATGGCATGGAATAGGAAGACTTTGAGTTGATGGCACAGAATAGGAAGACTTTGAGTTGATGGCACAGAATAGGAAGACTTTGAGTTGATGGCACAGAATAGGAAGACTTTGCATAAGTTTGATGAAGGCCCATTTTACTATGATAGGAAAATAAAATGTGTGTTAAATATCTCCTATGAAGACATATGGCAATGATTATCAATATGAAGATGGTGATGACTATGATGATGAGTGGCACTGAGTGAGCGGTCAGGTAAAAAGGTCCTAACCTCTGGGTATCTGACAGATCCAGTCCTTGGCAATATAGCAGTAGTCATCATTCCAGTAGTTTTGTGGAAGAACCCATTCTACACAGTCCTCTCTACAACACAATGGATAATACCAACAGTGGTTAGATATCACAGGTGGAGAGAGATATGATAGAGTCACACATACACTAAAAATATTAGTATGTTAATGAGATTAGGAACACAATGGATGGTATCAACAGTGATTAGATATCAGAGACAAGGAAAGATAGGATACAATCATAAGAAAATACTAGTATGCCAATTAGATAAGAAACACAATGGATTATATTTTTTTTTTTTTTTCGTACGCCCGCTAATACTCGAGGCGAAATCTCAGGTTATTATTAATGTCTAACCTGACATTGATTTTACGTGAGTATCCCTTTTTTCTTGTACAGAGACAGGTGTCCCTCGCCATTCAGGCAGATACTCGCCGATTTCGGAGGTACCCATTAGAGCTGGGTCGGCTCAGGAGCCGCCAATCCCTGGTCAACGACACTTCTTCAAATGTTCTCACCAGGTCTCGAGTTAATCCAGTCCAAATCCCGGTCGACGAAAAATCCTCAAATGCCGTCGCCCGGGTTTGATCCTGGATCACCCGGTCGCCAGAGCGGTGTTGTAACCACTACGCTAGCGCGGCTCCAATGGATTATATAAACTGTGATTGGATATCAGAGACAAGGAGAGATAGGATACAATCATAAAAAATACTAGTATATCAAAGAGATTAGGAACACAATGGATGGTATCAACAGTGATTGGATACCAGAGACAGGGATAAATATGACACAATCACATGAAAAAAAGTATTTGAATGAGAGACTGTCTTTATCCTACAATTATTAACAATACACAGACTATACAGTCATGTATATCCAATGGATACAAGTGAAGATATACTTACTTAGTCGTTCCCCTTCTACTGTGAGGTGTAGAGGTTTGGAAGAGAGAGCGCCAGACTATCCTATCGGCTGTCTCAAGTGAGGATATACAATTTTAAAATTAGAAAGTGACTTTTCAATCACCCTCTAGAACAATTTTTAGTAAAACGATCCCCAATATCTTGGCTGTATAGGATAATAATATATCAAGTTACTGACCTGTTTTGTCGATCATCAGGCTGTCTGAATCCCCAGTTTGAGTACAAAAATGGTGAACCATCCACCCAGACATACCCTAAACATATGTAAAAACAACAAGTGAATACACGGTACTGTTTGATAACTTAACAAACATCAATCAACAAAGTCACTCATTCACAGGTCCCCAAAATGTGTGAATTAAACACTCCCTAAATATACGTAACAACAAGTGAAATAGAAACTACAACTGGATAACTTAATAACATCGATAAACATAGTCACTCATTCACAAGTCCCTAGTTTTATTACAAAATGTGTGAATTAAACACTCCCTAAATATACGTAACAACAAGTGAAATAGAAACTACCATTGGATAACTTAATAACGTCAATAAACATAGTCACTCATTCACAAGGTCCCCAGTTTTATAACAAAATGTGTGAATTAAACACTCCCTAAATATATGTAACAACAAGTGAAATAGAAACTACGATTGGATAACTTAATAACGTCAATAAACATAGTCATTCATTCACAAGTCCCCAGTTTTATTTAAAAATTTGTGAATTAAACATTCCCTAAATATATGTAACAAGTGAATTAGAAAGTACCACTGGATAACTTAATAACATCAATAAACATAGTCACTCATTCATTCACTATCCTTTTCTTTCCCTTTGGAGCACGGATCCACATCTACATCTGGTCCCCTAGCTACATCTGGTCCCCTAGCTACATCTGGTCCCCTAACAGAAAGCCATAATAAAGCATTAATATACTCTTGCAGCAATGATTCCTGAAGCATTTGTTTCTTCTTCTTCTTCTTCTTCTTCTTCTTCCGTCCTTAGCCACCGACCGTCAAAGCAGTCAGTGGCCATTACGCCTAGTGGCGTCTTAGGGCAACAGCAGATAGGTTTTCTGTGCCATTGTTTCCCATCACGCCTATTGGCGTCTTTAGAGCAACGGCAAATCAATCCATTTGCTATTGTTTCCGTAATCGAAGTGACTGGCAAACGGGTGATCAGCCCGTTGGTAAGCATTTGTTTCACATGATGTAATTCATGGGGGAGACTCTCTGAGAAGACAAAGAAAGAATAGAACTCCTACTCCCTAAGAGATGCAGTAAAAGGTGAGCAATATAAGGTTGTGAATGTGGCTGGCAACATCACCATGTTAAACATACTGCTAAAGAAACCACAACTTCAAGAGTTTGTGCTTTGGCAGACTTCCTCAAGGGGGCTATCTGCAGTAGGGGCTTCCTGACACCAAAAAAAAAATGATAATGATAAAACGACAGTTGTCTGTGGTTGCTGTGTTAACACTATCACTGCTTTTTTTTTTTTTTTTTTTTTCCATCCATTTTTGTCTGCTCCTTGTGGAGCAAAGGGTCACATACTACATCACTCACATGCATGAAGTCAAAAGAATTTATGTGCTTTTACAGGGGTGGTTAATGAAGTCATTTGTTTCATATGATGGAGTTGCCATCCCCATCCGTAATTTCACCTTAGACACCTCTTACAACATGCCAGGTTGGAGCAGTAGCCCCATTCTTTCTTTGTCTCCTCAGAATCACCTGGAAACCAAATGGGACAATCACTGTTTAAGACTAGTTTTAACAGCACTAATGTTCTAACCTGACTCTGTATCTCTGTCATTCAGTCCAATCCAGAAGTGACCTGATGCATTTGCAGCTCTGAAAACATAAGACAAAACTTATAAGATGACTTATCAGAGTTATTTTCAAGCATACGAAGTGAATTTATGTACAGGTTGTCAAAGTTTTCAAGTAACTTTCTCAGTTTTTTCAAGTTATACAAATGGGAGGTTGGAGTGGCTAAGAGGTATGACGTCCGCCTTGAGTTCTAGAGGTACTTTTCGATTCCCAGTTGATGGAATATAATTTATGGAAATTTTTTCCAGAACCAGTGGTCCTAATGATGTTATACTGCTCCCTGATCTCCTGGGTAGTGAGATCAGATGCCTAGCCTTCTCGGATAAGGGCGAAAAAATAGGAGGTCCCATGTGCAAGTTGTGCACGTTAAAAATCCCACAGCAAAAATTAAAAACCTACCCACCATAAAAATATTTATAGAATGTGTAATTCCTATATATGCAAACATTGGGACTCTCGCCAGTGCTACAGAGTTTGCGCACTGTGCTGAGATCTTCCTTGTGTGATCTAAGGGAGGAGATCGGAACACTGATGGAGTAGTCCGTGTGCAATGAAGATAGTCCTTAAATACCAAAATCAAACCAAAAACCATTAAGTTACTACGGGTAACAGCAATCAGGAAACTTTAGCCTCAAATTGCTTTATTGACTCTTTTCTAGTCCTATCAGCCTTACAGCGTGCCACAATATGGTGCATTATTTTCCCAATGGCCGGATGGCATGAAAGTTTAGTTACAGCCAGGTTTCTGCACTGGACATAATATAAGAGAGACTTATTTGCTACATGAGATTTCAAAAACTTCAAAGTATTCATCAGCCAATATCATCATCATCATTTTCTTTTGCACTCTCAATGAAGCATAAAGCGACCACTGTAACGGGTCCAGCAGGAACCCTGCACCAAACAATTACATGCTCTAGCAGAAGTGGTATCTATGGCAGTTAGTTTTACATGAGGAGGTTGCCAGCCCCTTGTGCACTTTCAACAATTCAGTAATTTAAACAGACTCACTTTCAACAATTCAAGCACTTAGAAACCTTGTTCTTTCTTTGTCTCTACAGAGACCCCTGAAATACCAAACTAAAAATTCAGCATTTTTTTAAATTATTCGTTCACCGAAAATTTCTGGCAGTGTGCGCAGTAGCTCCATCTTGTTGAAACCATACCTCCTGATTATCTTCGACCGCTTGGTGTAAACAATTTTCAAGCATTGTCCTATACAGGGCCCCGTTGATTCTTTCTGGCTGACCTTCCTCATTTTCAAAGAAATAGGGGCCGATAACTCTTTCAGCCATAACACCGCACCAAACAGTGCATTTTTCGGGATGCAATTTATGCTGATTTAATTCCCTGCAATTGATGCTGATTTAATTCCCTGGGATTCTCAGTACCCCAAAATCTGCAGTTTTGTTTGTTGATGTAACCGGGCGATTAGGTTCCGAATCATGTTATCGCTAGGAGATACTCTGACATTCAAATGTTGGCGATATTTTCTCTGAGTTTGAATAATTGATCTTTCACTGGAATAGAAAAAGTCAATGAGTTTTACTCGTTGCTGGACATCATACGTAGCCATTTTAATCTCCAAGGGATGCTCTATAACCAAAAAAAATAAAAAATAAAAAAGACTGAAAATGAACAAGTTATGACTTTTCCTAACCCTTCAGTCTTTCAGTGGCCACCCTGTAGTTATTATAATTTATTTTCTCATAACCAGAGGTCCTAACACCATCACAAGAACTGCTATGCTATGGATCCTAGAAGGGTGGCAAAAGAGAGACAAACCAAAGACAACCTGGCGGAGAACTGTGGAGGCTGAGATGCAAAGCATCAATCAGAGCTGGGACATGGCACAAGGATAGCCACCGGCCAAGCAAAATGGGGACAGTTTGTTGCTGCCCTACATGATGCCACTAGGTGTGATGGCCACTGACTGCTTTATCAGTCAGGGGCTAAGGATTCAAGAAGAAGAATATATGTTTATTGCTTGTTTTACGACCTGGGGAAAAAAAGACTGGTGCAAGGATAAACGCCCAAAATCTGCGCTCAGAGTCAATGAGATAAGCTTTATTTTTTCCCATCTCCTTTTACGTTAAATAAAAAGACACCTTAAAAATTCCACTACAACCCATGTACATAGTGACTAAAAAGCCACTCTGTAGGTTAAAATTTTTATTAATTCACTTCTATCCAACTAATTTATTTGAAACAAATGTCAAAATAACGAGACATAGTTAGTTGCTTATCCTTTACAGGACGTGGCAATCAACCCCAGTTTTTATTGGCTGTTTGTGATTTTTCTAGGCAATTTTTTTCATTCAGTAGTTTGCCATTGCTTTCGGAATGGTACAGCGCTTATACCATTGTTAAAAATCCACACAAAGCAATCTGCTACCAAACCGCCTGCAGCAGGTTTCGAACCTGGTATATCTGGATTATGAAACTGCGTTCATATCCATTAGGCCACAGACGCTGACAACGAGACATAACTGCTTTTTTATTACATTATGTCTCATTAACATTACAGCTCAAAGTAAGATTTGGCCTGTTTAAAACACAACCTCACAGAGATGTCTGCTCTCTCTTGTAACCTCAGTTTATTGTCCATTTTAGAAGTTATTATTATTTTTTTTTCTTGAGCTTATGTGATAACCATGTAAGAAGTTAGATCAAACAACAGCTTATGTGATAACCATGTAAGAAGTTATATCAAACAACAGCTTATGTGATAACCATGTAAGAAGTTAGATCAAACAACAGCTTATGTATTACACATGGGTAAGCTAGTCGAGAGAATGGTAAACAACAGACTATACTGGTGGTTGGAAAGCTGGAACCTTCTTGACAACAACCAGGCAGGCTTCAGACATAAGTGCCGCACAGATGACCCCCTCTTCAGGTTCACACAGAATGTGATGGATGGCTTTCAAGAGGGAAAAGGCACGATAGCTGTATTCATCGACCTTGAGCAAGCCTATGACAGAGTTTGGAGAAAAGGACTTTTGCTAAAGATGAGAAGAATGGGAATAGGAGGGAAAATGATTAGATGGATACAGGCCTTCCTAACAAATAGAACCACAGCTACCAACTATGCTGGTGCAATTTCACGGAAAAGAACGCTGGAAGAAGGACTGCCTCAAGGCTCTCCTTTAAGTTGCACCCTTTTCCTCATCTTCATAAATGACCTTGCCAAACATCTGAATGTGTCGAAGGCCCTGTTTGCTGATGACCTTGCCATCTGGACTACTGATAAATATCCCATTCTGGCAAAAGCCAAGATCAACAGAGCGCTCCTTACAATGTGGAAACTTAAAATCAATATGTAGAAAACTGAATACACCACTTTTTCCCGCAGCCACAAAATAGCAAAAAGACCTATCAACATCAAACTGAGTGGGGAAGCACTAACAAAAGAGGAGCACCCAGTCTATCTAGGAGTAAAACTGGACAGATAATTGAAACTAGATGGACACATCTACAACCTCAGGGAAAAAGCATGTAAGCGCCTAAACCTCATCAAACGGCTAGCTAGTACAAATTGGGGAGCGGATAAACAAACCCTTCGTCAACTATATCTCGGCTATGTGAGATCAGTGATAGACTACAACCTCCCCCTCCAGACCATTGTGAGTACTAATACCATTTCATCACTGGACCATGTGCAGAACCAAGCTCTCAGGTTAATTTGTGGAGGGATGAGATCAACACCCACAGCCGTATGTGAGATAGATGCCAATATAGAGCCGCTGGATATCAGGCGTAAAAGAGCACTGACTGAAGCTGTAGAGAGATACAGGAGACAAGAGAAAGACCACCCAAACAAAATACTTATTGACACTTGGAAACAAACACGAAGACTGAAACAACTATCTCTCCTGGACATAGCCAAAGAGGAAAATGATAAATACCATCTCCCACAACAGAGAGAATTGGAAAAAAAATACTTTGGACCAGCCCCTTGGGAAAACTTCCATCAACCAACTGTGAAAACACAACTGATAGACAAAATGGCCAACAAGAAAACACTACCCACAGTCTTGAAGACGTGTGCCTTGGAGACCATAAACAGCTACCCAACATCAGCAATCCAGGCCTACACAGATAGTTCAGCTGTCAAGACCACCTCTTTTGCAAGATATGGCATCTGCATATGGTACCTGGATGGATCCTCTTATGAGTTCTGTGACTCCTGTGGTGAAAATTGTTCTAGTTACGAAGCGGAGGCTGAGGCCATCAAGACAGCCATTGAATTACTACACCAAGAGTTTGACCTTATGGAACAAAACCCTACAGATATAGTGATTTTCAGTGACTCCATGTCTGTTCTGGAAGCACTTAAACAGACTCCATATGAAAACAAAGACATTTTTCTTATAGGAAGAGCGGTGCACAACTTGATCACAGCCTACTCCATCAGTGTAACTCTACAGTGGATCCCTGGACACAGTGATCTAACTGGAAATGAGACAGCTGATAGACTTGCAAAAACAGGAGCCTCTAAACAACAAAAGGACAGAACCTGCAGCATGAGAACAGTCAGACAGATTCTCAGAAACAACACAAGGAAATCTGGCTGAACAGATGGGCAAACGGGCCAACTGGCCGAGATGTCTTTAATGAAATGACATGCCCAAAAGACAACGACAACATAAACAGACTCAGCAGGAGAAATCAAAGTCTTATCTTTCAGTTCCGAACAGGACACGCCAGAGTCAATAGCCACCTAAACCGTATCAACCCTCAGCTCCTACCCATGTGTAGACACTGCTCTCATCCATAAAAACAAACAAGAGCTCATGTATTACACATATTAAGAAGCTACATCAAACAAGAGCTTATGTATTACACATATAAGACATTACGGCAAACAAGAGCTTATGTATTATGCATATAAGATGTTATATCAAACAAGAGCTTATGCATTACACATATAAGAAGCTACATCAATCAAGAGCTTATGTATTACACATATGAGGGGCGGTCGAAAAGTTTTGCACTTTACTAAGAAAGCGTTAAGACAGGCAGGATTGCTGTGTATCATTGTAAAGACACACTGTTGGTTTACATTTCCCGCGCGTACATGGCGCGCATGGGGTGCCGTGTGAAAGAGAAATTGGTGGGAAACTGGTTCAGTTGTGTATGAAGCGGTGTCATGGACAAAAGGAGCATCGAGCCGAAACATCCGCACAGATGTTGGACATTTGCAATGCTGACGAAGATGATTTTTTTCGTAGACTGGTTACTGTGGACGAATATTTGGTGCATTTCTATGACCCCGAGACTAAAAACCAGAGCAAACAATGGAAACATTCCTGTTCGCCACCACCAAAGAAGGCAAAGATGGTACCCTCTGTGGGAAAGGTCATGCTCACCATCTTTTGGGACTGCCGCGGGGTAATACTCACCGACTACCTTCCTCGTGGCCATACTATCAACTCCACTTACTACCAAAGCCTTCTCCAGAAGTTACGAGAAGAAATGAAGCGCAAAAGACGTGGGATGCTGTCCAGAGGCGTTCGTCTGCTTCAGGACAATGCGCCGGCTCATGCAGCTCATGGCTCTATCGTCCTTGCCCAGCAGTGCGGGTATGAAATCATGCCCCATCCAGCATTCTCACCGGACTTGGCACCGAGTGACTTCTTCCTGTTTCCAAACATGAAGAATCCGCTTCGTGGACGTCGTTTTTCTAACGACCAGGACTTGATTACTGAACTGGAGACGTGGTTCCGGGCCCAGATGGGGGTGTTCTACAATAAGGCATCACGAAGGTGAAGAAGAGATGGGAGAAGCGCATTGCCTTGAGGGGTGAATACATAGAGAAGGACTAAAGTTCACACCAATTTCCAGGTACATGCATTGACTCCTTCATACTAAAGTGCAAAACTTTTCGACCGCTCCTCGTATAAGAAGCTACATCAAACAAGAGCTTATGTATTACATATATAAGAACCTACATAAAACAAGAGCTTATGTTTTACACACGTAAGAAGCTATATCAAACAAGAGCTTATGTATTACACATGTAAGATGCTATATCAAACAAGAGCTTATATAACAAACATATAAGACATTATGTTAAACAGGTGCTTACGCAATGAGGTTAGAATTCAACCAGGCCTGTGTGGCATTATTATTGATTGTCACAAGGGAGCCTCCACTAGCCTGTTTGGCACAGAAATCCCTGGCATCTCCCCAAGACAAAGAGTCTGATATGTTCACTGAAAAAACCTAGTGAATGGAAAAATTAAACAATACTTAATAATTATACTTGAACTTGAAAACATCTTTTGTTCGCTCCCAGTTCAGGGAACATAACTGATTGTAATTTTTGTCATAAGCAGTGGTTTTTAATGGTGTCATTCCCCCCCCCCCCCCCCCCCCCCCCCCCCCCCAACCCGCCCCACCCCACCCCCCCCCCCCACCCCCCCCCCCCCCCCCACCCCCCCCCCCCCCCCCCCCCCCCCCCCCCCCCCCCCCCCCCCCCCCCCCCCCCCCCCCCCCCCCCCCGGTAGTGAGGTCAGATGCCTAGCCTTCTCAGATAAGGTCAAAAGAATAGGAGGTCCCATGTACAAGTTGTGCACGTTAAAAATCCCTCGGCAGTTGGAAACCGTAAAGAGTAGGCCATACGCTGCCCCGGCAAAATTTACAAAATTAGGAAACCTACCCACCACAAAAATATTTATAGAATGTGTGATTCCTGTATACACACATTGGGATCCTCACCAGTGCTACAGAGTTTGTACACTGTGCTGAGATCCTTCTTGTGTGATCTAAAGGAGGAGATCGGAGCAAAGCTGTCCATGTACAATTAAGATGGTCCTTAGAAATGACTTGAAAACGCCTTGTCAATGGAAAAGATAAACATGACTTGAAAATGACTGTTGTACTCAAACACATTTTTTGTCTGTCTTCAGTCCCCATCTCTATGTGTTCCTTGTTCTCCCTGTCTTCAGTCCCCATCTCTATGTGTTCCTTGTTCTCCCTGTCTTCAGTCCCCTCTCTATGTGTTCCTTGTTCTCCCTGTCTTCAGTCCCATCTCTATGTGTTCCTTGTTCTCCCTGTCTTCAGTTCCCTCTCTATGTGTTCCTTGTTCTCCCTGTCTTCAGTGCCCATCTCTATGCGTTCCTTGTTCTCCTTGTCTTCAGTCCCCATCTCTATGTGTTCCTTGTTCTCCCTGTCTTCAGTCCCCATCTCTATGTGTTCCTTGTTCTCCCTGTCTTCAGTCCCCATCTCTATGTGTTCTTTGTTCTCCCTGTCTTCAGTCCCCATCTCTATGTGTTCTTTGTTCTCCCTGTCTTCAGTCCCCATCGCTATGTGTTCCTTGTTCTCCCTGTCTTCAGTCCCCATCTCTATGTGTTCCTTGTTCTCCCTCTACTTCTATTACCCTGGGGATTCAAGAATTGTCTGAATCAACAGGTTTTCTCGTTATGTGTCCTGTCCATCTCCAGCATCTTCTTCTCATCTCTTTTCCCACTGATACTTGTCTGGTTCTTGACATTAGTTCCACTGATACTTGTCTGGTTCTTGTCATTAGTTCCACTGATACTTGTCTGGTTCTTGTTATTAGTTCCACTGATACTTGTCTGGTTCTTGTCATTAGTTCCACTGATACTTGTCTGGTTCTTGTCATTAGTTCCACTGATACTTGTCTGGTTCTTGTCATTAATTCCACTGATACTTGTCTGGTTCTTGTCATTAGTTCCACTGATACTTGTCTGGTTCTTGTCATTAGTTCCACTGATACTTGTCTGGTTCTGGTCATTAGTTCCACTGATACTTGTCTGGTTCTTGTCATTAGTTCCACTGAGTTATCTTGTCTTACCACTTCAATCCTTCTGTTCTACGCAAGCATCCATTTATGAAAGAATAGGACTGACTTGATTTTTGAATTGAGAATTCTGATTTTTGTGTTGGACATGATTTCATTTGATCTCCATTTATGTCCAAATGCATTGAAAGCTCCTCTAGCCTTTTGTATTCTTATTTTGATATAATCATCTGTCCCTCCAACTTTGTCTATATTGCTGCAAAAATAGATGTATGATTCTTCATCTTGTTGTGGTGTTTTTTCCAGTATAGTCTTGTTGTCATTTCCAGCATATACCATTATTTCCCTGTGCTCTTTCATCAAGTATTTTAATTTTGTCTTGCTTCTGATTATGGTTATGGGATAGAAGTGCCAGGTCATATGCAAAATCCAGATCATCAAGCTGTTTAGTCACAGTCCATTGGATTCCATTTCTGTTGGTTGAGGTTGACGTTTTCATAACCCAATCTCTAGCCAATAGGAAGAGAAATGGTGACAAGAGGCATTCTTGTCACACTCCAGTTCTTACCCCTAATGATTCTGTAAGTTGTCCTTCATGAAGAACTATGCAAGTCATGCCTTTATTGAGTTAATGATCATCAGTGTGATTCCATAATGCCTCACAAATTTCCAAAGTGATTCTCTGTCTAAACTGTCAAATGCCCTCTCATAGTCCACAAAAACCAATTTAAAGAGGTGAGTTCCATTCTAGACTCTGTTCCCCCATTATTCTCAATGTAGCTATCTGATCTGTACAGAATCTGTACCTGATACATGGAGAGGGGGAACATGCTGCATGTGCAACATCTTGATCTCAATAAAACTGTGCTCAAGCTCACTCTAGCTTCACATCTAGCACAGAGCAAAAAAACAGCCGGGTGACCACAGCTGAGGTTCAAAGATGGGTGCAAAAAAGACTGTCGTGGAATATTCTAATCCACATATATAAATTATTAGGTAAATATGAAGCCTAACAAATAAAATTAATAAAGAGAAGAGAATGGTAAAGAACAGTGCTGTCACAATGACAGTACTCGAAATCCCCCTTGTTTTCTGCTTCGTCTGCAAATTGTAACGCTTTCACGTTGATAGTAAAAGCTTACTATATTATTACCCGCTTTCTTCAATGAAACGTGTGCTGTATTTCTTGGAAAAACATTGAGATACCAAGCTGAACAATGACCTAATTTTAATATTTCATTCATTCCATTTTATACACGGCGGAACGAACGAACAGATGGACTAAAGGATAAAGAGAGAGGGAGGGCTGAAAATCAGGAACGCATGCAACACGCGTCGCGTGATACACAAATGCTGCCATCACGCGTGTAAGACTACATGCACTAACTTTTTTTCAGACGGACAGTGATAAAATACATTACCCTTCCCAGAGTTAGGTTTTAAAATCATAAAAAACGCTTATTAGGAAAGATAACAATAGATGGGTTTACGGTTGAAAACATAACAGTACCCAGACAGCACATCTTCGAAACAGGAGGTAGAAGAAATTGCATATTTTGAACGCAGCCACGTAGCTCTTTTAAATTTGGATATTTGGGTTCCTTAGGGCTTGCTGACAAAGAATATGTAAAACGTTACGCAAATAGTCCAGGAATTAACAAGTTATAACCAAAATAAAATATTGGGGATGCCTGACAGCATGAAATCATTTCTGCTCATAAAATTTTTTTATAATGTGTTTGAAAAAACCTTACATTACATAAATAGCCTACCATGTAAACTCCAAATTGATTGGAGCGCAACAAATGAAAGACTAACCCCGATTGGTCGGGCTATAAATACTATCTTGGTTGTTCGGGGAGACGGGGGAAGGTAACATTTTTTCAAACACTTGTCGAAACGTGGCCTCATTGGCTAGACTCGCTGATATACTCACTTAGGAGCGTTAGTTCGAGACCACTAGTGCAAATAATCTTGATAAAGCAACAGTGCGTTGAAGCCAGCTCATATTTGTGTTAAATAAAAGCCTGGAACATAAGCAGATGGGAATTTGTGCCAGTATTTTGTGCCAGAATTCATTGCTAATCAACGTATCTGTGTTTATTTCCATGAAATTGTGGTAAGCTTGAACCATTCAGTATCTTTTAATGAAAATTGAATGTAAATTGTTAATTTATGCCTGTATATATATGTGTAGTTCAGTGGCAAACAGGAGATAAAGCCTATAATGCTCCAGCCTGAACAGAGGGTGTCGGAGGGAAGTAAAACGGCATGGAATGGCCAAATAGTACACTGACACCTGGATGATTGATTAGACAGAAATAATGCTGGAAGTGCAGAGGCGTGGTAACCATTAAGGAGGTTAATGCTGGTATAAAGTATTTCAGATGAAGCTGACAGTTGGCCTAACGCTCTGAACTCAATGTTTGTGTTGTATTGTACTCAGTGTAGAACTAGAGTATCAATTAGTTATGAAGTAGAAGGTACATCCTTCTTGTTTTCAGGGACCGTGGTCTTGATGGTACTGAGCAGCACCTGGTCAGAGCTTTGCTGAATCCAGAGTCGGACAGCATACTCCTTGGTCTTTTTAGCTATCAGTGAGGTGTCTCCAGAGCCCAGAGGAGAATTCGAGCAGAGGAGTTCTTTCCTGCCGCCATCACGCAAGATAAGCGAATTTGGCCAGCTGAGCTCAACATTATATCCCCTCATCTTGAAATGACTTTATAAAAATAACATTCAGAGGGGAATTTAATTGTCTTAATATCAGGAACTGAGAACATCTCCAATACTAGTCCCTAAGACAAACTATTGAAGTCATGATGACAAATACCAACAGAGCTTGAACAAAACAAAACCAGTATTACCTCATATTACTACTACACAACTGACACACATAGGATATTTTTAATAATATATGTCACTACAATATTCATATTGATAAAGTCTGTACATATACTTGTAATTAAAATTGATTGTGATTCCTGGTTCCTTTGTATTTGAATCAGGACACATATACCTTTATGATAACCATGAATACATATTGTTATTTGAAAAGTTATCAGTGACTCCTTAAGATATTCTCATAGAGTGTTATATGTATGTGAGTGTCACAGTGTTGTCAAGAGTAGTGGATTAAATTAAATTGTTTATCTGTCTGTTGTTGTGACTTACACTTCATCATACACATACCCTAGACACATAACGTAGTCATCACACTCTTCCAGAATAATTCTATCATTTTTCGTATGTATGATCATTTTTTTGACTGAAGTGTGTATTATGTTATTTACAGTCAAAGGGACATAATCCGAGTTATCGAGACTACAATTTTTTAGGAGTTTGCCTTCTCTTGTATAGAGACACGTTCGGTCTATAATTTCTTGAACGAAGCGTGACCATATCTCCTTATTTGGTAGTATCAGTCAACTGTTGTAGATGCCTGAAACCTTTCTTAACGCTTCTTTTCATGACCATAAAAGGCGCGACTGTGTAAGACTTTTATCTCGAATGTTCTTAGAATCGTCTTATTGTGAACGGCGACTCAGAGATTGTCGTTCTGCGCATGTCTCGACTTGGTTTTCGTTTGTTGTTCCGGCCAGCTCGGGGAGTTTAGAAATGGTCTAAGTCGCGAGCAGACGCGACCTGCGTCTTGTGATTTTCTGAGGGAAATACATTGTCTTTGTGAGTTAGTTAGCTAACTAGACTATTTCCTAGTATTATGCAAGCCTGCCTGGAGGCATATGTTCATGGTTGATTTTCCGAAATAAGGTAATTCCTCTTGTATCGAACTTTATGCTATCATCTAGAGGTTCGTCATTTTGTCGCCTTTTTGCTCGCCTGTGTGATTCAAAATGGAGAGGTACTTTGACTAGGATTAAGTCACCGGTATCTTTATACCTGAACTAGTTATATATATATGGGTCGCTCTAGACCAACAAGACTATTGTCTGTGTTCCAGGATTCGTTATATCAGAGATCACGTCCAAGTCAGATGGTTAGACTTAGGAAGGTTATAAAGGTCGAGCTGACCTGTAATCCATGTATGCTATTCACGTGCAGACAGTAAACGGACTGATTGTATACATCTGATCTGCTAGCATCAGGAAGGGAATATTTATTATTGTCTATGAACAGTGATGATCTGCAGCTGACACTGTTGCAGAATTTATATATATATTATTTATACAGCTTCACGAACTAGAACTCTATGATTTTGAATGCTGAACTCGTTGAACTATGTTGATGATATAAATATCCTGACTGTTTTGTGGCGTGCAATAAATGGAAAAAATCATACAACGAAGTTACCATTTCTATGACTCTACACATCATGTTGCCTGTGTTATACCTTGTGAACTGTTCTACTACCGCATACACAGCAACATCCTAAAATCAGAGAAGACACCTACATCTTGCACTTTAATACCAGGTGTCGATAGGGGTGGCAAGTGGTCGTCAATCTTATACGGAGCTAACGTACCTGGCATTGTGGCGCACCATTATCATTTAGCCTAAATCCACCCTTATCAGCCTGCTTAATAATTTTTCCTGGCACTGGAACAATATTAGTGAGGAATATTTGTTATTGACTGATGTCCAGGTTACTTGAACTGAAACCACAATGTTGGCACACACATTTGAATTCTGATACACATCTGAAAGTACAGTTTTGGTACAAGTATTTGAATTCTGATAAACATCTGACAGCACAGTTTTGCTACAAATATTTGAATTCTGATAAACACCTGAAAGCACAGTTTTGGTACAAGTATTTGAATTCTGATAAACATCTGAAAGCAGAGTTTTGCTACAAATATTTGAATTCTGATAAACATCTGAAAGCACAGTTTTGCTACAAATATTTGAATTCTGATAAACACCTGAAAGCACAGTTTTGGTACAAGTATTTGAATTCTGATAAACATCTGAAAGCAGAGTTTTGCTACAAATATTTGAATTCTGATAAACACCTGAAAGCACAGTTTTGGTACAAGTATTTGAATTCTGATAAACATCTGAAAGCAGAGTTTTGCTACAAATATTTGAATTCTGATAAACAAACAGAGTTTTGCTACAAATATTTGAATTCTGATAAACATCACAGTTTTGCTACAAATATTTGAATTCTGATAAACACCTGAAAGCAGAGTTTTGGTACAAGTATTTGAATTCTGATAAACATCTGAAAGCACAGTTTTGGTACAAGTATTTGAATTCTGATAAACATCTGACAGCACAGTTTTGCTACAAATATTTGAATTCTGATAAACACCTGAAAGCACAGTTTTGGTACAAGTATTTGAATTCTGATAAACATCTGAAAGCAGAGTTTTGCTACAAATATTTGAATTCTGATAAACATCTGAAAGCAGAGTTTTGCTACAAATATTTGAATTCTGATAAACATCTGAAAGCAGAGTTTTGCTACAAATATTTGAATTCTGATAAACATCTGAAAGCAGAGTTTTGCTACAAATATTTGAATTCTGATAAACATCTGAAAGCAGAGTTTTGCTACAAATATTTGAATTCTGATAAACACCTGAAAGCAGAGTTTTGGTACAAGTATTTGAATTCTGATAAACATCTGAAAGCACAGTTTTGGTACAAGTATTTGAATTCTGATAAACATCTGAAAGCACAGTTTTGGTACAAGTATTTGAATTCTGATAAACACCTGAAAGCACAGTTTTGGTACAAGTATTTGAATTCTGATAAACATCTGAAAGCACAGTTTTGGTACAAGTATTTGAATTCTGATAAACATCTGAAAGCAGAGTTTTGCTACAAATATTTGAATTCTGATGAACACCTGAAAGCACAGTTTTGCTACAAAATATTTGAATTCTGATAAACATCTGAAAGCACAGTTTTGCTACAAATATTTGAATTCTGATAAACATCTGAAAGCAGAGTTTTGCTACAAATATTTGAATTCTGATAAACATCTGAAAAGCACAGTTTTGGTACAAGTATTTGAATTCTGATAAACATCTGAAAGCACAGTTTTGCTACAAATATTTGAATTCTGATAAACACCTGAAAGCACAGTTTTGGTACAAGTATTTGAATTCTGATAAACATCTGAAAGCACACTTTTGGTACAAGTATTTGAACTCTGACACACAACTCACTTGATAACACAAAGTACCATATCCTGACCACCCTGGGGGACAATTTTGCAGTCTTGTGATGGCAGCCATGGTAGCTGGAGTGGTGAACCCTGGTCGAGGGGATTCACAGATGTAGGACATGGTCACCTGATTACATTGGTAGTTTGCCCACAATCCAGTACGCTGCATGCCCACACAAGTATTTTGTTCAATGCCTAGCAGAAACAATGTATAAATGCTACTTATCTTGTTTCTATGGACACCTGTTAATAGATATCTCAGGTAGTCACAGGATAGCAACATCATCATGATCTTTTCCTTGCACAGCATGCGACCACTACTGTAGCTTGTCCCCTTACAGGAAGACTGCAACAAACCATTCATGTCCTCTTGCAGCAGTAGTTTCTATAGCAATTTATTTTAGATACTGAGGTTGCCACCTTACGCACAACCTCATATTAGATGCCTTTTATAACATGCTTGAGTTTGCAGTATTCCTATTCTTTGTCTCCGCAGATATCCTCGGGACTGCACTGGGTATGACATCTGGTGCAGACCATTATCTTGAGGCTTAATGTGTACTTTGATACAGGCCTGCTAGAGTACACTTCTTCTTCTTCAAGTACCATGCCTATTGATGTAGGAGATTATGCCTCTCCACAACTTCCTGTCTCACGTACTAATTGTCAATTTTGTTGTTGACTTCTTTCCATGCCATGATGTCAAAACTGTCTAGCATGTGCTTTCTTTGTCTTTCCCTGTCTCTTTTTCCTTCAATCTTACCTGTTATTACGATATATTCTAGCTTTCTTCTTCTCATAACATGCTAAAAAAATGGATTACTTCTTTCTAACTTGTGAAATAAACTTTGCTGCGGGACGGACATCCGGAGTCAGGCTCGTATGACTGTCAGTGGTGAAAGCCGAAAGGAAGCCACTGACATGAAAATGGACATCCTGACCGCAAAACATGATACAAGAATAGGATTTTGGAATGTCAGGACAATGAACGAGATGGGTAAAATGAACCAGAGTTGGGGCACTGTACGAAGGATGGCTACCGACCGAGGAAAGTGGAATAAATTTTTTGTTGCCCTACAAGACGCCACTAGGCGTGATGGCCACTGACTGCTTTGACGGCCGGCGGCTAAGGATCAAAGAAAGAAGAAGAACTTGTGAAATAAGTTTCCTTTGCACATTGGCCTCTTTTAGGACATCATCATTACTCTTTTTGGCTGCCCATGGTCTTTTTAACATTCTTCTGTAACACCACATCTCTGTGACCTCTGGTGCCTTCCCTACTTGCTTACTAACTGTCCATGACTCACACCCATATGTCAGGATTGGTTCTATATAACACTCAAGAAAAAACACTGCATAAAATACTCTTCATTTTAAAGAATGCTGTTTTTGCCTGAGCTATTCTGCTCTTCACTTCTGAGTGTACACATTAGTCTCAAAAGACTAGCAAATGGCATTTCTTTTTTTTAAATTTTGATGTTTGTTATTTCATTCTATAACTGAATTTTCTATAATTTCTTAGTTTAAATTTAACTGATTAACTCATTCACTTTCCTTTTCACCCCTTACAGAGCATTGAATCACCACGGCAACTGTTCCCAAGGAGACTGCACCAAGCATTCACGTGCTCTTGCAGGCAGTGGTTTCTGTAGCAATTTGTTTCTTCTTCTTTGTTCACTCTCAGACGTCAACTTGAATATGTTCAAAGAAAGCAGTTGTCAGCTTGAGGCTATGTCTATCTTCATAGAGCTTTCCCAGAAATGGTACTGGTAACGGTCATATGTGCTTTCTCTGTTCCTCTTATGTTGGGCATCTTTGAAGCAGATGTTCATGTATAACCTCATGTTAGTTGCCTTGTATGGCACGCCTGGAGAAGCAGATGTTCATGTATAACCTCATGTTAGTTGCCTTGTATGGCACGCCTGAAGGAGCAGATGTTCATGTATGACCTCATGTTAGTTGCCTTGTATGGCACGCCTGGAGGAGCAGATGTTCATGTATGACCTCATGTTAGTTGCCTTGTATGGCATGCCTGAAGGAGCAGATGTTCATGTATAACCTCATGTTAGTTGCCTTGTATGACACGCCTGGAGGAGCAGATGTTCATGTATGACCTCATGTTAGTTGCCTTGTATGGCATGCCTGAAGGAGCAGATGTTCATGTATAACCTCATGTTAGTTGCCTTGTATGGCACGCCTGAAGGAGCAGTATCGCTATTCTTTCTTTGTCTCATCACAGATCCCCTGGGAACTACATGGGTCCATTAAATACTACTAGAATTTTTTTGTTAAGTTTAAACATAATTGGTGGTAACCAATTCAAATCCTATATCAATCCCAAACAACCTACGTGATAAAAACTGATCAAAGTCTGCATCAATGAATATCCTTTAGCTCCCCAAGGAGCATAGGCCTTTAAAAAACACATGCCAAGTCTTCCTGTCATGTGCCGTCTGCTAAGTTCTTTCCATGTCTTCCTCATCATTTTTATTTCTGTCTCCAGTTCTCTTCTCCGTGGGTTTTTTTTTTTGGTCTACCTCTGCCTCTCTTTCTCTGTGGATTCCAGAACAAGGACTGCCTTGTAATGCTATCAACAGGTTTCCTCAATGTGTGTCCTATCCATCGCCAGCATCGTCTTCTCATCTCTAGTTCCACTGGCACTTGTCTGGTTCTTGTCATCAGTTCCAAACTGGTAACTTTGTCATACCATTTTAATTCTTCTATTCTAAGCTAGCACCCATTTATGAATATCTATATATTTTTTTTAACGTCTGCATGGTCACACAATAATAGTCTCTATGCTGTCAGCACTGTCTGCTTGATCTCATGAGTTTCTCACCTGTATGATTTTTTCCCCAGTAAGTAAATGATACAGTCCAGTTTGACTGCCATTTGTAAATGTAATTATTTTGCTGCAAACCAATCCAGTATGAAGTGCTTGGCTGTGTGTCTAACTCAGCAGGCTATTACTCCCTTATTGTCAGAAATACTCTTGATGAAACATTTCCTTTCAGGTAGATTGGAAGACAGGGTCCAGTTGAATGACCTGCAAGATCTCCTGATTTATCTCCAACAAATTATTTTTGTCAGGATATTTAAAAGATAATGTATTTGTTCAGAAACCTAAAACTTTAAAGGATCAGAAATCAGAATAACAGATGAGTTTCAAAGAGCTAACCAAGATTTATGCAAAGAGCTTGTGGAAATTTTCTAAAAAGGCTGACTACATCTACAAACGCTCAAGGGCACAATTTTGAATGATAAAAAATTGTAAAATTATCAATAAATAATTTTACTGTTCTATCACTGTACAGGTATATTTAATTTACACATACCATTACATATAAGCTACACATTTGAAGCAAAAATGAATGGAACTCATGGCTCACCAAGTACTATGATAGTATATCAGTTTAAACATGTATTTTACTGGCATGATGACTGGTCAAAATCTATGTCTCTATAGATTGTTCTTACAGAAAGCTGCTGATTAAGGAAGTATTGTTATTTAGTGAGTTGTACTGTAGTTTGTATTTACTCTATATATAAACACCATATGCAAACATAAAAAGTGATGTGAGACAAGGTTGCGTATTGTCCCCCTACCTATTTAATATCTACACAGAGAACATTTTCAGACAGATACAGGAAATGCCAGGACTAAACATCGGTGGAAAATCAATAAACAACCTTAGGTATGCAAATGATATAGTTTTGTTAGCTGAAAGTGATTAGGAGTTGCAAGAGCTAGTGAAGCAAGTAAACAGCATAAGTCATGAATATGGATTGGACAATTAACACTGAGAAAATGAAAACTGTGATAATTATCAAAGCAGGCGATAAGCCCACATTTAAGATAAGAATAAATGGGAAAATCCTGGAACAAGTCAAAAGTTTCTCATATCTTGAATACATAATAACAGAAGATGGCAGATGTGAAACAGAAATCAAGATGAGAATAGGAATGGCCAAAACTACATTCAACAACATGAGACAGATACTAACATCTAAACAACTAACTCACACATTCAAACTGAGAATCATCAAATGCTGTATACATCATTCTTCAAAATTGTATGGTGTAGAAATATGGACAATGAACAAGCAATTAGAAGAAAAAAGTCAGGCTTTGAGATGTGGATATTTAGAAGAGTGGGTCATATCCCTTGGAAAAAAAAGAAAACAAAGAGGTTCTAGAAAACATAGGAATGAAAAGATAATTAATGAAGATCAAAATTAGACATCTAAATATTTTGGTCATGTAAAAAGATATAACACCTTACTGAAGACCATAATATGAGAGGCAGAGTTGGAGGCAAACGTGCAATAGGAAGACAGCACTATAAGTGGGAAGATAACATTAAGAGATGGAAAGGAAAGAGTCTATCAGAGTGCACCAGCAAGACAAGAGACAGAAGACGTTGGAGATCCATTGCAGCCGACCTTTGATGTGAAGATGGCACCTGATGATGATGATAATGTACTGTAGTTTTAGTTGTGAACAAAGTAATTTCTAACAATATACCCAACCCAGTCTATCTTAAATTTTCCCTGCTTCTGTCTGTTGCTTACCCACTGTCAACTGTGGCCAGATTTCCTAGATTTTTAGATCTAGCTCTGCAATCTTTTTGGGCGTCGAAAAAATTTTTTTTAGTTGATACAAAACTGTAGCACTGAGCTCCATAGCCAAGAGAACCCTGAAATATAATAATGAAGAAAAGATTGGTGGCTACTGAAATGAAATCACTTGTGGCCATGACACAAAAAAACCATATCCAGTTGCTGGAAATGTCTGAAGAGACTGGCAGTTGTAACATTATTCTGACAGCATGATGTCCTGCCAAAACTGGACATCATATTATAAATTCAGAACATCATTTAGTTTTCCTAATGTATGTCCTATCGAACGCCCGCTAATTTTCTTCAACTCTTGTACCGCTGGTGTTTCGTACTTGTCATCAGTTCCACATTAATGATCCTGTCACAGCACTTCAATCCTTTTATTTTACGCAAGCATCCATTTATGAAGGTCTGTTACTTCTTGGTCATCATTTTTGTTGCTCTCCATGTTTCAGAGCCATACAATAGGACTGACTAGACTCATTTGAGATGAAAATTCTCATTTTTGCAATGAAAGATGTGATTATGTAATAATGAATGAAGAAGAAGAAAAGTATCAGATAACAAGACAAAAGATAGTATCTACTTACATTTGTGCACCCTTGCTCGTCATCAGAACCAACTCTAGGTTGTATGCTCTTACTTTTCTTACAAATATAGAACCGGTATGTATTATCACAATGGGCATCATTCCATTTGCCATTCTGAAATAGAAGCAGATCAAACACTAATTGGTACCCTTCAATGTAAACCTTTTTTGCAACAAACTAAACAGGCCCTGTATATGCAGAACAACCAAAACAGCAACCAAGCTGTTACAGACTTCCCTAAGTGGGTTTTTTTTTTCATAGAACTGAAGGGAAAAAAAAGTACAAGATCACCAATGTGGAACTGAAGATGAGAGCCAGACAATAACCATTGAAACTAGAGATGAGAAGAAGACACTGGAAGTTAGTCTTTATTCTAGAATGTCAAGGGTAAGAGTGGAAAAGGTGGACCAAAAAAAAAAAACACATCGGGAGGAAAACTTGAGAGAGAAATGAAAGGGATAAAAAAGTCTAGCGAAGACATTGAACAGATGACACAGGACATGAGGACCTGGTATAAATTTGTTGAAGGTCTATGCTCCTTTGGGAGCTGAAAGATGTTGAATGAATGAATTCTTCCTCGTTCGCCTTCAAACTTCCACATTTATGACTCTAATAAAGGCAGCAGACAACTCAAGGTTTCCAACATCTCCAAACAGTTTTTCGTTGACAGAAGTGGGTTGTTGCCATATGCTACTCCGTTCATTACTGTAGGTTGGGCAGTACTGCAGCAGGTGTTCGACTGTCATCAGGGTGGTACCGCAGGTGTAGAGATATGTTGCACCAATTTTGTATTTGTGGTACAACAGATTCATTCATTCATTCATTAATATAATGCGAATTTGTTAACATAACTAAACAGCAACTTAATCCAGTTTACTGGGTTCCTCTAACTAGTTCATAACAATGTTTTTAAAATTCCACACATTAGATAAACTGACAAGCTAAATTAGCTCTTCTAAATGGTAGACAAGTGTATGTGACATCCAAAAATACATTAATACACATTTATCATGCATGAATAAATCTATGTACACTGTCAGCCGCCAGCATTTTTCAAATGTATTTTTAGAGACAGTTGGACAGTTGCTTTTGCCATTTAATTTATGGCTAGTCCTTTTGTTTTTGTATAGGCTGATATTGTTTACATGTGCAGTAGTGGACTGGACATAAATCCAGCAACCTGGGAGTATGAAGCTGCCGATCGCACCAAGTAGCGATGCTCCCTGTGACGAAAGTACTGAGATTCTGTCTTTCAAATGGCCCATGTCTTTTTCCCCTTGCATTTTTGGAGGGATTTCAGAAAAAAAATCCTTCTCCATGTTTCTTCTCCTTCTATTATTTACGTTTTTTCAAGATGAGATCACGATAGAGTTTGATCTCATCTGCTTTATGGTTCTTCTTTATGTGTTTAGAGTATGGGTGTAGGAAGATTGGTGCAGTATTATTCTAGATTAAGATTTTAGATTCTAGATTAGGATTTGCACCAGTGTAGTCTTGTTAAAGATATTGCATGCTCATAGACGCATTTTCGGGAGTTAAATTATTTGCGGCCATTTTTGCTTCATTTCCGCAGTATAGGGCTAGGACTAATTCCCGGTTCTTTGTCTAGCAGAAACTGGTTGCATCAGAATGATCTAAGGTTCTGATTGGCTGAGAGCTAACTGCAGCTGAAATGCAGAGCTCCCATTGGTTTAGAACTACGCCGCGCATATGACGTCATGAAGTCGGCGCGTGGGGGTCTTGATAATAAATAGGCTCGCATTTCATATTTTCGTTCTCTTTTAATGTAAATTGCCAAGCCGGGTGCCAGAAGCAAATTGTCGATTGCCTTTCAGTTGGACATTCGAGATTTGGTAAGCATGAATTTTTTGCGTGAGGACTTTATTTAATTTTTCTAGTCCTAGCCGATCATTTAAGTTTCTTTGGGCAGTTTAAGTTTAATGTTAATTCTCATCGCCAGAGCCATCAAATACGATCTTAGTGATAGACTTGAAACTTTATAGGTCCATTTAATTCCTTGTTGAAGGAATAGCGGCATGGTTTAAAAGTTGAGATATCACCGCTTTGTATTATTGCAAAGTCGGTCGGGAGAGAAACTCGCATCTGCGAATCATATTTATTTACAGAATGACGGGAGTCTGTGTATTTGTGATTTTATTGAGAATGTAATGCTGCAAGTTATTTTTATTATAGTACACTTCTATAGGTGGACGAGGGGAGAAGAGGTGGAATTTGTAAAGCACGTGAGCGCGTTGGTTACGGTATATTTATTGATACGATGTTCATGAGGGACGAGGGGGAGAGAAGCACGTGGTCATAAAATTGTAACCACGTGTTTGTAACTACTGAGATTTAATTGATAACCATTATGTATAACTTTTGACGGCATATATATGCTAGCATCTAACAGGGTTATATGTTATTGATTGTGCATTATTGTTCCGTGAATTCAGAAGATGGGAGAAGTAATTTTAAAGGGAATTATTTTGTATTACATTTTGAATGTGATTACTATTATTGACGGGAAGTTTAGGAATTCCTAGAGATAGAGTATTTTTGTGTTAATAATTTGCTGCATGTAGTGTCAGCGTAAGAAGTAGGCCACAGTACGTCTGCCCAGACGGGCCAGTGAAAATATTGTTGTTGCTCGTAGTTAGTCAGGCAGAACCTGGGTCAGACGGTCTGCGGTGTTGTATTACCGGGTGATGTTTATTTTGACTCGGAGAGAGAGAGAAGAGAGGGGAGTTACGGGTTGAAGAGTAAGGGAGTTATTTGTTATTTGAAATAGAGTATTAACGTTTTGTTTAGCTGTTGTTTTTGCTTTTGTCTAAACAGCAGGTACCGGCTTTTGTGGGGAAGAGCAGAATTTTGATACTACAAAATTTCTCCCACGGCACAGTGGTGGCATTCGCAGACACCCAAAGTCTCGCGTTAATTGCCAGTGGTGGAAGGAGAGAAAGAAAAGACGTTTTTCCCAGGCAGGGGAAGACATTTTCCAGCGACTAGGATTTTTATGGATAAATCCTGAGCTCTGACGCTCGTTACACACGCAGATTTGGCATGCTGCCAGCGTTGTGGTAATTTTATGTTCGCTTCTTCACGGCCATAATAACGCCGAAAAGCCCATCGCCCAGTCATAGGTAATCGGGCAGGTAAATTCAGAGTGGTGGGAGAAGCCAGCTACAGTTCCAGTCTAGAATCCAGTGGGGTTCTGTTAAACCTTAGTCATCAATTCCAGAGTTCAGGGAGAGAGAGAGGGTAAACATTCTCTCTACTGAAGTCAGCACAGATAGGCAGAACTGATAGTTTTGGTGAATCATAGCAGAGGACCGCTGCTGAATTTTAGAGGTGCAGTTAGTTGTGTTCAGGAGATTCCAGGATAGGCTGTGTAGAACCGAAGTCTGTGCAGAGTTGTTGTAGACACTTCGTAGTCGTTCCAGCTATCAGTGGACTTAGAGTTAGAATTTAGAAGAGCTAGTTGGAAGTGGAGACTCGACATCCGAGATCCCACCCAGTGCAGTGTAGTTATTTCATTTTAATCTTACCTTCTCTCTCCATACAGGTGAAACTTGTGGGTGACGGGTTGGGTTTTGATGTTCAACATTTGAAATTTTTCCTGAATCTGTTTTTGTTTTCAGGAGTGCTTACACTGCATTTTGTTCTTTGACATGTATGAGATTATTTGTGTATAGGTGTTAATAAACTTGTAAATTATAGTTGGAATCAGTCACCTTATTTACGTCTCTTCTTCTTCTTCCATCCTTAGCCACCAACCGGCAAAGCAGTATGTGGCCAGTACGCCTAGTGGCGTCTCAGGGCAACAACAAATTGATCAATCTATCGCTGTTTCCACCACGCCTAGTGGCGTCTTTGTGGAACAAAAACAGACCAAACAATCTATCGTTGTTTCCGTAATCAGATTGGTTGGCAAGCAGGTGATCAGCCCGCTGTGCACCTTATTTACGTACAGTAGCTATATGTTGTCTGTATCTTGGTGTATGTGAATCATACTTGAACCTTATCCCCTTAGGGTAGTTAGAGGTGGTTCGAGGCCATAGCAATTTAAACGTCCGAAGTGGCGAGGAAAGAATCAACCTCGGTTCTCAACCTCGGAGCCAATGGTCTCAACTTTCACATTTTGCACTATATTTCTATCTGAATCTATCATTTCAGTCTTTCTTCTTACTATTGTCTTGTCACTATATGTAGACAGTCTCTAGTCCTAAAACCATTTCGTGACAAAGTGGGTGGCGTCGTCCTTGGGATCATCTTCGTTGGGATCAATTCTAGATTCATAAATTGTCTCTGAAGAAAGTTCTGGAAATAGATTTCTTAAAAATCCCCTAGACTTGAGCTATATTAAGACTGATCCAGCTATAAGTTTTTTCCACAGGTTGTAGTCAGTTTAAATGTTAGTTGTAGTAAGGTTGTTTATGACTTAGAAGTAATTGACGGCTAATCGAATTTTTTCTTGACAGGAAAGTAAATTCGGGTTTTGGGTAGCGGGATAACTTGAATTTTTTTCAGGAAGTTATTAGTCAGACTTGGTGCTAGTCTGAGTGCGGGTTTTTGCGACAGCATATTCCTAGTAGGTAACAGTAAATTTTTCTGGTTCCTTTTTTTTTTTTTGTCATTTCCCCTTGTGGTGAGTTACTGCTGATTTGTCAGGTAAGATGGCTGAATTGGTCAAGCTACTTACTGCATGGAAGGATGCAGCTAAAAGCATGGGGATGAATGAGGCCGAGACTAGGGCTTACATTATGAGGGAACAGGACCGGCAGACGGAGAGAGAGAAAAGGGAAGCGGAGAAAGACCTGCGTAAATTGGAAGCGGAGAAAGAAGAGAGGGCCCGACTGGCAGAGATGGACCTGCGTAAATTGGAAGCGGAGAAAGAAGAGAGGGCCCGACTGGCAGAGATGGACCTGCGTAAATTGGAAGCGGAGAAAGAAGAGAAGGCCCGACAGGCAGAGGAGAAAAAGGCAGAGAGGGAGGCGCAGGAAAGGGCTGCGGCGGCAGAGGAGAGAAAAGCAGAAAGGGAAGCAGCAGAGAAGGCAGCAGAGAGACAGCATGAACTTGCCCTGCGTTCACTGGAACTGCAGTACCGATCTTCGGAAGGCAGTTCGGCTAACGGAGATTCTCCCGGAGCAGGGGCGACAGACACCTCAGGAAACGGAGGGCCCCGGATGGCAGCCATGAATTTTCCGATGGACTCTTTTCCTAACGGCATGAGAAAATTGAGGTATTTTTGGAAAAATTTGAAAGGATGGCAAAGGCATACGGGCTGGATGATAGTCTTTGGTGCCTCAAATTATCCCAATCACTGAAGAACCATGCGTATGAAGTCTATAGCAAGATGCTAGTGGATGACCAGAATAACTTTGAGGCACTGCGGAACGCCCTGTTACAGCGATTCCAATGGACTCCCCGGAAGTGCCAAACAATGTTTTGGGAAAGTCGTCTGGAGAAAGGAGAAAGTTTTCCCCAGTTCGCAGAGAGGCTGAGGAATTACCTCACTCGCTGGAGAGAGTTGTCGGGTTTGGCTAAATCTTTTGAAGGATTGGAAGAATTAGTTCTGTGCGAACAGATAAAGGCCAACATGTCTCCAGACTTAAGGAAGTACCTGGCGGAGCAGGGCGCCCAGCAACTGGACCAGATAATTCTATTTGCAGAAAGGTTCCAGACGGCACAGGCCGAAGTACTGGGACAGAAAAGAAAACACCATGACCTGCCAGCCCTGGACAGAGAAGCATCTTCATCGCATTCGCCTTCCTCTTCAGCTCACCAGCAGCAAGGGCCGTCTCGCAAGGAGCCCCCTCCCAGTCATAATCTGCGCTCCCAGCCGCATAACAGAACACAGGGGCCGACTTCTCATGAACCCGTCAGGAACCGGGGAGATAATGAGAGATATTGTAGGTTCTGTCGGACTACTTCTCATTGGACAACACGGTGCCCAAACAAACAACCCGCTCATCAGGTGGCTTGTTTAAGGCCTGTGAGGGTGAAACAAGGGAAGAAGTGGAAACCCTTCCAGTCAGAGAAGTTGTTTTCCAACAGCGGACCAGCCGAAGTGAACGGGACGGAGACAACCTGTTTATTTGACAGCGGGCTTACATACCCCAGCATAGTCGCCCGACATCTGGTGAAGCCCTGGCAGATGACGAAGGAAAAAGTGAATATTGGTGGAGTTTTAAGGAAAGGGACTTCACAGTGCTTTCCGGTAGCCAATATTGAGGTGAAATGTAGGTTCGTGTCTGGCACCATCAAGGCAGCTGTCACGGCTCAGCCAGCCTATGACTTCATTCTCGGCAACCCATATTTAGTTTTGGGGAACCCGACCACACCGATCCTTGCTGATGCAAGGGGGCCTACTGCAGGCCAGATAAGTGAAAAAGGAGAACCCCTAATTCACGGAGCCCCGAGCGAGCTCAAACATAGCTGTCGTGTCAAGGAGAGGTGCAACGCCTCTGACAACAGTGATATGTTAATTGCAGAGGCAAATTCGCCTGCCAGCCCTGTTCAGCCAACCGGCCAAACAGTGGTGACGACGCCTCTGATTCAGGAAGTACACTCTTTGTTGTTGGGAATTAGGCCCCCGATGGTATTAGCTCCTTCAAGTGAGGGACATACTGACAAGAGTGGTATTACATATGTCAACGACCAGCGCCATCTTCATAGGGCACAAGATAGCGGTCTGAGCGAGCATATAGTTCCAACCAGCCCTGGAGCCCCATCCGACCAGCACTTTACTCAAACGGAGGAGGACAGTGATCTGAGTATCCGTTTGCCTATAGACGGAGGTGGGCCCAAACTCTAGTATCTCGTTTACAGGAAACGACTCCTGTAACGAGGAGCCTGAAAAATTGGCTATATTTTCCAATTTGTTTCAAGGAACATTGGAACCAGTCCCTGAGAGCTTTATCTCAGATTCTCCGCGATCTAACGGGATCTTAAACCGTCAAGTGTCACTGCAGGACACATTCCAACTGACGCCAGTAACTCTCACAGGGGAGGGCAAGGTTGAAGGTAGAACCAGGGTGTTAGACGGAGAGTTCCCGTGGTCTACATTTTCATCTCACCAACTTTTCAGGCCAGAAAAGAGAGAAAAGCGACCTTACGCATTTGCAAGGAGCTACTTTGGAGAGCTCTGTCCCGCTTCATGTTGGTAGGGGAAGAGCGAGTCCAGAACCACTGCCAGGGGCAGATATTACCTACCTTTTCCGGAAGGTAGAAGCTATTGAGATCAGTGAGGACTCAATAGAAACCCAGCAAGAAATTGGAGGCTCTACACCAGAGGAACCCGAGACGTTGCATCGTTCTCGCACTGTACCAGCGGTCACAAACCCGCTGACGCGCAGCGAGGAAGTCGCCATCGCCAGGTCACCACAGCGCCCGCCGGTCACAGCAGCTGACCAGGACAGCCGTTTGACGGTCATAGCAAGGGAAAGTTCAGACCCGCCATTAGACGGCACAGGTCCGAAGAGAGATCAACTCTCCCAACGGAGCATAGGAGCTCATTCTGGGAGAGGAAGAAGGAGGAAACGCAAAAGAGGAAGGTCGAAGAACACTGAATAGGAGGGGTAAGGACAGACAGCCTTGTAGACAGAGTTAAGGGCCAATGTGAAACACAGAGATTTCAGTAAGGAGATCGTTGCTCAATCTTTGAAAGGGGGGAGTGATGTGACGAAAGTACTGAGATTCTGTCTTTCAAATGGCCCATGTCTTTTTCCCCTTGCATTTTTGGAGGGATTTCAGAAAAAAAATCCTTCTCCATGTTTCTTCTCCTTCTATTATTTACGTTTTTTCAAGATGAGATCACGATAGAGTTTGATCTCATCTGCTTTATGGTTCTTCTTTATGTGTTTAGAGTATGGGTGTAGGAAGATTGGTGCAGTATTATTCTAGATTAAGATTTTAGATTCTAGATCAGGATTTGCACCAGTGTAGTCTTGTTAAAGATATTGCGTGCTCATAGACGCATTTTCGGGAGTTAAATTATTTGCGGCCATTTTTGCTTCATTTCTGCAGTATAGGGCTAGGACTAATTTCCGGTTCTTTGTCTAGCAGAAACTGGTTGCATCAGAATGATCTAAGGTTCTGATTGGCTGAGAGCTAACTGCAGTTGAAATGCAGAGCTCCCATTGGTTTAGAACCACGCCGCGCATATGACGTCATGAAGTCGGCGCGTGGGGGTCTTGATAATAAATAGGCTCGCATTTCATATTTTCGTTCTCTTTTAATGTAAATTGCCAAGCCGGGTACCAGAAGCAAATTGTCGATTGCCTTTCAGTTGGACATTCGAGATTTGGTAAGCATGAATTTTTGCGTGAGGACTTTATTTAATTTTTCTAGTCCTAGCCGATCATTTAAGTTTCTTTGGGCAGTTTAAGTTTAATGTTAATTCTCATCGCCAGAGCCATCAAATACGATCTTAGTGATAGACTTGAAACTTTATAGGTCCATTTAATTCCTTGTTGAAGGAATAGCGGCATGGTTTAAAAGTTGAGATATCACCGCTTTGTATTATTGCAAAGTCGGTTGGGAGAGAAACTCGCATCTGCGAATCATATTTATTTACAGAATGACGGGAGTCTGTGTATTTGTGATTTTATTGAGAATGTAATGCTGCAAGTTATTTTTATTATAGTACACTTCTATAGGTGGACGAGGGGAGAAGAGGTGGAATTTGTAAAGCACGTGAGCGCGTTGGTTACGGTATATTTATTGATACGATGTTCATGAGGGACGAGTGGGAGAGAAGCACGTGGTCATAAAATTGTAACCACGTGTTTGTAACTACTGAGATTTAATTGATAACCATTATGTATAACTTTTGACGGCATATATATGCTAGCATCTAACAGGGTTATATGTTATTGATTGTGCATTATTGTTCCGTGAATTCAGAAGATGGGAGAAGTAATTTTAAAGGGAATTATTTTGTATTACATTTTGAATGTGATTACTATTATTGACGGGAAGTTTAGGAATTCCTAGAGATAGAGTATTTTTGTGTTAATAATTTGCTGCATGTAGTGTCAGCGTAAGAAGTAGGCCACAGTACGTCTGCCCAGACGGGCCAGTGAAAATATTGTTGTTGCTCGTAGTTAGTCAGGCAGAACCTGGGTCAGACGGTCTGCGGTGTTGTATTACCGGGTGATGTTTATTTTGACTCGGAGAGAGAGAAGAGAGGGGAGTTACGGGTTGAAGAGTAAGGGAGTTATTTGTTATTTGAAATAGAGTATTAACGTTTTGTTTAGCTGTTGTTTTTGCTTTTGTCTAAACAGCAGGTACCGGCTTTTGTGGGGAAGAGCAGAATTTTGATACTGCAAAATTTCTCCCACGGCACAGTGGTGGCATTCGCAGACACCCAAAGTCTCGCGTTAATTGCCAGTGGTGGAAGGAGAGAAAGAAAAGACGTTTTTCCCAGGCAGGGGAAGACATTTTCCAGCGACTAGGATTTTTATGGATAAATCCTGAGCTCTGACGCTCGTTACACACGCAGATTTGGCATGCTTCCAGCGTTGTGGTAATTTTATGTTCGCTTCTTCACGGCCATAATAACGCCGAAAAGCCCATCGCCCAGTCATAGGAAATCGGGCAGGTAAATTCAGAGTGGTGGGAGAAGCCAGCTACAGTTCCAGTCTAGAATCCAGTGGGGTTCTGTTAAACCTTAGTCATCAATTCCAGAGTTCAGGGAGAGAGAGAGAGGGTAAACATTCTCTCTACTGAAGTCAGCACAGATAGGCAGAACTGATAGTTTTGGTGAATCATAGCAGAGGACCGCTGCTGAATTTTAGAGGTGCAGTTAGTTGTGTTCAGGAGATTCCAGGATAGGCTGTGTAGAACCGAAGTCTGTGCAGAGTTGTTGTAGACACTTCGTAGTCGTTCCAGCTATCAGTGGACTTAGAGTTAGAGTTAGAAGAGCTAGTTGGAAGTGGAGACTCGACATCCGAGATCCCACCCAGTGCAGTGTAGTTATTTCATTTTAATCTTACCTTCTCTCTCCATACAGGTGAAACTTGTGGGTGACGGGTTGGGTTTTGATGTTCAACATTTGAAATTTTTCCTGAATCTGTTTTTGTTTTCAGGAGTGCTTACACTGCATTTTGTTCTTTGACATGTATGAGATTATTTGTGTATAGGTGTTAATAAACTTGTAAATTATAGTTGGAATCAGTCACCTTATTTACGTACAGTAGCTATATGTTGTGTGTATCTTGGTGTATGTGAATCATACTTGAACCTTATCCCCTTAGGGTAGTTAGAGGTGGTTCGAGGCCATAGCAATTTAAACGTCCAAAGTGGCGAGGAAAGAATCAACCTCGGTCCTCAACCTCGGAGCCAATGGTCTCAACTTTCACATTTTGCACTATATTTCTATCTGAATCTATCATTTCAGTCTTTCTTCTTACCATTGTCTTGTCACTATATGTAGACAGTCTCTAGTCCTAAAACCATTTCGTGACACTCCCACATGACACCCCAACAGATTGGGTGAAAAGAAGTTCTCACAACAAGCAGAAGAGAACAGAACTACTACTATGACTGAAGGTGGTACTACTACTATGACTGAAGGTGGTACTACTACTATGACTGAAGGTTGTACTACTACTATTATTGAAGGTTGTACTACTACTATGACTGAAGGTGGTACTACTACTGTGACTGAAGGTGGTACTACTACTATGATTAAAGGTTGTACTACTACTGTGACTGAAGGTTGTACTACTACTATGATTGAAGGTTGTACTACTACTATGACTGAAGGTTGTACTACTACTATGATTGAAGGTGTTACTACTACTATGATTGAAGGTGGTACTACTACTATGACTGAAGGTGGTACTACCATTATGATTGAATGTGGAACTACTATTATGACTGAAGGTGGTACTACTACTATAATTGAAGGTTGTACTACTACTATGATTAAAGGTTGTACTACTACTATGATTGAAGGTGGTACTACTACTATGATTGAAGGTGGTACTACTACTATGATTGAAGGTTGTACTACTACTATGATTGAAGGTTGTACTACTACTATGACTGAAGGTGGTACTACTACTATGATTGAAGGTGGTACTACTACTATGATTGAAGGCTGTACTACTACTATGACTGAAAGTGGTACTACTACTATGACTGAAGGTGGTACTACTATGACTGAAGGTGGTATTACTACTATGACTGAAGGTGGTACTACTACTATGACTGAAGGTTGTACTACTACTATGACTGAGGGTGGTACTACTACTATGATTGAAGGTTGTACTACTACTATGACTGAAGGTGGTACTACTACAATGACTGAAGGTTGTACTACTACTATGACTGAAGATGGTACTACTACTATGACTGAAGAATGTACTACTACTATGACTGAAGGAGGTACTACTACTATGACTGAAGGTGGTACTACTACTATGACTAAAGGTTGTACTACTACTATGATTGAAAGTTGTACTACTACTATGACTGAAGGTCATACTACTACTATGACTAAAGGTTGTACTACTACTATGACTGAAGGTTGTACTACTACTATGATTGAAGGTTGTACTACTACTATGACTGAAGGTGGTACTACTACTATGACTGAAGGTGGTACTACTACTATGACAGAAGGTTGTACTACTACTATGATTGAAGGTGGTACTACTACTACAATTAAAGGTTGTACTACTACTACGACTGATGGTTGTACTACTACTACTATGATTGAAGGTGGTACTACTACTATGATTGAAGGTTGTACTACTACTATGACTGAAGGTTGTACTACTACTATAACTGAAGGTGGTACTACTACTATGATTGAAGGTTGTACTACTACTATGATTGAAGGTGGTACTACTATGATTGAAGGTTGTACTACTAATATGATTGAAGGTGGTACTAAAACTATGATTAAAGGTTGTACTACTACTATGACTGAAGGTGGTACTACTACTATGATTGAAGGTTGTACTACTACTATGATTGAAGGTGGTACTACTACTATGACTGAAGATGGTACTACTACTATGACTGAAGGTGGTACTACTAATATGACTGAAGGTGGTACTACTACTATGACTGAAGGTGGTACTACTACTATGATTGAAGGTTGTACTACTACTATGATTGAAGGTGTTACTACTACTATGATTGAATGTGGTACTACTACTATGACTGAAGGTGGTACTACCATTATGATTGAAGGTGGAACTACTATTATGACCGAAGGTGGTACTACTACTATAATTGAAGGTTGTACTACTACTATGATTGAAGGTTGTACTACTACTATGATTGAAGGTGGTACTACTACTATGACTGAAGGTTGTACTACTACTATGATTGAAGGTGGTACTACTACTATGATTGAAAGTGGTACTACTACTATGACTGAAGGTGGTACTACCATTATGATTGAAGGTGGAACTACTATTATGACCGAAGGTGGTACTACTACTATAATTGAAGGTTGTACTACTACTATGATTGAAGGTTGTACTACTACTATGATTGAAGGTGGTACTATTACTATGATTGAAGGTGGTACTACTACTATGACTGAATGTGGTACAACTACTATAATTGAAGGTTGTACTACTACTATGATTGAAGGTTGTACTACTACTATGATTGAAGGTGGTACTATTACTATGATTGAAGGTTGTACTACTACTATGACTGAAAGTGTACTACTACTATGATTGAAGGTTGCACTACTACTATGATTGAAGGTTGTACTACTACTATGATTGAAGGTGGTACTACTATTATGATTGAATGTGGTACTACTACTATGATTGAAGGCTGTACTACTACTATGACTGAAGGTTGTACTACTACTATGACTGAAGGAGGTACTACTATGATTGAAGGTTGTACTACTACTATGATTGAAGGTTGTACTACTACTATGATTGAAGGTTGTACTACTTCTATGACTGAAGGTTGTACTACTACTATGACTGAAGGAGGTACTACTATGATTGAAGGTTGTACTACTACTATGATTGAAGGTTGTACTACTACTATGATTGAAGGTTGTACTACTTCTATGACTGAAGGTTGTACTACTACTATGACTGAAGGTGGTATTACTACTATGATTGAAGGTTGTACTACTACTATGACTGAAGGTGGTACTACTACTATGATTGAAGGTTGTACTACTACTATGACTGAAGGTTGTACTACTACTATGACTGAAGGTGGTACTACTACTATGACTGAAGGTTGTACTACTACTATGACTGAAGGTTGTACTACTACTATGACTGAAGGTGGTACTACTACTATGACTGAAGGTGGTACTACTACTATGGTTGAAGGTTGTACTACTACTATGATTGAAGGTGTTACTACTACTATGATTGAAGGTGGTACTACTACTATGACTGAAGGTGGTACTACCATTATGATTGAAGGTGGAACTACTATTATGACCAAAGGTGGTGGTACTACTATGATTGAAGGTGGTACTACTACTATGACTGAAAGTGGTACTACTACCATGATTGAAGGTGGTACTACTACTATGATTGAAGGTTGTACTACTACTATGACTGAAGGTGGTACTACTACTATGATTGAAGGTTGTACTACTACTATGACTGAAAGTTGTACTACTACTATGACTGAAGGTGGTACTACTACTATGATTGAAGGTTGTACTACTACTATGACTGAAGGTTATACTACTACTATGACTGAAGGTGGTACTACTACTATGACTGAAGGTTGTACTACTACTATGATTGAAGGTTGTACTACAACTATGATTGAAGGTGGTACTACTACTATGACTGAAGGTGGTACTACTACTATGACTGAAGGTTGTACTACTACTATGATTGAAGGTTTTACTACTACTATGACTGAAGGTTGCACTACTACTATGACTGAAGGTGGTATTACTACTATGATTGAAGGTTGTACTACTACTATGACTGAAGGTGGTACTACTATTATGATTGAAGGTGGTATTCTACTATGATTGAAGGTGGTACTACTACAACTGAAGGTGGTTCTACTACCACTATGACTGAAGGTGGCACTACTACTATGATTGAAGGTGGTACAACTACTATGAATGAATGTGGTACTACTACTATGATTGAAGGTGGTACTACTACTATGAATGAAGGTGGTGCTACTACTATGACTGAAGGTTGTACTACTACTATGACTGAAGGTTGTACTAATACTATGACTGAAGGTGGTACTACTACTATGACTGAAGGTGGTACTACTACTATGATTGAAGGTGGTACTACTACTATGACTGAAGGTGGTACTACTACTATGACTAAAGGGGGTGCTAATAATATGACTGAAGGTGGTACTACTACTATGACTAAAGGGGGTGCTAATAATATGACTGAAGGTGGTACTACTACTATGACTAAAGGGGGTGCTAATAATATGACTGAAGGTGGTACTACTACTATGACTAAAGGGGGTGCTAATAATATGACTGAAGGTGGTACTACTATGACTGAAGGTGGTACTACTACTATGACATCAACTGTCCCAAGGGTCTCTAAGAAGACAAAGATAGAAAAGAGCTACTGTGTCCTAGAGAATATCCTAAGAGGGGAGTACTATGGAGCTGGTAACCTCATCATGTAAAACAACCTGCTACAGAAACCGCAGCTACAAGAGCACATGAAAGCATTGGTGTAGGCTTGATGGGAAGCAGCTGCAGTGGTGGTTTCATGCTCCACAGGGAACAAACAAAAGAAATGATGATGATGACATCAACTGATACCCTGCACAACTGCCTACTATTTTTGCCCTGAAGATGTGACCCATGTTTTATGTCGAGTGTCTTTCGTTGTACGCGGACCCACAATGTTATAAGCCTAAAATTTACTAAGCCCCGTGATAAGACTACTGATCCTTCAGGTATGTCGTACACGGTGACTACTAGCATGAGGTTGTACATGAGACGGGCAACCTCATAACATAAAAAACATAGCTACTGAAACCAGCGTGCATGTAAATATCTTTTACAGGCTTCCTGCAAGTCGGTCAGCTACAGTGGTGGTTACATGCTCCATACAGAACAAATAGAAAATGATGGTGATGATGAGCATCATGATGATGATGAAAATTTACTAAGATAAGACAACTCACCTTTGATTTCATCACAACACAGTCCTCATTGTGAATATTATTTGGCTCGCCAACCTCCCAGTTTGTGTATTGGACAGGTGTGCCATCCACCCAGGTAAAAGTGTTCTCCTGTGGGTCTTGAAGACCAATCCAGGCATAAGAAGCGTTGCCTGAAATGACAGTTACTTGTCAAAATATTTGCTGCAACTTTTTTAATGAATCTCACAAGAATCATCAGTTTGAAAGACAAAAGGAAAAAGAATGAAAACCTGTTTCTTAATCAGTTTTACATTTGACAGTTATCAGAGTTGTCGTCAAGCCTTCCCTAATAAGTCTCAATTTAGTCGAGTCCCTAATAAAACACTCTCAAGGTGAGTCTTGAATCGAGTCGCCAATAAAACATACTCGAGTTGAGTCTGCAGACGAGTCGCTGTGGGGAATTAAGTCTGACTCCGGAGTCGGAGTGGCTAAGAGGTAATTCTAAATGTACCGGGTTTGCTCCCAGAATATAAATGTTTTCAGAATTAGTGGTTCCTAATAATGTCATTACCCCTTCTCCTCCCCCCCCCCCCCGGCGATTTCCTGGGTAGTGAGATCGAATGCCTAGCCTTTTTGGATAAGGGGAAAAAAATAGGAGGTCCCATGTGCACGTTTTTCACGTTAAAAATCTCTCTGCAGTTGGAAATCGTAAACAGTAGTCCACTGCCCCGGCTAAATTTAAAAATTAGGAAATCTACCCACCACAAAAAAAAATTTTTTTGATGACACCCAATTAACTATTCATTTGTCATCATCGATTTGGTTTACGAGAACCTCATCAGACCCTGATTTTCCCATCGCAATCTCAGTAATCCTCATATATTAATTTTTCTTTTTTTGCTAAATACTGTTTTACTTATATTGTGTAATTATCTAGGTCTGCCTATTCTCAACCAACCCCGGTTCTACAGTTATGGCTGAAATGCATGCCTTAAATAATCTAATAGTGGAATTCTCTGTTGTTCACACTTCTTACATTTTAGTAGGAAATATAGAAACTGTTTGACTTTAATGCTTCATTTATTCATTCTTTTAGCAAAGTACTACAACTGTGTAAGCTGATTCACCAGATTTACCTACAGACACATGCTGGATGATGCATGCTGTCACATTAATTAATCCTCAAAGACATCTACTATCTTCTTGCACCACAATTGTCACATTCATTCCTGAATAACTAATCAACACCGAAGTTCAGTCCCAAACCGAACACTGTATTACGAAAATGTCATGAAAATCCAATATTATATGAAATTCAAATATCCAAGGTAATAATTCATTATTCTTTCTTCAGATACGAACAACAAGATTCAGCCATAACATCTAGCCACCTTCTCTGCTCTATGCCCATCCTTCCAGTTCACCTTTCAGTCCAAAACTAACCATTTCCCATCTTGAACTATTATTCCATGTTTCTACACACAATCCGCAAGAGGCAAACTCACGTAAAAACCAGACTGACCAGTTTTCATTCGCACTTAACATACACACAGGCCTACACAATTTATTGTTCATGCAAACAACCTCTCTTACTTTATCATTTGCCACCACACACACACACACACATTGACCATTATCATCATCATCCGCATAATAATCATCATCATCATTACAACATATGCTTGATAACTGTGTTGCACTGACGTCATCATCATCATTAAGACATATGCTCGATATCTGTATTACACTGACATCATCATCATTATGTGACACCTACCATTGGGAAGCAAAGAGAAGACAAATTTGTTCTCGTCAGCATCTATGATGGCTGCAAGGGCACCTTGCATGCTGGAGCTGGAACACGAAGAACTGGCAGTTGTCCAGTCTATGCCAGTGTCTATCTGTACAACTTTGTAGCAAGAACCACGGAAGTTGTCCCACCCACGAGGGCATGCAAAAATGGCATCAGCTGGAGACAAATAATGTTAGGCAAGATAATAAATGTACAGACATGTTTTTTTTTTCATTCATGCCTCATGTAGTTCAAGGTCTCTGGGGAGGTGAAGAAAGAATAGGCCTACTGTTCCATCAGGAATGTCATTTGAGATGATTAATACGAAGCTAGGTATGGGGGCTGGCAACCTCATAGTGTAAACCAGATATCTCTCGTAATACTGTTCCTTCTATGATGTTAAGTGGGTGCGCTTATGGCTGATCAAGCCAATGCAGGCAAGAAAAGTTCTGTTGCATGACCGACATACAAGGCCCGAAGACAGTACAGGCTGCACATCCACGCTTGACTTTTGGGCAGCACATTTTTTTCTGGGCTACCCTCATACAGTTGTCCCCGCTGACTGCAACACCCATTTTGATAGCGCCATAAATCAAATTACATTAGAAACAACTGCTGCGACAGCATACAAATGTTTTGGTGCAAGCTTCCTGCTAGGGGTAAGATTCAGTGATGGTGCAAGCTTCCTGCTAGGGGTAAGATTCAGTGATGGTGCAAGCTTCCTGCTAGGGGTAAGATTCAGTGATGGTGCAAGCTTCCTGCTAGGGGTAAGATTCAGTGATGGTGCAAGCTTCCTGCTAGGGGTAAGATTCAGTGATGGTGTTTTTCATCATCATTCATCCTTCAGCTCCCTTAGAAGCATAGGCCTTCAACAAACTTATGCAAAGTCTTTGTGTCCTGTGCCATCAGCTCAAGATCTTTCCACAATGTTTTCATCCCCTTCATGTCTGTCTCCAGTTCTCTTCTCCATGCGTTCTTTGGTCTCCCTCTACCTCTCTTACCCTAGGAATTCCAGAGTCCAAGGATAAATCATTTTGCAATTCTACATTTCTGTGGCCACCTGTGAAGTTTTCCCTTGTTTGTTTAATGTATGAACATTCCAGTTGCCAATTCTGCAGATTTCCCTAGTAGAAAAAAAGGTGGGTCAGCAACTCAGACTCCTTTCAGCTTTTGCTGGGTTGCGTCATGAGTCTTCTTACCAAAGGATCTTCTTTTGCCTTAAATGGCTGAACTGACTTATTTTCTTTTGTTGACCTGTCCATGTTGTTTTAACTTTTTGTGGTTTAAAATTTTTCACAGGATGGGATTACGAGCCTATTGAGAATTATTGCATGGTTTACGAGCATTTTGGTTGTATCTTGATTTGGATGGTCACACCATGCAACACCTAAACTAACTAGACTTCAAAGGGTACGCGTAAAGTGTTGGATGATGTGTTAAGCCTTGTAACGATGGAGTATTGATGTAGCCTTTGGGCTAATAGCAGTGTTTAGATAATGTGTGGCAGAGTCCACTAATATATGTTGAGTCTTAACTCATATATTCAACCGTCAGTGTTCAGGCCTCCTAGTTGATGGAACAAGAAATAAATAAGGACTTTTGAGTCCCAAGAATTTGTGAAGGCGTTGATACTAAAACGCAGATCTACATGTGATATTCTAGATAGAACGCTGTGTCTTATAAAATATGCTACTGAAAGCGATAATGTTAAATTGTAGCATGGACAGCCAAACTGAGAATAATTGATTCAGCCTGTGATTTTATGAAATAGACAAGATGTCTTAATAGAAATATAAAGCCAACGATTTACCATATTATGTGACGTGATAATGTCAAGACAGTTTGAATAGAATAGTATTCAACTGAAATTTATGAACACAGAAAATTAAACAAAGGTCGACGGTTGATATGACCGGTCAGGGTCAAATAGAGACTGCATGAGACTGTGATGTCATTCCTTATTTTGAAATGGGAACCACAGATTTTGTTCATGTTTCCATAATGTGATATGTCTTCAGATAATTAAATGAAAAATGTCGTCCTTAGAAGACTTTGTTTTAACTGCCAAGTTTGATGAGATTCACTACAAGAGGTTTTCATAGTTCTGTCAGTTCGACAATCAAGTGTTATCATTCAAGCTATTGAACGAACTAATCTTCATTACATCAATACAAATATAAAATGAAACAAAACATCACAAATGAAGTGAATACAAAAGAAGAGAAATAGAAACAATCGTTCACACAAAATCTATGAAAACATTAACGAACCCAAATGTTACGGCAGCATTAATAGACACAATCGAAGTCAGAAGAAATCCAGAAATTATTACGATATATTTATAAAAGCCCGTAACAGAGCCCCATCCCCAGTCCTTTTTAGTCACTTTTTACGACATGCTTGGTAGGGAACAGAGTTATTGCTCTTTGCTCCCCTTTTAAGCCGCGGTAACAAATGGCCGATTTCTGATACTGGAGCCTAAAAATAATAATGATACCAGAGCTTAAAAATAATAATACTGGAGCTTTAAAATAATAATGGTACTAGAGTTTAAAAATTTTAAAGATACCAGAGCTTAAAATAATAATAACCATCATCATCATTACCTATCAACTACCTAAGGAGTGAAGGCCTTCAACAATTTATGCCAGGTCATCCTGTCCTGTGCCATTCACCTAAAATCTGTCTTTGCCTTCTTTATCTCTTTTATTTCTATCTCTAGTTATCATCTCCATATGTTTTTCTGCCTGCCTTTACCTCTCATACCCTAGTGATTCCAGAGCAAGGACTGCCTTGTTATGCCATCAACAGGATACCTCAGTGTGTGTCTATCAATCACCAGAATCTTCTTGTCATCTCTTGTTCCACTGGCACTTGTCTGGTTCTTGTCATCAGTTCCACATTAGTGATCTTGTCATGCCATTTCAATTGTTCTATTCTATGCAAGCACCCATTTATGAAAGCCCATTCTTCTCATAAAACCACCTAATTTGTAAATAACCACATGACTAAAGCAGAATTATCAGCAAATATTTTAAAAAAAAAACAGATAAATAAGAAACAATATGACATAATGCACAACCAAATAAAGACAAGCTGATCAACAGAGTCTCAATCACATCTGACAGATAACAACCCAGAACTCTTCTTAAAAAATAGTTGAACTACAGATATGGTATCGTATTATACAATGTAAGAATATTTAAAAACAATTATAAACAAGAAAGATTGCAGGTAACAATGAGCTATGTAAACATTTTCAGATAAAGTACTCTATAAACTTTTTTTCACTCTGCACATTTTGCACATATTCACTGTGGAAAAAAAAAAAGCCCATTCAACTTAGACAAGAAGTTCATCAGTCATATTATACATAGTTCCAAATATAAATGACTTTCTGATAAAAATAAACATGGTAAAACATTTTTGTTATAAAATCTTGTTTTACCAAGTTTTCACTCCATATAAACACCACACTTACTGAGACATTCTCTCCATCAGTTTCAAAATCTGTTATCTAACAATAAAAGATTAGTTATTTATTTATAATCTGATGACAATCAAGACATTCAAACCAAGAGAGTTTCCTTTTTGCTGAAAGTACTCAAAATATAATAATACTTAATTTAAAATGTAGACTATGATCAGGCCACTGGCAGTTAATAGAGAGTATCATTTTGGAGATCTACAAGGCATTATGGGTTCCCTTTAAAGTTCCTTAACCTAATAAATAAAGTGCCATCATCATTATTACAGTTTTCACTCCTTTATGGAGTATGCAGCCACCATTACAGCTTGGTCCTCTTGCAGGAAGTTTGCACCAAAGAATTCAAGTTCTCTTGCAGTGGTAGTTTCTGTATATATTTATTTTACATTCAGGTAGCTCTTGACAGCCCATTGCCTCTCTGACAAAGGTGCAAGTCTTCCTCAGTTGCTGTGATGATGTGTAGAGTGTATTGTGGATGGTTGGGTTCGATGGAAGTAGTTGGCGTCGCAGGTCTGTTAGTCTTGGGCACTGTAACAGCAGGTGTTCAACTGATTCCTCATGGTGGTGGCAGTGCCTACAGTTTGGTTCACGTAGTGGGTCTATTCTATTTAAATGTTTATTGACAGGGGCATGGCCTGTTCTCAGCTGGAAAATTAGACTCTGATCTCTTCTTTTCAGTTGTTTAACTGGATCTTGAGGATTTGGTTTAGCTTGATGTTTGAAGAATGGAAGCCCATTGGTTTAGCCATTCTTCCCTATAATTGTTTCTCAGGATCTGTTGGCAGGTTTGCAGTGTGGTACTTGATGGGAACTGGGGCAGTGCTGCTCCTCTTTTGGATAGTTTGTCGGCTTTTTCATTTCCTGGGACTCCGACATGCCCTGGGATCCACTGGAGTGTAACTTCGACGCAATAGGAAGTGAACAGTTGGTCAATAAATCTACAGATGTTATTAATATTAGGGGACATTTTGCTTTCTAGGGCTTGGAGTGCTGATTTTGAGTCTGAGAATATAACAATATCCTCAGGTGGAGTGATGCCACTTTCAAAGTCTGAGATTATCCAGCACAATGCTTTTTCTAGTGCTGTTATTTCTGCATCATAGCTGGAACAAATTTCTCCGCAAGGGCCAAAGATGCAAGGGTGGTCTTCTGGGTGCTGGTTGGGGTATTTTATCACTGCACCATATCCAGCATTGATGGTAGCTTTAAATGCAGATCCATCTGTGTAGACATGGATGATGTCTTGTAAATAACCAGATAAAAATACAAAAGACAAGAGGAGTGTTCGTTGCCTAGGGAAATGAAAAGAAGTCAAATTCAACAAGAAAATAAGAATCTTCTACTCAAATGACCAAGGCAGTCTAATTGTACAGCTGTGATACATGGAGAACAATAAAAGAACAAAAAAGCTACAGACTTTCATCAATTGCTGCTCATGTAGAATAGAAGGATTAAAATGGTATGACAAGATCACCAACGTGGAATTGATGGTAAGAATCAAGACTAATACCAGTGGAGCATGAAGTGAAGAGGAGACCTGGTGATAGCTTCACACAGTAGTCCTTGTTCTTGAATCCTGGGGTAACAGAAATATAGAGATCCCAAAAAAACACACACACAGAAATTAATTGGAGACATCCTTAAACGGGATAAAGAAGACATGGGAAGAAACTGAACAAATGGCACAGACATGTTGGCTTGGTATAAATATGTTGAAGACCTATTCTTCACTGGGAACTGAGGGGTAATGTATAAATGCAACTTACTGTAGTCTGTTCATTCTAGCCTGAACTGAAGGGTAATGTATAATTGCAACTTACTGTAGTCTGTTCATTCTAGCCTGACTGTTAACAAGCAACTACTAACTACAATTATTACAAGAATATTCTGAGTCATTCACCTTGGTGGGGGAAAAAAAAGGCTTTTAATTAACACAAAGCTTACCTGGCAAGTGGTTAGGTGGTGTTGTTGTGGTGACCACACTTGGTAAGGTGACCCTTCCTAGAAGATAAATATGAGGTAACAGATGAACATCTCTTTTTTTACTTTTTTGTTTCTACTAGTTTTGCCATGAAATTCCAATTATCAATTTCAATTCAGTGTGAGCATTGCAACCTGGCAACCAGCCATGTAGTATTTATTCAAGGTGCACCTATTTAAAAGTTATCCTCTATTCTTGATTCCTGCTGGCTTCCATTCTGAGGTTATATGCCCATGATGTCAGTTGGTCGTGATTCATTCCCACAAAGTATCCAAGTCAACACAACCATTGTTTCTCATTGTAAACCTTCAAAGGTATGGTTGCAGTGATGTTTCTCACTATATACCTTCAAAGGTATTATTGCAGTGATGCCACTGCTCCCATAGTTTCCCAGTAGGTCTTTTTGTTTTATTGGCTCCTTTTGTCAGATGTTCACGTTTTATTAAATAACTAAATAATAAAAAGATTTGTTTCAGGCCTAGTTGGCAGAGAGGAGTAACGATTCGCTCCCGTAGCTAGGCGGTGGTGCTGTTCGGTTCTCAGTAAGCCTATGACTTTGTTTTTCTGTTGTCTAGTCTTCTACTTCTTTATTTCTCACGAGTGCCTGAAACATACCTTTGTGTATTATTTATTTACTGTTTACAAGCCTCAGAAGTTTCCCCTCCTTATTTGTTTATCATGTTTTATTAGTTTCTTTCATCAGATTTTCATGTTTTGTTGGCTCCTTTTGTCAGATATTCATGTTTTGTTGGCTCGTAGTCTGATTTTTATATTTTGTTGGCTATTTTAGTCAGATTTTCATGTTTTGTTGGCTCTTTTAGTCAGATTTTCATGTTTTTTGGCTCCTTTTGTCACATTTTCATGTCTTGTTGGCTACCTTTGCAAGATTTTCATGTTTTGTTGGCTACCTGTCAGATTTTCATGTTTTGTTGGCTCTTTTAGTCAGATTTTCATGTTTTGTTGGCTCCTTTTGTCAATATTCATGTTTTGTTTGCTACTTTTGTCAGATTTTCATGTTTTGTTGGCTCCTTTTGTCACATTTTCATGTTTTGTTGGCTACTTTTGTCAGGTTTTCATGTTTTTTGGCTCCTTTTGCCACATTTTCATGTTTTGTTGGCTACTTTTGTCAGGTTTTCATGTTTTGTTGGCTCGTAATCTGATTTTTATATTTTGTTGGCTCTTTTAGTCAGATTTTCATGTTTTGTTGGCTCTTTTTGTCAGATATTCATGTTTTGTTGGCTACTTTTGTCAGATTTTCATGTTTTGTTGGCTCCTTTTGTCAGATATTAATGTTTTATTTGCTACTTTTGTCAGATTTTCATGTTTTGTTGGCTCCTTTTGTCAGATTTTCATGTTTTGTTGGCTCTTTTAGTCAGATTTTCATGTTTTGTTGGCTCCTTTTGTCACATTTTCATGTTTTGTTGGCTACTTTTGTCAGGTTTTCATGTTTTGTTGGCTCCTTTTCTCACATTTTCATGGTTCACATTTTCTTGTCACATTTTTTATTAGCTGCCCTTGTCACATTTTCATTTCTTATTAGCTGCCCCTGTCACATTTGTTATTAGTTGTCCGTGTCACATTTTCATGTTTCATTAATTCTTTCTCATATTTTGTCATGTTTTATTGGTTGTTTTTGTCACTTTTTCCATATTTATTTGTTGTTGGTCACTTTTTCGTGTTCTATTAGCTTCTGTTGTCACATTTTTATATTTTATTTGATGCTTTTTTCAGACATCAGGTGATAATCATTTTTTCCCTTCACATACATATATAACGAAGCTAGAACTATAATGGTATACAGACTGAAGTTTTGATGCCTGTCAACGTGTACAGGAAAGGGATAATCTGTACAGGAACTTTTAATTTTTGTCTGTGTACAGCTGTACAAGCAGTTTGTAAAGGTGTTATTTAAGCATGTTTTTTCCTCTTTAAAATTACTTTTTTTTTTTCTATTTTTAAAACTGTTCATCTTCTGTATTACAAATACGTGTAAATTTTTTTTTTTTTACTTTGAAAGGTTTTTATTGGTATCGGATGCAGGTTTTTTAAACTATGTACAGGTTTTTATTAGTATGCCGTACAGGTTTTTATCTCAGGAGGTTGACAGGGATGAGTTTTCCAGTTTTCTTTGTATCTGGCTGCATCTTTGAATGCTCCAAAATAATGGTGAGCTAAATGGTTATACTTTATAAGTTCATGAATTCTAATTTTAATCTGACTGTTGAATTTATTGTCTGCAGGATACATAACTTTAACATTAACAATCAAACTATCATACAGGATGATTGAAACATCAGTCCCTATTTCTGAGTTTAATATTCTCCCTTGTTTCTATTGGATGTCCATGAAACAAACGTCAAAAAAAAAGAACAGTAACTGACATTTGACCAGTAAGCATTATATTTTTTTTTTTAGTTCCAGAATTAAAATAAGTAAAATACAATCTCTCTTTTTTTTCTTTTTCTTTTTTAATAAAGTATCCTGTTCAACCCTTGATGGGTAATAATTAAGACATATGGTGTACTCATTCAAGAAAATAAAGTCAGGTTTCCAATACCCAAATATAGTATCTCCTTCTCCCCTCCACTCAGTCCGAATAGAGTAAATAAATCAAAACCAAATTTGTGTGAATGTTTTTGTGTGTGACAACCCCTTTCCAAGAAACAAACAAACAATAAAAATAAAAACAAACAAGCAAATGAATAAAAAAAACTAAAATGAAGTCTCTCATAACTGCCCAGTTGTTAACAAGGCGAAAAGGTGTGAGAAAGCCCGAGGGTGTCCGAAATTACATCAAATCCACCAATTATCTGCCATCAGCCATACAAGCACCCCATCAGACTACCCCTTTTCCTCACACCATCATTGAACCTTATACATTAATTTTAGTTCTTATTTAATACTGTTTTACTATATTGTGCAATTCTCTTGGTCTATCTATTCTCAACACCTGTTCCACAGTTATGGATGAATTGCATGCCTGTAAATAATTTAATATTGGTTTGTTTTCTCTGTTGTTCATACCTCCTACATTTTAACAGGAAATGCTCTATATTATCTTTTTCTAGGCACTATGCACAGTAAGGTTCTTCTATTCTAAAATAGCCAATTCCTGGTTGCAGTCTAAGAATACAATCTCATCATGTGACATATTCTTTCCAGAACGTTGTCTCCATTACAGCTGCTCTGAACGCATCACGATTCTGGGCAAGTCGACCTGCATCAGCCAAAGACAAGTTCAGACTCTCTGTGATGTCCTGGGTCCACCGTCGTCTAGGTCGACCCCTTCCCCTTTTTCCAGGGACCATGCCTTCCATCACTGTTTTTTCCAGACTATTATGTCTTTTTATATGACCGAAAAATTTCAGCTTCCTTATTGCGATGGTATTTATGAGCCAATATTCCTGTACGTTTAGTGAGTGCAGTACTTCTCTGTTGGTCTTTTTTTCTGTCCAGGGTATTCTCAACATCCTTCTGTAGCATTTCATTTCGAATGATGTAATCTTTTTTGCAACTGTTTTATTGAGTGTCCAAGTCTCGCAGCCGTATGTTGCTACTGGGAATATACATGCTCTGATCAGTTGTAACTTTGTTTCTTTGCTTGTGCCTTGCCATAGGTTTTTCATCTGTATTAGCTTAAGAATACAATCTAAAATAGCCAATTCCTAGTTGCATTCTAAGAATACAGTCTAAAATAGCCAATTCCTAGTTGCAGTCTAAGAATACAATCTAAAATAGCCAATTCCTAGTTGCAGTCTAAGAATACAATCTAAAATAGCCAATTCCTAGTTGCAGTCTAAGAATACAATCTAAAATAGCCAATAATGTTACAAAAGACAGCAAAAATTGCTGCCTATGATAAGACAAATGTTGAGCAGGCCAGATCTCATGTTGCACTGTAATGTTGATGTGATGCAACATTTTATATCATAACATACAAGTTAATTATCTTTGCTTTAATATTTGTTCCATATAAATTTGTTGGACAGGAGTAAAGCAATAATAATTTAAAAATTAAGGGATTAGTTTTTAATCACCCTGTATAGATAAATTATATGAAAATTGCAGACACACAGAATACTTAGACTAAACTAAAGACATCAATCATGATTGTGGGATAGGTAACTTATAAATTTCTTGCTGAAATACCTTTCTTCTTGCATATATATCCATTTCTGCTCTCACAAGGGACATCATTCCATCTTCCAGTGTTCTGAGACATCACAGTGCAGTCAGAGTTGTGGCGGTTGTTCGGCTGATCTGGAAATTTAAAAAGTCGGTTTGTAAACTTGTGTTAGGCAGAACTTCAGAAAATTAAAAATATCTGATCAACTAGCTCATTAGCTTAGCAACAGTACTGCATCTGTGGGTGTGCCCCTGATTGATAGTGCTGTGATACTGCTTTGTATATTTGTTGCCAATAGTTACAGTTTTGTTGCTAGAGTTTATTGCTCATGGGTATTCTCATCCTGTTCCCTCCCTTTTCAAGATGACTGATTGAGGAAGTTAAGTGTTAAAATTGTGTGTCTTCCACTTGTTTATATGATATCCTCATGCAAGAAAAATTGTGTGACAGATAGCCACATCTCATCACATCTGCCAACATTCACTCTATACAATAGCAGTGATCAAAATTAAGCTCGATTCTGTATGGGTGCAGCTGATTGGCAAATCTCTGCACTTGATTCTCTGCAGCTGAATTTGACTTCTGACAGTTTTAGCCTGAATCTCTGTGGCTGAAGGTGAATGTTCTGAAAGTTTTAGCCTGAATCTCTGTGATTGAAGATGACTGATATGACAGTGAGGCTAAGTGTCTTTAAGTGTATGGTTGAATGTATGTGTGGTTGCATGTTCCTGTGTCTCGCTGCACGTCTAACAGTGTGGTTGTAATTAAGTGTATGCATACGAATGCATGTCTGCACATAGTTGTGAAGTTTATCAGTGTGGTTTTACTTATGTGTATGGGTGTAAGTGTGTGGCTGCATCTCTCTGTGTGTGGTTTTAAATTTACAAGTTTGGCTACTGTTATGCGTGTAGTTAATGTAAGTGACTGGTTGCATGTCTCTCTTTGGCTGTCTATCTCTGTGGTTACGCAACTGACTTGTTGTAAGTATGTTATTATATGTACGAGTGTGGTGCATGTTTCTCAGTTTGGGAGTGTGGATATATGGAAATAATGATGTGCATTTACACATAATGTTCTTTCTCTAATCAAGGTAATATGTCTGTACATTTGGTAACACAAAGAAAACTCATAAAAGGAGCACATAAGGATACAGATTTTAAATATCACACACAAGACTTATTCTATCTTTTTACTCTTACATTTTACAGACAGTACTTACTCATTCTATTTCCCTCTTACACTTTATACACAGTTCTTACTCATTCTATTTCCTTCTCTTACATTTATAGACAGTACTTACTCATTCTATTTCCTTCTCTTACACTTTACAGACAGTACTTACTCATTATTTTTCCTTCTCTTACATTTTACAGACAGTACTTACTCATTCTATTTCCTTCTCTTACATTTTACAGACAGTACTTACTCATTCTATTTCCTTCTCTTACATTTTACAGACAGTACTTACTCATTCTATTTCCTTCTCTTACATTTTACAGATAGTACTTACTCATTCTATTTCCTTCTCTTACATTTTACAGACAGTACTTACTCATTCTATTTCCTTCTCTTACATTTTACAGACAGTACTTACTCATTCTATTTCCTTCTCTTACATTTTACAGACAGTACTTACTCATTCTATTTCCTTCTCTTACATTTTACAGATAGTACTTACTCATTCTATTTCCTTCTCTTACATTTTACAGACAGTACTTACTCATTCTATTTCCTTCTCTTACATTTTACAGACAGTACTTACTCATTCTATTTCCTTCTCTTACATTTTACAGACAGTATCTATTTGGTCAACCTCCTTCCCTTATGGATCATATCCAGACAGACACCTTCACATACCTAGGATGCATAGTAACACCAGATGGCGGGGTAGGCAAAGACATCAACATCAGAATGAACAAGGCAAGAACAGCCTTTTTTAGCCTAAACAACATCTGGAAGTCCTCTCAATACAGCACAAGCACAAAATTAAGATTATATCAGAGCTGTGTGCTTTCTGTGCTTCTCTATGGTGCAGAATGCTGGAGAGTTACAGAGAAGGAAATGTCGAAATTGTCCTCTTTTCACACAACATGCCTAAGAAAAATTCACCGAATCTTTTGGCCGAATACCATCACCAACCAAGATCTGCTTACTCGGAGCAAGCAAGAGGACATGTACACCATCATAGCTGGCAGAATCTGGAGCTGGGTTGGCCATGTCCTCAGAAGAGACCCCGATGCCATCACAAGAACAGCTATGCTTTGGACCTCTGAAGGAAAATGAAAGAGAGGCCGACCAAAAACAACCTGGCGGAGGACTGTGGAGGCTGAGATGCAAAGAATGAACCAGAGTTGGGGCACTGTACGAAGGATGGCCACCGACCGAGCAAAGTGGAATCAATTTGTTGTTGCCCTACAAGATGCCACTAGGCGTGATGGCCACTGACTGCTTTGACGGTCGGCAGCTAAGGATCAAAGAAGAAAGAAGACATTTTACAGACAGTACTTACTAATTCTATTTCCTTCTCTTACATTTTACAGACAGTACCTATTTGGTCAACCTCCTTCCCTTATGGATCATATCCAGCACCTACTCATTATTATCCTCTTACATATCATGCACTGCACCTATTCATTTTGTCAGCTTCTCTTACATATCACACCAAGCACCTACTTATTCTTTTTCCTTCTCTTCCATATCTGTCCAGGATCTGATCGTTCTCTTTTCTGACATACCAGATCCAGGACCCATTCATTTCATTACTTTCTCTTATATATTACAACTAGCACCGACTCATTCCATTTCCTCTTATATATCACAACTAGCACCCACTCATTCTATTTCCTCTTATATTTCACAACTAGCACCCACTTATTCCATTTCCTCTTATATATCACAACTAGCACCCACTCATTCCATTTCCTCTTATATATACATCACACCCAGCCCCCACTCATTCCATCTCTTTCTCTTATATATCACACCCAGCACCCACTCATTCCATCTCCTGTTACATATCACACCCAGCACCCACTCATTCCATCTACTTCTGTCACATATCATACCCTACAACTACATATTCTAATTCTTCTCTTACACATCACACCCACATCTCTCCACATTCTATCTCCACGTTAAAACAGAGAATGCACAAGAAGTTAACACAATTTTAGTTCAGTTTTCTCTTTTGTCATTCTAAAAGGCTACTCCACTTTACAAATAACTTGACAATGGCCTCTACAACTTACTGTCACCCCAGTTAAGGAAAGCAAAGGGTGTTCCATCTGACCATTGCCAGCCATCTTCTGTATCCCTATCATTTGCTCCAATCCAAAATAAGTCAGATGCAAAACTGTTTACACGACCTGTGAATAAGGATTTTGTTACTTTCAGTTAAAAGTGCTTATTAATTGGTTGTTAACAACAGGATGGGTGTGTGAGACTGTTGTTCTGAGATGGGGAGGACACACACATTCACACAATTTGATACTTTTGATTTACTCTATTTGGACTGATTGCAGGGGCAAAATGATGCATATTCAGATATCGGGGAAACAAATTGTTATGTTGAATTAGCTACACTATATATGCTAATTATAACCCATCATAGGTTGAATGGGATTCTTTTCATATCTATAAATATATATACTTACTTACTTAGTTGTTCCCCTTCTACCATGAGGTGTAGAGGTTTGGGAGAGAGAGCGCCAGACTATCCTATCGGCTGTCTTCCTCCTGGCCTGGTTGCATTCTAGTCCTCAGTCCTTCAAAGAATGTCTAATGTTGTCCTCCCAGTGGACTCTTGGTCATCCTGGGGGTCTGGATCCCTGGCTCTTTGTTTCCCATGCTTGTCGTGGTAGCCGATCTTCTCCCATTCTGCAGACATGGCCAAACCATCTTAGTTGGGACTGTTCTACTTGGGTCTGCAGGGGGTGGGATTTTAGGCCTTGACGTATCGTCTGGTTGCGGACCATGTCTCTTCTTGTTACTTCAACCACCTTCCTCATTTCTGAGGTTTGAATCTGGCTTTTGTGGGTTGTAGTCATTGCCCATGATTCGCATCCATATGTCAAGACTGGGACATAGGTAGAGCAGTATACAGCCCTCTTCGTTTTCTTACCAACCTCTCTCTTGCTGAGGAATCCTCGATTTATGGCCTGAAAAAGTCTCCCAGCTGCTGCTTTTCGAGTGGCCAACTCTTCGTTGATGCCTCCCTTTTGGTCTATAATAGCTCCAAGGTTATTAAAGTGGTCGACCTGCTCCAGGACCTGTTCTTCCAGCTTAATCTGATGTCTTCTTTCTTCTTGTGATATCACCATGGATTTTGTTTTAGAGCTGCTTGTGACCATCCCTCTCTTCTCCAGCTCTTCCTTCCAGACTTGCAGGTTGGATTGATGATGTGCCTCTGATTTAGCAATCAGGGCAACATCATCAGCAAATGCCAGCTCTGAAATACAGACCTGTCTCATCTTCCAGTACCCCACTGAATACTTTCTTGTTCTCTCCTTACATGCCTTGATGACATTGTCCATGAGGAGTATGAAAAGATAAGGTGACAGGATATCACCTTGTCTTACACCAGTGGTGGTCCTGAACTCTTCTGACTTATGGTTTGCTGTCCTTACATAATTTCTGCATGACTTGTAGAAGCTCTGCATATATATATATATATATGCACAGGTATACCTCGCTTTATTGCGCTTCGCAGATATTGCACTTTTTTTCAAATTATCCATGTTTATTTTTATTGGAACGTGCCTTCTTCTTCCAACAGATTTTGGCTCTCCATCACCAAAAAGATTACAATTCGTTGAAGGCTCAGATGATGAAGATTAGCATTTGTTTGGGGCAAAGTCTACAGACAGGGGGTATGATGTGCTGGTGTTGTGGGTAGTGGGTTTCCCCCCTTGCTTCACCCTAGGCCTAGTGAATTCTGTTCATGAAAGGAGCGACCATTGCGGTGTTAGTCTCTTGGCCTAGCAAAACCTCTCATACCCCAAGATCGTTGTGCGTGGTGAAGAGCCACACCCTCCTCGAGGTAGTCCTGGTAACTGAGGGTGCGAATCCTCAGGCTAAACACAACGGATCTAGAGGAGCAAACCTCGATAATAAAACCGGTGCACTACACCGTACACGCCCTCTGTGGGTGGGAAGGAGCCAGATGGATACTGAACAGGTCTTGGGAGTGGGAACGAGTGTGGACTGCTCCCTGAAGATCGGAGCCCATCGTACAGGCACAGAGACTCAGGACGTGACGATCCTATTGCCTTCAACTCTTGGTCACATGCCTAGAGCCTCGGTGAACTCGGCGTAACCAGCAGGCAATTTGGTGGCGGGGAAAGAGCACTGTGAGCCCTACCTTGGCTACGTATCACAAGGAGACGCAGAAACACCCCCTTTATCTCCCCCAGAGCTGGCACAGTAACTTCTGGCTTCTACCCGGGGCGTTAGGAAATCCACAGGCACCCCAGCATCACAATGCCAAGAAGATGACAAAGTTGGAATTTACTAACTCAAACCTGGCAGAGCAAGTCCTCCAACAGATGCGGCCGATGCTGGGCCCACTGGCGCGTGGACACGTCCCGATCCCCATCGAGACTTGCCCGGGGAGCCCACCCCGGCTCAAAAAAGCAGAGAAGGCCACTCTCCAAACCTCCGATGTCTTGCGGGCAGTGTTAGGATGTGCAAGAACATGGACAGGAAGACTCCACAACTTCCCCACTGAAGACACGCCCACGGCGACCATTGCTTCAATTGGCTGTGTGTGGTGTACCCGGAAACGGGGCCTCCCAGTACTGAGACACAGTTAAGTCCCCGATGTCACTTATCGGTGCAGAGTTGAGAGAGATGGCTGAGCATCACAATCCCCCCTGTGTTGCAGCATGATGCGAACCCAGAATTGCACACTGAGCTTGGGGGGATCACTTGGGCACCAGACTTAATACTGGCTCTTGACTGGATGGTCGCATGCAGGAGATTTCTACAATGGGGGGTTGGCAGGTGGTGGGTATCTGGAAGTGGCTCTGTGCAGGACGTGAGGATTCCTTGGGTGAGCCCAGAACCAGAGCACAGCATTGTGCAAGCTCTGCATAGTTGGAGAGCCCCCTGGATGACGGGGAATGCACAGTGTGCTACCCCACCTATCCCCAACTGCTAACTTAGAACCAGAAGTGGGGTCCTCTGTATGCGTGCCAGGCCAGGATAAAATGCCTGGGAAAGAGACTGGAGCTCAGAACTCCCTAACTCAAAGTTGCAGGATGGCAGGAAAGACAGGGCTATTTTGAAGATAATGCAACCATATTTTCACCATACGAGCTCGGACGCCGCCTCGGTAAACAAGGTCCGCGCAGAGCAGTGACACCCCCAGGCTGCTTGCGAATAGTCTACTACTGGGAACATAAACAGATTAGGGATGAGCCCACTCTCCCGTTGAACAGGTGCTAAAGTCATAGATACTGGGCCAGAAGGCGCACCGGAAACCACAGTATCACGCAACTCGCTTTTTTTTTTCTATGGAGAGTACACCGTCAAATAAATCTCGTACTGGTGCTCGCCCTGTGGAGCTCCACCAGGCAGGGGCAGTGCCGGGCTCTGAGCCTCGACAGAGCCCACCCTCAGCTACTGGAGGACCCTCTAGACCGTCTTGTGGAGTCAGCAGACGGCGGAGGAGAACTACTGACCAAAACAAAACAGAAAAAGAGAAACCCAGAGTGCCACTTGTCATGATGCACTGGAATGCAGAGGGAGTGAACAGCAAGCAGGCTGGATACAGCAAAAAGACAGAGCTGGAAAACATCTTGTATGAGAAGCAAGTCAGTGTTTGCTGTATCCAAGAGACTCACTTGAAAGCAGATCAAACCTTTAAAATAAGGGGATATCAATGCTTCAGATCCGACAGAAAAGATAGACGAAAAGGAGGAGTACTTACTCTTGTAAGGAATAACATTCCTGCACACGAAAGGAAAACCTTCATGGATGGAGCAGAATATCAGCTGTTGCAGATAAAGGTAGACAAGATGGAAATAGAACTCCTGAACTATTACTGTCCGAACAACAAACCCCTGAGTCTCAGCTCTATACAGGTACCAGCCACCAACTTTATAGCAGTTGGAGACTTTAATAGCCACTCCCAGAGCTGGGGCTATAACCATCTGGATCACAGAGGTGAAGAGGTTGAAACTTGGCAAGATGATCACTCCCTAATCCTAGTCAATAATGCCACAGATACTCCTACCTTCTACTCCAGAGGATGGCACACAACTTCAACACCAGATCTTGCCTTCTCCACACCAGATATAGCTGGATCTATTAGTAGAGAAGTAGGAGACCAACTAGGGGGAAGCGACCATCGCCCAATCTTTCTTACTGTCCAGAGTGCAACTCTCAGTACAGGCCCAGCCATTACAAGATGGAACTACAAAAAAGCCAACTGGGGTTTATTCGGGCATCAGGTGAACACGCTGCTGTCTACCCTCAAGGTACAGAACAGAGACATTAATGAAGTGGTAAAAGACTTCAACAGATGCATACTACAAGCTGCAAAAGAAACCATTCCCAAAGGATGCCGGCGTAACTACATACCATACTGGTCCAGCACACTCCAAGAACGTCAGGAAGCTATGGACAGGGCTAGAAAGGACGCAGAGTCTCAGCCTTCACTTGAAACTCACAACAAATGGAAAAAGGCTGTAGCAGAGTTTCAGAGAACAAAGCTAGAAGAAAAACGGAAAAGCTGGAGAACTAAAACGGCATCGCTGAACCTTGAGAAAGACGGCAGGAAACTTTGGAGATTAGTCAAGTCTCTAAATGAAGAGCGTTCCTCACCTAGGCAGACTATCACATTGGATGAAGGTGGCAAACTTTTCAGAGGAAAACAAGCTGCAGACTTGTTTGCTAGAAGATACAGTTCAGAAAGCAACTTACCCATTAACATAGATCATCAGAGAGAGATAAGAAAAGAAATACTGGCAACCATGGGACAGACAGATACTCCTGCCCCAATGAGGGAACCCATCACACTAGGAGAACTACAGAAGGCTATTTCCAAGCTTAAGTTTCAAAAGTCACCCGGCCCAGACAAAATCAGCAACGAAATGCTAGTAAATCTGAGCTCAGCAGCAAAGACAAAACTGCTTGAGATATTCAACCACAGCTGGTTGAAAGGAACGGTACCCCAAGTATGGAGAGAAGCCATCACAATACCCATACTAAAGAAAGGGAAATGTAAGACCGAGGCTGCAAGTTACCGGCCAATCAGTCTCACAAGCTGTGTTGGGAAGACTATGGAGCGAATAGTCAACCACAGATTGAAATGGTATTTAGAGTCTGAGCAGATCCTGGTGCCGGAACAAGCTGGATTTAGAGAATGCTACAGTATAGAAGACCAAGTTACTTACTTGTCTCAAGCAATAGAAGATGCCTTCCAGGAGAAGAAAAAGGTCCTAACGATCTGGGTCGACTTCAAGCAGGCCTTTGACAAGGTGTGGAAAGATGGCCTCATTGCAAAACTTAGGAGAAGTGGAATCCAAGGCAACATGATGAAATGGATCCAGTCATACTTGCATAACAGGAGAACTAGAGTAACTCTTGACGGTCTGCAGAGCAGAAAAGTGTTGCTCCATCAGGGGGTACCTCAAGGAGGAGTAATTTCCCCAACACTCTTCCTTGTTTACATCAATGACCTGGTGAAAGATCTCCCTGCAGGAGTGAAAGCTGCCTTATATGCAGATGACCTAGTACTCTGGTGCGCTGATGAAAATGTCACCACAGCAAATTATAGAATGCAGCGGGCAGCAGACATGCTAGTGTCATGGGCAGAGAAATGGCTTATCACAATAAACACAGACAAAACCTCCACAACACTGTTCTCCCTCGCCCCCAAGGACAAATCAGCTAACATACACCTAGGGACAACCGTGATCAAGGAAGAAAGCTACCCCACCTATCTTGGGGTGACATTTGACCAAAGGCTTACATGGAATAAGCATATTGAAAACGCAGAAGGAAAGGCCCGAAGACGACTAGGCATACTCAGAAAATTAGCAGGTACCAACTGGGGAGCAAATGAACGAAATCTAAAGAAGATTTATAATGGAGTAATAAGACCACACTTAGAGTTTAGCTCAGCAGCATGGTCATCAGCTGCTAACTCACATCTGCAGTCTTTTGACAAGGTGCAAAATCAAGCTCTCAGGCTCATTACAGGAGCCATGAAAACTACACCAATAACAGAGATGCAGAAGGTTGCTGGATTACAGACATTGTCCCATAGAAGAGACACAAAAACCATGATCCAGATGGAAAAGTACAACAGTATGCCAATGCACCCAATGAAGGCAAGACTAGATGATCTGGCATTGGGACGTCTAAAGCGTAGCAGCTTTGTGCATCGGGGGAAAAGACTTATAAGACAGCATCAAGAAGACCTATCCATGAAGACAACACCACTGAAGCCCACCCTATAACCCTGTATACCATGGGAGCAGGCCAGCAGTGCCCTCCAAATTAATACATCAGTCAGTGGTCTCACAAGTGGATGTGAGTATAATGATCTGCAAAAACGAACTGCTACATTGAGTATGATCCAAGAAAGCTATCCCGATCAATCATGGATACATGCCTATACAGATGGATCAGCAACTAATGCTGTTAGGAATGGAGGTGCCGGTATCTTTATCTCATATCCTGACAACCACTATGAGACTAGGCACATTCCCACTGGTAAATTCTGTTCCAACTATACAGCTGAGGTTCAAGCTCTAGAGCAAGCTGCAAATATGATTTATAACACCAACTCTGACTGCCACCAGGTAGTCATCCTCACAGATGCACTGTCTGTCCTGCAAGCTCTCAAGGGTGGTAAACTCCCGCATCTGAGAAATGAACTAAACAAGGTAGCTGCCAAAAAGAGAACCATACTTCAGTGGGTACCATCTCATTGTGGTGTACCCTCTTCTCTTTGCCGTATACATTAATGATCTTCCTCTGCACATCAAACATTCATCCTGTGACCTGTTTGCCGATGACTGTACTGTTTACACTAGTGACAAAAGTTGCACTGCACTAGAACTATCTTTACAAACTGATACACATAATATTATTAAGTGGAGCAACGAGAATCGAATGCAAATAAATATTAGTAAAACGAAATGTATGTTAATATCAACCAGACAAAAACTACAAAACTCGCAGAAAACAACACTTCAGCTCTACATTGGAACATCACTAATTGAAAACGTAAATGAACATAAAACTCTAGGTCTAACTGTTGACCAGCACCTAAGTTGGAACTCACATGTAAGTGCACTCACAAAGCTAACGGCACAAAAAGTTTACCAATTAGCCAAAATCAAACACTTCCTGGATGAGGGGGCAAGGAAAAATGTTCTACACATCTCACATACAAACATACCTAGACTATTGTTCCACAATCTGGGATGGTTGTTCCATATCCAACACAAAAAGGCTTCATTCACTTCAAAAACGTGCAGTGCGCCTAGTTGCTGATAAACACCAAACACATTGTATAGATCTATATAACTATCTTAAAATATTACCCCTTAGAAAGCGCTTCCTATTTAACAAAGCTAAATTCGCTCACAAAATCTTGTCACATAATGCTCCAACGTATCTGTGGCCACTTTTCAAATTCAATGAAAAACGTAGTCAGCGCTTAAACCAGTTAGATTTACCCAAGCCGAGGCTAGATTTGTACAAGAAGAGCTTGGCTTACTCAGCTGCTCATCTTTGGAACAATCTTCCACATGACCTGAAAAACATGCACAGTCCCTACTCATATAATCGTAGACTGTTCAAATACATTATGAGTGCGGATTATATGCCGCCCTAAGGGATTATGTTTCGAATTATTATTATCTAATACACTGTATGGAGGGTCTGATGATCTAGTTTTTCATTTTAATATACCTTACTTCTTAATTGTAATCAGATACTGTAATGTATGCTTTTATACTACTTATAATGTTGCATCGCCTCTGAACTAATACCTTAAGTATGCTGGAGAATGTCTGGATACCTAGCAATAAAAGATGAGTAAGAGGAAGGGATAAATGCAAGACGGGCCTATATGCATGATTCTCATCTTTCAGTCAATACCCTTTACCTCCCTAAGGAGCATAGGTCATAAAACTGGATCTCGTGTAGTGGAGGCGTCAACAATTCACTCCCTGTGGCAGTATCTGCTTGGGACTCAAAGTTGCTCACCTGTGGGAACATTTTTCGCATGCGCTGACAACACATGAAGTCCCAGCTATTTCAGCAGATTTCCAAATTGTCACGAGTTCTTATTATATGCCACCATTATCTGATTACGTTTCTAATTATGTCTTATTTACTGTATGAATTGTTTTGATTGTGTTTGTTAGTTTTTTTGTTTTTTTTTGTTTCGTTTTTTTAAGGTATTAATTTTTGTTAATCTATTTTAATTAATAATTCCCCCCCCCCCCCCCCCCCCCCCCCAACCCCCCCCCCCCCCCTTAAATTTGATTATGTCTGGATGTTACAAATGTATGTTATTATTTTACCTCGATAATTTTGTACGCTTAAATAATGCTAAAAATACATGTGCTTTTGAAAGGATACGGTATGTAAGATGACAGAGAGAAGAAGGGCAGAATGTAAGACAGGCCTGCGTGCCCAATTCTTAACCCTTTGAAAATATAGTTTGTTCGTTCGTTCGTTATCTATCTATCTATCTATCTATCTATCTATCTATCTATCTATCTATCTATCTATCTATCTATCTATCTATCTATCTATCTATCTATCTATCTATCTATCTATCTGTCTATCTATTTATCTATCTATCTATCTATCTATCTATCTATCTATCTATCTATCTATCTATCTTTATTTATTTTAAAAACATACTTTAATTATGATGATTATTGCAAATGTTTGATGTTATATTACTTTTATAATGATAAATGCCTTAATAATGCTTAAAGTAAATGTGAGGATGAAAGGATACAGTATACATGATGAGAGAGAGAGGAAGGGCAGAATGTCAGACGGGCCTGCGTGCCCAATTCTTAACCCTTTGAAAATAAAGTTCGTTCGTTCGTTCGTTCGTTCGTTCGTACCCGGAAATGAAAAGGCAGATAAACTTGCAAAAAAGGGAGGAGAATGTGAACAAGAAGATAATGAAGTCACATACTTTGAGAAAAAGAGAGCTATCCAGACTATCAGAAGAGAACAGAACCAACCCAAAGACGACTATCACACTCTCGACCGGCAGGGACAGATAACTATTTTTCGACTCAGGACAGGGCATAACAAACTGAATAAACACATGCACAAGCTACGTTTGTCTGCTTCACCACTGTGCACATGTGGATTAAACGAACAAACTGCTGAGCATGTTCTACAGGACTGTCCTCTGTATGACCAGTTAAGAAAGATATACTGGCCCAATGACTCAACACTAAACTCAAAGCTATATGGAGTTAAAGAGGAACTTCAAACAACAGTCGAATTCATCATGAGAACTCGTCTGACGGTGTAATCATCAAAGATGCGATCGCAAGAAGAAGAAGAAGAAGCATTTGTTTTAGCAATAAAGTATTTTTAATTTTACAGTACATTGTTTATTTTAGACTTAGCACAACTGCAAACTTAATAGACATAGTGCAAACATGATTTTAGGCTTTAATACGCACATTGCGATATTCGCTTTATTGCGGTGGTCTGGAACCGAACCTGCAATATCTCTGAGGTATACCTATATGTATATATATATATATATATATATATATATATATATATATATATATATATATATATATCTATATATATATATATATATATATATATATATATATATATATATATATATACCATTGACAACCCATCATCATCATCTCCTTCTTTTGCTCCTTATGAAGTTGCTACTGCTGCATATGGCCCTCTTGCAGTAGCCTATGCCCAAACAAAAACTCTTGCAGTTGGTGGTTTCTGTAGCTTATTTGTTTACATGATGAAGTTACCGGCGCCATGCACAACTTCAGATTGGTAACTTTTTTACGATGTGTCTGACAATGACAGTAGGCCTATTCTTCATTTGTCTCCTCAGAGACAACTACTCAGATTTGAAAGCCAAAAAAGTACCATAACAAATGTCTGATTAAGTTACTTGCATGATTGCCAAAATAATTATCTGAGCTAAGACAAACACTACTCGCAGTTATTTGATCATTATAGCATAACAGGACATTGGCTGGTGTTCCCATGGATCAACATTTTGGTAAAGTTAAAAAAAAGGAACTTCTCCTTCTGACATGTTGTAATATGCAACTAATGTGAGGCTAACTATGCAGCTGACTATGAGGCTGACAATGATGTTATGAGGCTGACAACCTTCATGTGTAAAACAAGTTGTTACAGAAACCACTACAAGATAACATATAGTGCTTTAGCTCAGGATTCATCTATGAGGACCAGCAGCGGTAGTGACTTTATGCTCTGTAAGATGTAAAGAAAAAGAAAGAAGATAATATAAGAGCAACTAAACTGAGAGACAGAAGTGCCTGCAGGCACTGACCATTTACCTAATAGGTAGGCCTGCTCCTGGACACCGGATATTGAAGCCAGGTCCCCACCACGTAGCCTGCAATCTGCTAGTGCATCCTGCCAGGAAAGAACGTTGGTAAAAAACGCGATACAGGTATCTGAACCTGTAACATCTTCCCATCCTAGGCCACAGTTCTGGTGTACTGGAGCTGGTGAATGTGTTAGAAATAAAAGATGACTTTTAACAAATTAACTTACAATTATTTGGATTGATGGAGGTGGTGGTGATGATGATTGTGGTGATGATGATGATTGATGATGATTTTGATGATTGTGGCGATGAAAAAAGGTCTGCCACCAACTGTAGGACATTTAAATAAGAAACCATAATTATTACAGCAATTCAGAATCACACATTGGCACAAACTTTACTAAATTTTCAAGAATTAAAAAAAAAAAGGAATCAACTTTGTTTTCTGCCCTTACTTATATTGAATTCGTTTGCATATAAACAAATGTGTATCCTTACTTACATAGTATTCTCTGGCAGATAAACAATAAACAAATGTGTACCCTCACTTACTTAGTATTCTCTGACAGATAAACAAATGTGTGTTCCTACTTACATAATATTCTCTGACAGATAAATAAATGAGTATTCTTATATAGTGTTTCCTGACAGACAAACAAATGCAAATCCTAAGTTACATTGTAACAACATTCCTTGACAGATAAATGAATATTGGCAATTGCTTACATAGGTAGATAAACAAATATGCTGCCTTGCCTACATAGTATTCCCTGACAGATAAAAAAATGCATATAATTCCTTACATAGCATTCCTGGACAGATAAACAAGTGAGCACCTTTTACATGGTACTTTCTGACAGATAAACAAGCATGCATCCTTACTTAAATTGTACTTTTTAACAGATAAACAAGTATGAATATCCTTACTTATACGGCATGCCTGACAGATAAACAAGTGTACATCCTTACTTACATGGTACTTTCTGACAAATAAACCGATTTGTCGAATTGCAGTCTAAATCATCCCATCTGTTATTTTTAAAGCCATTAGCAACAACACAGTTCTCATTTCCTCCAGAATTGTTAGGCATTCCAGGACTCCAGTTTGAATAATTAGCCTGGAGAACAAGCATTGTTCTTAGCTTAACACAACTTAACAATTTTGTTCCAACAACAATACAGCTGAAATGGTATGAAAAGATCACCAATGTAGAAGTGATGACAAGAACCAGAAATGTGCTAGTAACAAGTGAGAAGGAGATGCTGGAAATGGATAGGACACACATTGCAGAAACCTTTTGATAGCACCACAAGGCAGTCCTTATTGTGGAATCCCAGTGGTGAGAAAGGTAAAGATAGAATGAAAACCACATAGAGAAGAGAAGTGCAGACAGAAATGAAAGGGATAATGAACTCATGGAAAGATTTTGAGCAGACGGCACAGGACAAAAGGAACTGGCACAAATTTATTAAAGGCCAATGCTCCTTGGTGATGTCCTCAGAAGAGACCCCGATGCCATCACAAGAACAGCTATGCTTTGGACCCCTGAAGGAAAACGAAAGAGAGGCCGACCAAAAACAACCTGGCGGAGGACTGTGGAGGCTGAGATGCAAAGAATGAACCAGAGTTGGGGCACTATACGAAGGATGGCCACCGACCGAGCAAAGTGGAATCAATTTGTTGTTGCCCTACAAGACGCCACTAGGCGTGATGGCCACTGACTGCTTTGACGGTCGGCGGCTAAGGATCAAAGAAGAAGAAGCTCCTTGGTGACTTGAAATGAAAACGACTAACAACATGAGTATTGTGACTATCAATAGAAATAGTGATGATATTATACTTATGTTATTCTGAAAAGTGCCCAACTACATCATACATTCACCCATGTGTTACCGGGGCCCGAAAGGGGAGCAAAGAATAGTAACACTGTACCCTACCAGGCATGTCATAAAAAGCGACTAAGGAGGGTTGGGCATGGGGCTGGTTACCCCATCCTGTAAAAAACTTTTTACCGCAAAAACTTCAACAAACATGGACAAGAGAGGCAGAGGTAGACCAAAAAAACACATGGAGAAGAGAACTGGAAACAGAGGTGAAAATGATGAGGAAAACATGGAAAGAACTTGAGCGGATGGCACAGGACAGGAAGATTTGGCATGTGTATGTTGAAGGCCTATGCTCCTTAGGAGCTACAGGGTATTGATTGACATCATACATTCAACATCATCATCGTTTTCTTTTGCTCTCCTTGTGGAGCACATAGCCACCACTGCAGCAGACCCACATGCAGGAAGCCAGAATCAAGCATGCACATGCTCTTGCAGAAGTGGTTTCTGTGGCGGTTAGTTTTATATGGTGAAGTTGCCAGCCCATGCACAACTTCATATTATTTGCCTTGTATAATTTTTATTTCACTCACTTCACTTCGTCGTTCCTCTTTACCCTGGGGTGAAGATATTTGCCAGTGAGAGCGCAATACTATCCTATTGGCGACCTTTCTCCTGGCCTGGTTCCAGTCTAGTCCTCGGTCCTTCAGAGACTATCTAATGAACTTTGGGTCGTCCTGGATCCCTGGTTCTGGGTTTCCTATATTTGTCATGGTGGCCGACCTTCTTCCATTCTGCATACATGGCCAAAGCATCGTAATTGGGACTGTTCCACATGGTTCTGCAGCTGGGTTTTAAGGCCATGACAATTTTGTTTTACAATATTTAAATATGGCATCCTTTCACCCAGTCCAAATAGAATAAATCAAAAGTTTGCATCTTGGTAAAATGGAGCAAAACTCCTGACATAGAACAAAATTGTACACTGTGGCACAGTCTTCATAAATGCAGCTTAATCTTTGTCACTCGCGTTCATATGAAGGTATGAAGGAAAAATGACTACAAAACTTAAATTGTCTCAATAAATTGTATTTTCACTAAAGTCAAGTTGGCCTACCCTATTTGTGTCATCGAGCCATGAAAAGAATCCCTCCCTTTTTCGATCGTTAAGGCCAATCCAGTAGACGCCTCTATTCACACTGATTAAATCTGAAATTATGACAATGAAAAGATAAAACATCACAGAGACGACCTGTTTTTACTAATAACTATGACATGACCATGCAGACTTTGTCATTTTCTTCAGCTTTTTGAGATAGTGACATAAGAATCTTTCAAAAGTCTCTGCATAAATTAGAACATTTAAATGCAATAAATGTGAGCACACAATTTTTTTTTCTGAAACAATTAAAGGAAAATACAAGTTTTACTAATCTACTTTTATTATTATTATAAAATGCACCATAAAACAGAAAATAAATGTGCAAAACATTCTACTGCATAGAATAAAAGTTGTTTTATTTAATCAGCAATTTATTATATAATTCACAATCGTATTGGATTAGGTAACAATAACAAAACTGGATCTTTTTTTTGGAACTTGTTTATTTCCTTGACTTGTATGATTATTATTCATCTCCGTCATAGGCCTTTCTGTATTTGTCACCGTTGGCACCTGTTCATGACTGAGGCTGACAATCTGATAGATCCCAGAATGCTCTGTTGTTTCTGGTTTACTGTCCCTTGGTAAGATAGACTGCATACCATGATTCTCTCCCTCTCTCTTTCTCACTGCAAACCATGACTCTCTTGCCCTCTCTCTTTCTCACTGCATACCATGACTCTCTCCCTCTCTTTCTCACTGCATACCATGACTCTCTCACTGCATACCATGACTCTCTCTACCTCTCTTTTTCTCACTGCATACCTTGACTCTCATTCCCTCAACAGAATCCAAATGGTATTTCAAAGATCTTGCTACTGTTCTCTCCACGTGAGCTATAATCACAAGGACTGGGCATTTCTGTTTGTGCTTTTTCTACTCTGTTCTATTATCATCCTCATGCAGGTTATTGAAAATCTTTGTTATTACCCGTCAAAAAACAAAAGGTGCTTACCGGCCAAACACGGCCAGGGGAGGACACGCACACATTTGTCACTAACAACAGCGGCATCCTCGTTGTTACCACTAACCTAACAAGGACACCACAGATTCTACGCCATATCCTCAGTATTTCGTGCAAGGACAAAATGACAAATGTCGAGATGTTGTCACGTGCTGGTCTTCAAAGCATGTATACACTGCGTAGACAGCACAGACTACGCTGGCTTGGCCATGTCCGCCGTTTATAAGATGGTCGCATCCCGAAAGATATCTTCTACGGACAACTGGCAGATGGCAAAAGAACAGTTGGGCGACCGCAGATGAGGTTTTAAAGATGTGTGTAAGAGAGAAATGAGGGCACTGGACATAGATCCAGCAACCTGGGAGGATGAAGCTGCCGTTCACACTATGTGGCGATGCACACTACGGCGCCACCTCAGACTGGGCGAAAAGAAGCTCTATGGAAAGCAGAAGAGAAGAGAAAACACCGAAAGGAAAACGAGGGGAAAAAAGCAGCTGAGGGTTTTCACCTCAGGGGCGCATTCCCATTGTCAGTTATGACTGAAAGGGCTATACTTATAACAATGACAACGACGGCGACGCTGTCCAGAGGACAAGTTACCATACTGCACATAGAAATAAATAAACTCAAAAGAATGTGTCAATCTCGACACGATATAATCGCAACTAGTGCACTCCTGTACCTTTACTACATGACATAAGAGGTACTAAAAATGCACAAGAAACGAGTAATCTATCTCGACAGTCTAACAGTCCTCAAATGACACTAACATTACTTCTAGCACTGCGACAACAGAAACAACTTCGATCCTTGCAACAACACAAATAACACAAGAGATGCATGTCTTCAACAGGCTCTTCTACACAAGAAGCACACTGGGACGCGTCCGTCCCCTTCTAAAACTTCCTTCTAGTCTGATTTCACAGAACGTTATCACCTTTTAACCTTTCCCGCAACAGGCTTACTCTAGCCAATAATAATTTCAACTTTAGTCACATGGCATAATAATCAATGTTCCGCAGCTCGGGCAAACCTCACATGCAGATCACAAACATTGAACTTGACTATTGCATTCACGTTTGCCACAACAATGCACGCAACAAACCATGCTCCCCCGGGAGCATACACCATAGCACCTTCTCAAAATCACACCTTGACAATTTATAGACATTTACATAAAGCGTTTTCTTACTAAAAAAAAAAAAAAATACTACAGACATTACTCATACCCGCATTAATATTCCAAACTAGCTAACATCTGGCATGTCCCATTAATACCAAGCTCCGAGTTTTTAACAAATTGTTCCATAATCAATAGTTGAAACAGTTGTACCAAATAGATAACGTTCCTCAACTTGAATGCATAAATCAGTTATCATGGCAAGCAGGTATTATAATTTTCTCATTTTCCTTTGGCTCCTATGGACTCAAGGCAAGCAGTCAGTGGCGTACTATTACTAAGGAAGGTACGAGGGGGAGGTCTGTCTCGGGTGACAGCCAGGAGAGGAGTGCCATCAGACACTTTTATGATAGTCTTAGCCTTCATACTTTTATTCATACTTTTCATACTTTTATGATAGTACTTACCATTAGAAACATACTTGCAAGTGTGTTCATTGGGAAAGGGGGTGGTGCCAAAGGCAGGATCCGCCCCGGGTGTCAAATACTTTAAGTACGCATCTGCAAGCAGGTGCTCAAAACTGTTCATGTTCCTTTTGGTTCCTATGGAACTACATCTTGTCCCCTTGGAGGAAGCCTGCACCAAATATTCATGCGCTCTTGCAGACGTGGGGTTTGTAGAAATGTGTCTTACATGATACGGTTGCCAGCCCCGTGCATAGCTTCATATCAATTGCCACTTACGACATGCCAGAGGTAGCAGAAGCCCTATTTTTTCTTTATCTCCTCTGAAACCACAGGAACCACCAGCAGCCAAGCAGGTTTTGCTAAGCATACAGCCCTTCAGTATGAACCAGTCATGGCTGGATACGACAACAAACATAGTGCACTCATCAGCATCATCATTTTCCATTGCACTCCTTACATAGCACGGCCACGGATAAGGAAGAAATACCGAGGGCCATTCATGTTCGTCTATTAGAGAATGACACTACAATCGATGAATCATCAAGGCTAAGACTGCTGGAATTTGGCATCAAACATAAGACCAGCAGGGATGGACGTATGAGAGGACGCATCCGCCGTGTATACAACCAGTGCGCAACAAGAACAATTAGCACCTATGGGTTTGCCTGAAGTGCAATGGCGTCGATTCTGATTAACATTAACATTTACATAGCACGGTGCCACCATTGTAGCTGGTTACATTGCAGAAGTCCTGCGCCAAGTATTCACATGCTCCAGTAGCAGTGGTTCATGTGACAATCTATTTTATAAGATGAGGCTGCCAGCCTCCTGCACACCCTCTTATTATTATTATTATTATTATTTTTAATAGACAAAAAAATCTCCCGTTCAACCCTTGATGGGTTATAATTAGGATATATAGTGTAGTAAATTCAAGATAATAAAATCCGATTTCCAATATCTAAATATAGTATCTTCTTCCCACCTCCACTCAGTCCAAATATAGTAACAAAAAACTATAAAATTATGTGAATGTATTTGTGTGTGCCTTCTCCTTTGCAAAAAAATAAAGCAAAATTAAAATAAAACAAAAACAAACAAAAATCTCATATTAGTTGCCTTGTAAAACACACCCGAGTGTTCAGCAGTCATATTCTGTCTGTCTCTTCGATGTTCCCTGGGAACATGCCGGGGCATTACACCCATCATAAGCACTAAAATCTACCACAACGATTTAAAAAAAAATAATAAAATTGTGCCTCGTTTTGGCGAGGCGTGTTCTGTTCAACCTAGTCGGTTATTATATTAGGGAGCATGTCCAAATATATATAACCTTTAGATCTGGATATGATGTCATGAATAACTGTGTATATGTGATGAGATTCACGACGTGTGTTTCTTAGAGTGTGTGTGGGGGGAAGGAGTGTGTAGTTATTATGGTCGAATGCCACTAGCTTTGTAGTACGTGAGTTTAGCATTGTCACGTGTTATGTCTGACGTGATGTGCATGAGAGTATCTGTGGCAGTAAGGGAAGGAAGAGTGAAAAGTCTAACATGAGTTGATATAGAGGGGGTAGAAAAAGGGGATGCGCAAAAAAGAGGGTTGCGCATAAGAAGGGTCAAAACAGAACAGAGGTTAAGCACGTTTTTCTCAGCATGAGAAGCGTGTTCCAGGGCGAGCAGGACAGGTACTCAAGTAGAAGAGGCAGGCATGTTGAAGTCTATAGGAAGTAGACAAGGTGCTGTGTAATTTCTTAAATGCACGGAGACAAGATTGGGTAGCAATAACCCAACATACTGATATTATAAATTCTTGTCAAGACTGAAGAACGAAGGAGCGAGTTAGGCTCCACTCAGAAAAGGGTACGTAGAGTGGATTAATCACGTCCATACCGTAGTCCTGTTACTCGGCTAAGATAGTGGCCATTTAGAACCAGAGAAAGGAACAACCCCGGAGGAGTCTGGCTTCAATAACCTGAACCTAAATCGATAGTATCAATAGACAAGGATTTGCTTAGACGGAGGAAAGGATGTAGATACTAGTAACATCTGAACAATAGTAGATAAAAGACATTACTATATTGAATATAATTCTCAATGGTGAGCGAGTGTTAAAGAGGAAGTGTGACGGACCAAGATTGTTGGAGGTCCGGGTAACAGCAGTGGTCCACATTATAAATAAACAGTATTCCTGTTGACTGTGGCGTTCCCTATTTGTATAGAAGATCTGCTTAGCGTTATGTCGTCGCTCACTGTGTGTGTTGTAACCATTCGTTAATCATAAAGTTGATCGCTACCTCTGAGGCAAAGAAATCCTGGGTACGCAAAGGCTGTATGCAGCAGCCAACTGTTAACTAGCGCTGTCTCATGTCATTCAATGCTATAGCAAGCATGTGAGAATCACCAAAGTCTGTGGAGTAGATGACTGAGAGTATTTTGCGATGTTAGCTGGATGTGGCAAAGTGACTGTAATTTGTATTTTCAACCAGCCCGTTCTTTTTGGTTATTATATGGTTGCTTCTTTTCTCTTTAATTTTTATCCGGTTTTCGGATCTGTTGTGGTTTTCATTTCTTGTCCGGGTTCTGATAATTGTTGGATCAACCCCCACCAGCCCGTCTCTTTTTAGGGGTAGGGGTAAACCCATACCTGAGTGAGAGCGTGGGCTAGTGAGTCATTCTTGTTGGTAGACGGCCAGATACGTTTACGTCACACTGAGTACATTTTTTCAGCGGGGCAGCAGGCTTCGCGGGGAATTTACGTTCTTTGATCCCCCCCCCCCCCCTTTCCGTTCCAGCAAGGGGAATGACTCATCGTCGCTTGGTTAACCATTAGTCAGATGTTAAGATAATGTTATGATGCTTAACGGGAAGCATCTGACGATTGGTTTCGATTTTTAATTTATGTAGCAGTTATTAGATTACGTCAAAGTAGGGTAGAAGCGGTTTTTTGGGAGGTAATTCTAGAAGCTATGACTCACCGCGTCTGTCTTGCGTCATAATATTGGCACTATATATACAGGGCCAAATTAATAGTCGGGGCTCCCAAGTCCTGGATTATTATTGCCGTGAATAGTGTCAGACATAAATTCAGTCTGCCTGGTTAGTGGATATTCTGATAAAGTCTGGGTATGTACTTACTTACTTAGTCGTTCCCCTTCTACCGTGAGGTGTAGAGGTTTGGGAGAGAGAGCGCCAGACAATCCTATCGGCTGTCTTCCTCCTGGCCTGGTTCCATTCTAGTCCTCGGTCCTTCAAAGATTGTCTAATGTTGTCCTCCCAGTGGACTCTGGGTCGTCCTGGGGGTCTGGATCCATGGCTCTTTGTTTCCCATGCTTGTCGTGGTAGCCGATCTTCTCCCATTCTGCAGACATGGCCAAACCATCTTAGTTGGGACTGTTCTACTTGGGTCTGCAGGGGATGGGATTTTAGGTCTGACGTATCGTCTGGTTGCGGACCATGTCTCTTCTTGTTACTTCAACCACCTTCCTCAGATACCTCATTTCTGAGGTTTGGATCTGGCTTTTGTGGGTTGTAGTCATTGCCCATGACTCGCATCCATATGTCAAGACTGGGACATAGGTGGAGCGGTATACAGCCATCTTCGTTTTCTTACCAACCTTTCTCTTGCTGAGGAATCCTCGATTTATGGCCTGAAAAAGTCTCCCAGCTGCTGCTTTTCGAGTGGCCAACTGTTCTTTGATGCCTCCATTTCGGTCTATAATAGCTCCATGGTATTTAAAGTGGTCGACCTGCTCCAGGACCTGTTCTTCTAGCTTAATCTGATGTCTTCTTTCTTCTCGTGATATCACCATGGATTTTGTTTTAGAGCTGCTTACGACCATCCCTCTCTTCTACAGCTCTTCCTTCCAGACTTGCAGGTTGGATTGGAGATGTGCCTCTGATTTAGCAATCAGGACAACATCATCAGCAAATGCCAGCTCTGAAATACAGACCTGTCTCATCTTCCAGTACCCCACTGAATACTTTCTTGTTCTCTCCTTACATGCCTTGATGACATCGTCCATGAGGAGTATGAAAATATAAGGTGACAGGATATCACCTTGTCTTACACCAGTGGTGGTCCTGAACTCTTCTGACTTATGGTCTGACCTAAGTCAGACTGGACTCCGGCTCCAGGTGCCTCTGCTGCTCTTGATTTATATATTGCTAACACTTTGCATGACATTAATCAACTTTATCTACCCCGTCTACGTCGAACTAACATGACTACTTCTGAGTGGCGGTCCTTGTCATCTCTTAAAAAGCGGGATGACTTTATCATCAAACCTGCCGATAAAGGTGGTGCAGTGGTAGTTTGGTGAAAGGACTTGTACATTCAAGAAGGAGTCTCACAGCTCGGCAACTCCACCTTTTACTCACCCAGTTCTGGGGATGCCACAGTCCGCCATAATCTTACTGTTCATGCTACTATTCGTGATCTCATCCAAGATAACCTCTTTCCTTCTAGTGCATGTCTCTCCATATTCTTGATAGTAGTCTAGGTAAACCTTCCTTCTACATGCTTCCTAAGGTTCATAAAATTGACAATCCGGGTCGACCTATTGTTTCAGCCTGCTCTTGTCCCACTGAACGTATCTCTGATTTCCTGGATAGTATTTTGCAACCATTAGTGGCCAATCTACCTTCCTATCTTAAGTACACCACCCATGCTATCACTACTTTTGATTCCATCCAATTCACACCTGACCACACTTGCCGTCTTTTCCTTCTGAATGTTTGTTCGCTTTATACTTCCATTCCACACTCTGATGGCCTTAAATCACTACAATTTTTTCTCGACAGACGCACTGACCTTACTTTTAGCACCGGCTCTCTTCTTCGCCTTGCGGAATTGGTGTTCACTCTTAACTCTTTTGAATTCAATGGCCAGTTCTTTAATCAAATTAGTGGCGTTGCTATGGGCACCAAAATGGGCCCGAGTTATGCCTGCCTCTTCATGGGTCACTTTGAATATTTGGTGCTTCAAAGTTACGATGGACCATTACCTGAGTTTTACCGTCGCTATATCGACGATGGTATTGGTGTCACAGACATGTCTGAAGTCAACCTCCGTAGATTCATTGACTATGTTGGCAATTTCCATCCTGCAATCAAATTCACTTCTCAGATTTCTACCACTTCAGTTAACTTCCTTGACCTCACTGTCAATATTACTCCTACTGGCCTTACTACCTCTGTCTTTTATAAACCTACTGATGCTCATGGTTTCCTTCTTTACACCTCTTCTCACCCTCCTAGCTGTAAAAATTCCATTCCCTACTCTCAACTTCTACGCTTACGTCGGATATGTCACGATGAAGATGATTTCCGTGAACGAGCTCAAGAAATGCTCGAGTTTTTTCGCCGACGTCACTATCCTGAAAGAGTCTTATCTGATTCCTTAATCGCATTAGTCCCGTCACTCGTCAGGTTGCACTTACTGCTAAACCTACTACTACATCTGACAGACTCAAACTTGTCTTAACTTTCCACCCTCACTGTTTGGCGGTGAAAAAAATTCTGTTCCGTCATCTGCCTATTCTCCACTCCGATCCTGATACCAGAGAGTTGTTTCGTGATACCCCTTTGTTGGCATATCGTAAGGATAAGAATTTTAGGGATATTCTTGTGCATAGTCACTTGAGACAAACTAGTCCTTCTCACTTTGGTACTAAACCGTGCCAACACCGCATATGTAAGACCTGTCCTTTTGTACTCCAAACGCAGTCAGTCTCCTTTCCGAACGGTAAATTTGCCATTGGGGAGTCTTTCACGTGCGAATCCAGAAACCTGATTTATGCTATCATCTGCGTGATCTATATTGGTGAAACTGGCAGACGTCTGGCAGACATGTTTCGGGAGCACTTGAATGACATCCATCATGGCAAACATTTACCGGTGGCCCTTCATTTTAACAGCCCTGACCATTCAGGTAACTGACATTCATGTCACTGCCCTCCGTTTATGTGTCGGCGACGACCGAACTCGCTTTTCGTTGGAGAATCGTCTCATTTTTCAAATGGGCGTTTTAGCTCCTGCTGGGATGAATGTCCAGCATCATTTTGCATAATTCTGGTGGCTTCTGTCGTTATGTTCCTATCTATCCTTGTTTTTGCTTTGGTTCGTTTCGTTTCCTCAATTATCTGTTCTTAGCCGTCACTAGCTCCTACGTCACTTCCGCATGACGCCTTATTTTTTCAGCTATTTTGAATGTTCCTTTCTTCGATCCAGCTAAGTGATTTTTTACGCATTTTAATATTGTTGTTCATTTCTGTCTTCGTTTCGTTGATTATTTACTTTCTTGTTTCGACATGTCTTTCTGGTTTCACGATTTTCTTGCATTATTACTGTTATCGTTTCGCTCATCACCGTGGTTTCATCTGCTTGTATCGCTCATTTGACGTTTTCTTCATCATCATTGACCTTTGTAGTACCTATATGTAGTTCTTGTCCTTGTCACCTGTTCGTAACTGTGGCTGACGAAGGGTAAAACCCGAAACGTCCCTTGTCTCATGAGTACCGTTTACTTGTAAAACTGATTTCATACCATATTATTTTTAAATTTATATATTTGACTTATTGTTTGCTGTCCTCACATAATTTCTGCAAGACTTGTAGAAGCTCTGTATATCATGAATCAGAGGTGCTGAAATGTTCTTCCTTGCCAAACAGTCCTAAAGTTTCCTCCAGGGGACCCTGTCAAACGCCTTTTCCAGATCTACGAAACAAAGATGGATCTCACTCTAATACTCCAGGGCCTTTTCACTCGGCTGTCTGAGTGTGAAGATTAGGTCTTGAGTACTTCGGTTTGCTCGGAATCCGCACTGGACCTCATCCAATTGTGGCTCAGCTAGGCGTCGGAATCTCTGCTCTAGGATTCTAGAGTAGATTTTACCAAGGGCACTGAGAAGGGATATTCCTCTTTGGTTTCAACATTGTCGATTGTCACCCTTTTTAAAAATTCGTGTTATGATGGCAATATCCCAATCCTTTAGTATTGTCTTGTTGCACCACGCTGCCTGTAGGACCCTTAAAAGTAATAGGTCGCCTGATGCTCCCATGTACTTAACCATTTCTGGTGTTATACAATCATGCCCTGCTGCTTTGCCCATCTTGATTTTCTCCAGTGCTGCCTTCAGTTCTTCCATCTTTATGTCATCTTCACCATCATTGGTTTTCTCTTCTGTGCTAGTGGTTATCATTTCTGATGCTTCACCATGCTTACCATCCAGGAGTTCTGAGAAATATTCTTTCCATTACTTCCTTCGGGGCAGTAAGCAATTTGCCTTGATTGTCCTTTATAAATTTGAGAGGGCATTGTTTTTCCTTCCTCGTGTTCTTTAAGGTCCTATAGAACAATTTCTGGTTTTCTTGTGCATCTTTTTCTAGCTTTTCTCCAAATTCTTCATAGGACTTCTGTTTTGCTGCTAGCAGCTTGTTCTTTGCTTCTGTTCTGAGTGTCACATATTCTCTATATTTCTCCATTTGTCCTGTTGTGTTTTTAGCTCCTAAGTATTGTTTCCATGCCATTTTCTTCTCTCCTATTTTCTCTTTGACTTCCTCTGTCCACCAAGGTGTCCTCTTTCTCTTGTTCCCAAGTCGGACTTCACCACATGCTTCTGCAGCAGCTGTCTTTATGATGTCCTTGAATTTAAGCCACAGGGTTTCCAAGTCATCAGGTTGTTCTTCTGCGTTGCTCACCGCTGCAGCAATAAGCCCCTGATATCTGGTCTTAACTTCTGGCTCTCTCAGCTTGTAGGTGTTAATGCTCATTTCTCCCGTTCGTTTACTTAGTTTCTTGCGTGATATTGGGCAGATCCTAGGCTGAGCAACTCTTTCAGTTGTTCTTTTGATTGTAAGCAGGTAGTGATCACTTCCAATCTCTGGCCCCCTCCAGACTCTAGCATCCCGGACATATTTGAATGAGCTCCTCATAACAATGGCATAGTCGATCACTGACTTCTCATTCTTTGTTGGTTCACACCTAGTGTATGCATGTATGCGCTTATGGGGGAACTTTGTGTTTGTAATGATCAGATTCTGCTCAATGCAGAATCTAAGGAGTCGCTTTCCATTGTCATTGAGAGTATCTTCTCCATATCTTCCGATAACTCCACCCCATCTAGCATGGTCATTTCCAACTCTGGCATTGAAATCTCCGAGCATGATAACTTCATCTAGGCAGTCATCCACTGTCCTTTGAAGCAGCTCGAAGAATTCCTCCTTGACCTCTGCTCTCTCATCCTCATTTGGCCCATACACTATGACCAGGTTGACAATGGTTTCTCCTTCTTTTAGTTTTACAACCAAAATGCGCTCCGAGACAAGGTTCCATCCCTTGATACTATCTTTTTGGTTTTTGGCCACAATGCAACCCACGCCCCCCTTTAGCTCTTTCAGATGTCTGGGTATGTACGAAGTCTTAATAAATTAGTGGTATAGGAATTTTAGCTAAAGGATTTTAGCAAGTCAGAGTAAGCTTTCTCTGGGATTTAACTTTATTTTAGTCGGTAGTTTGCCATCAATTACCTGACCTGCCAGTGTATTGTAAGTTTCAGTGGTAATCATGCGAAGTATAGCCAGTGTAGTTCTGTGAAAAAAAAATGTGGTGGTATTATTAATTAATATATATCTCGATATGAATTTAGGAGTACGGCTAGTGTAGTATGATGTAATATATTAAGAGTACCAGACTATGTTATTATAACTTTGATGATAATAGTATATGAACTCGGGAGTTTGGTTTAACTAAAGTGGCCATGGGTATTTAGTTAGTTGCTGAAGAATAAGAGTGGTGAAGGAAGTTTAGTATTATGATATGGGGTATGCATTTGTGTGTAGATATTTGTGCTATTTTGATAACCCTCAATGGGCTGCCTTTTAATATAAGAATAGTACTGGGAAATTATTTAAGTAAAAGTTATTTTATCGGGATACAGCGAAGCGGTGTTGTGACGGGTAACTGACTCGGTCACGAGCTGGCCTCAGAAGCAATCAGGTCAGCCCGAGTCTGTGTTAAGCGTAATAGACAACCTGTTGTCAGTGAAAAAGAGAGGGGAAGGGGTGAGCTGTTAAGTCTGATCCGAGGGCAGAAATAGGGTACACCATGAGGGCTTGTATTGAGGGCAGTTTTATTATGGTATGGGAAAGCGGGGTGTATGTAAATCTTTGGTTATTAATGTGTTTGAGTTATGTATTTTGTGGATTGGTGTATATAAGTTGTTATTTTGTTTTACAGCGATTCACGGCGTTATAGGTCCCTAAGCCTGCAACGGACTTTGCCTTTTCAGAGGGAGGCAAGAGACATCGGTGTAATTGAGAAAAAAACTGGGGTACACGCAAAGTAACGGGCGCCCCTAGTTACATCTGCAAGACGTAGAAGCATTGGGAATTCTCCTGACGTGAGGAAACATATACCTCAGCGTGGAATTGCCTAGAAATTGGAGCTCTTAGCTTGTACGGCCCAATTAAGAACAGGCTACGTTGCCTGGTATTGTTTACATACTGCCACAATAAAGCAGTAGGCCATAACCCGAAGTGGTTTAAATCGTCATTTGTGTGTGAAGAATTGAGTTGCCATAATCATTGCTAGATCTACAGCCAGAAGCAAATATATATATTCACCAAGGGCCCCTTCATCCATTATTCTGGAGAGGAGAGAGGGAAATCATACCTTTCTAAATGCTAACGAGAGAAGGTACCTGACGAAGGGTAACGCAGCTGAGCCTCAGACGAAGATGATAGCGACAGGAAGGCACTGAACTGAAGCAGAGGGGAGAGAGTAGATAGATAATACTTAGAGGACAGCCTCTTCTGAGTTAGTTCTGCAGAATTCAGTGGAGTAGGATTTAGTGTCGTATAAGTTAGTTGTGTAGGAGCGCCTTTGAGACATTTTAGTCAGATTTAGTTAGTAAGTCTTCCTGTGTCTGGTTAAACGGAACAGAGTGAAAACTAGTGGAGAGTATTCTTGTGGTGTGTGGGACTCCACAGTATAGTTAGTTAGTAATAGGAGTGTTCAAGTGGTGGTGGCTCTTACTTAAAGACCCCCACCCGGTATATTTCTTTAACCTTAGTTGTTTTCGTGTAGTCGTGGAAGAGTGCGTGGTAATTTTTTTTGATAATTGTGTCATTTATTGATTTGTTCTTTTTTCCAGGTTGTGCGACCTTGCACGTTATTGTTGTTTTTCTCTGTGGTAAAGATTTTTTTGTTTAATAAACTATAAAATGTGCTCTGGATCAGTTTCTCTTTCACTATACTGTACCTGTATTCTTTAACTGTACAGTTGTGTCTGTGGCTAGTAATTAGTGCATACCTTATCTCAGCTGAGCGAGAGGTGGTGAGACAGTAGCTAATAAAACAAGTCACAAGTGGCGAGGGAGAGTCAGTATAGGTTCTAACCCTTGAAGCTATAAGTCTCATCCTCCACAGTCACTTTAACTCTCATGTTAATCTATATTCTCGGATTTTCCTCAAAACTGGTGTCTTGTCTCTTTACTCAGACAGACTCTTAATTAAGCCATTTCGTGACAATGAAGTAAGCGACTGACCGTCGTGGCAGACGGGTAAGGGGTGATTTGAGGTAGCTAACGTGATTATTGTTCGGACTGTAGAGTCTAGAAGGGATTTTGCAAGGCACAATGGTTTGGGTGCGCCAGTTGTATTACTTCAGGGCCCATATATACGCGAGGAGAGGATGTCGTGTCTATTTCGCTATGGAAACTACAAATACTCTTATTGACGCGAGGAGAGGATGACGTGTGTACATATCTGTAGAAACTACAAACACTCTTATTGACGCGAGGAGAGGATGCCGCGTGTATATATCTGTGGAAGCTACAGCTACTCTTATTGACGCGAGTAGAGGATGCCGCGTGTATATAGCTGTAGAAGCTACAAATATTCGTATTGACGCGAGGACAGAATGCCGCGTGTATATAGCTGTGGAAGCTACAAATATTCGTATTGACGCGAGGAGAGGATGCCGCGTGTACATAGCTGTGGAAGCTACAAATATTCTTATTGACGCGAGGACAGAATGCCGCGTGTATATAGCTGTGGAAGCTACAAATATTCGTATTGACACGAGGAGAGGATGCCGCGTGTCTATAGTTATGGACGTTACAAATATTCAAACTGACGCGAGGAGAGGATGCCGCGTGTATATAGCTGTGGAAGCTACAAATATTCGTATTGACGCGAGGACAGAATGCCGCGTGTATATAGCTGTGGAAGCTACAAATATTCGTATTGACGCGAGGAGAGGATGCCGCGTGTCTAAAGCTATGGACGTTACAAATATTCGTACTGACGCGAGGAGAGGATGCCGCGTGTAAATAGCTTTGGAAGCTACAAATCATCTTACTGACGCTTAGAGAGGATGCCGCGTGTATATAGCTGTGGCAGTTACAAATATTCTTATTGACGCGAGGAGAGGATGCCGCGTCTATTTTGCTGTGGAAGCTACAAATATTCTTACTGACGCGAGGAGAGGATGCCTCGGTGGTGACTTTAGGAGTCATATGTAGTCAGTAGTGATTAATAGTTGATCTCACTAAGAGTGTCCTAGTGCGAGGTGCATTCCGCATTAGAGGAGGCCAAGTGTGTCGATGTACCGTGATTGTGTGTGTAAGGGTGTTAGATGCCAGTATAGTAATGCTACCGATGTCCAGGATTCTGTATTGTTTAAATACACATGTGAGACGGTACAGCAGACTTCTGTGAAGTTTGTTAAAGTCTACCACTTGGGCCAAAGGCCGAGAGCCCAGACGCCGCTGGATCAATAACAACGTTTGCAACTGGTGAGACTGTGGTTGTGTTGTAATAATAGCCCCTTCAGTCATAACTGACTATGGGAATGCGCCCCTGAGGTGACAGCCCTCAGCTGCTTATTTTCCTGGTGCTCCTTTCGACGTTTTCTCCTCACCTCTGCTTCTTGTGTGAGCCTCTCTTCGCCCAATCTGAGGTGGCGCCGTAAATAGCATCGCCACTTCGTGCGATCGGCAGCTTCATCCTCCCATGTTGCTGGATCCATGTCCAGTGCCCTCATATCTCTCTTGCACACATCTTTGAACCTCAGCTGTGGTCGCCCAACTGTTCTCTTGCCATCTGCTAATTGTCCGTAGAAGATATCTTTTGGGATGCGACCATCTTCCATGCGGCGAACATGGCCAAGCCAGCGAAGTCTGCGCTGTCTAAGAAGCGTATACATACTTTGAAGGCCAGCACGTGACAACACCTCGACATTTGTCACTTTATCTTTCCACGAGATGCCGAGGATGCGGCGTAGACACCGCAAATGAAAGGTATTGAGTCTTCTTTCTTGCTTAGCATAGGTCGTCCAGGTCTCGCTGCCATATAGGAGTGTGCTGGTGACGCAGGCATTATATACCGCAGCTTTGGTCTTCATTGTGAGTTTAGAGTTTCCCCAAACACGCGATGTGAGGCGGGCAAAGGTAGCTGCAGCTTTGCCAATGCGGCTGTCGATTTCTGTATCCAGTGAGAGTTTGTCATTGATGGTAGACCCTAGGCATGTGAAGTGGTGCACCACTGCCAATTCATAGTTATCGATAGTGATAACTGGTGCAGCACCCACATCCTGACTCAGCACATTCGTTTTCTTTAGACTTATTGTGAGGCCAAAGTCCTTGCATGCTTTAGTGAAGCGATTCATCAAGCTCTGAAGCTCCTGTTGGCTTTGAGTGACGACTGCAGCATCATCAGCGAACAACAAGTCTCTTATAGTGACCATTCTGATTTTTGTTTTTGCCTTCAGCCTTGAAAGATTAAACAGACGGCCATCTGACCTAGTGTGAAGGCATATTCCTTCAGCTGCATCTCTGAATGCATGTTTCAAGAGTAAGGCAAAGAAGATTCCGAAGAGGGTCGGAGCCAGAACACAGCCTTGTTTAACGCCACTTCGTATATCAAAGAGCTGGGACGTGCTTCCAGCATATTGGACTGTTCCCTTCATGCCGTCATGGAATGACTTTATCATTTCCAGCATTTTCGGAGGGCAGCCTATTTTCAGGAGGATTTTAAAGAGTCCATCCCTACTAACCAGGTCGAATGCTTTTGTGAGGTCTATAAAGGCGATATATAATGGTCTTTTCTGCTCTCTTGATTTTTCCTGAAGCTGGCGGAGAGAGAAGATCATGTCTGTTGTTGATCTGCCAGCTCGGAATCCACACTGTGACTCTGGATATATGCGCTCAGCTAACTTGTGTAGTCGCATTAAGATGACTTTGGCAAAAAACCTTACCAACAATACTAAGAAGAGAGATGCCTCTGTAGTTATTGCAATCACTTCTGTCTCCTTTATTTTTATACAGTGTTACAATTTTGGCATCTCGCATGTCTTGAGGAATAGTTATCTCTTCCCAGCACTGGCACAGCATCCTATGCAGGGGATGTAATAGCGTGCTCTTACAGCATTTGATTAAATCAGGAGGAATCCCATCACTGCCTGGTGCTTTACCAGAGGCCAAGCTATCAACGGCCTTGCTGAGTTCCTCTAATGTTGGTTCGGCATCCAGCTCCTCCATAGTTGGCAGACTGTTGACACCATCAAGGGCTGCAGGCGTAACGGTATTGTCTCTAGCGTAAAGCTCAGAGTAGTGCTCGACCCACCTCTCCATCTGCTTACCCTTATCGGTTAGCTTCTCTCCGCTGATGGTTTTTTAGCGGTGCCGTCTTACTTTTATGGGGGCCAAGTGCTTTCTTTATACCGTCATACATTTGTCTAATGTTGCCTGTTTGCGCTGCGATCTGGATGCTCTCACTGAGCTGGAGCCAGTAGTCATTTGCACAGCGTCGAGCAGTTTGTTGAACTTTGCTTCTCGTAGCCCTCAGGATCTGTAGGGTTCTGGCACTCGGTGAACGTTTGTATTCATTCATAGCACTGCGCTTAGCTTCAATGACAGGTGCCATCACATCTGATGAAGCATCAAACCAGTCATTTGACTTTGCTGTTTTCTTACCAAAGGTGGCAAGTGCAGTACTTTGAATGGTGTTCCGTAGATACTCCCAGTTCTCTGTAATAGTATCACCATGCTGAGGGCTACTGAGCACTTTCTCGAAGGTCGCAGTGAATTGAGCGATCATGAAAGGGTCTGACATCTTGCTGGTATCAATGCGTGGTTTCCCTTCATGTCTGACACGATAGAGTTTTCTTGGTTGTGCTCTGATTTTGCAGCAAACCAAGGAGTGATCTGTATCACAGTCTGCACTATGGTACGAGCGCGTGGAGAGCACAGACCTGAGGAGCGGCCTTCTGACGAGAATCAGGTCAAGTTGGTGCCAGTGCTTGGATCGTGGGTGTCTCCATGACACCTTATGCTGGGGTTTTGTCTGAAAGTAGGTGTTGGTCACGCAGAGGTCATGGTGGACGCACAACTCTAAGAGCCGTTGTCCATTTTCATTCATCTTGCCAATACCAAACCTGCCCAGACATGAAGGCCATGAAACATTATCGGCACCCACTCTAGCGTTAAAGTCACCAAGGAGAACAAGCTGTTCTTGCCTAGGTATGCTTTTGATAATTGCTGTTAGATTCTCGTAGAACTCATCTTTAGCTTCTGAGGCAGAGTACAGAGTAGGAGCATACACACTGACAAGGGTGATGGGACCTGTGCTAGTTTGTAGGCGGAGCGTTAACAGGCGTTCTGATCCATTCTCGCCTGGTTCAACCATTTTAGTTAGCGATTTTTTGACCGCAAAACCTACTCCGTGTTCTCTAGCTTTATTAAGATCTTTCCCTTGCCAATAAAATGTGTAGTCCTTCTCACTCACCGTTCCAGAGCCCGCCAGGCGCGTTTCCTGAAGTGCAGCTATATCCACCTGAAGTCGTTTAAGCTCATCATTAATTATGGCTGTCTTCCTTACATCGTTTACATCCTGTAGGTTTTCAGATAGTCCAGTCAACATAGTCCGGACGTTCCAGCATCCCAATCTGAGAGTTTGCTTATTTTTATTTTTTCGATAATTGCTTGGTGCAAAATTTTCTGTCCACAGTTCGGGTATGACCCTAATCCCCATGCACCCAATGGGGAAAGCAGACAGTGGCGGGACAACACCTTATTGACTGGGGGCTGCCCAGCTTGAAGCGGGCGGTAGCTGTCCAGTGAGATCCTAGAACCTCTCCCACTGTCGGAAGTAGCCCCTGGCGCCATGCCCTACGCCAATTGGGCAAAATGCTTATAACCGGTAACTGCTACTTCCCGTTGTTTTGCCGACACCTATAGGGTGAAGCTGGAGTGTCCTCTCCAGGGCGCGAGCTTGGGCACAGTTATATGGAGATCAAGCTGTTGCCCATGCAGCATGTTTCCCCTCTCCACACAGCGGTAGATCCAAAGGAACGGCAGTAGCCGATACAGTTTAGTACCAGCCATGTCGCAGGAGTTGCCAGAATAATGTCAAATCGACATTAGACTGCCTTAGGGACTCCGACTCCGGATTTATCCTCAGGGTTTACTCCCGAAGCCAATTCCATAAATGGATATTCCCGCAAGGCAGCGGTGGTTTGAATTCAGAGTTCCTTCTCTTAGATAAGCTACCAACCAAGGATCACGAGCCCTATCTGCCCGAAGCTGCTGGTTTTAAGGCGCCAGTCGCTCGCCTTTGCCCCTTCTCCCGTCAGTGGAAACAGTTCCGCCGGGCTCAAATTGAGCCACACGTGAAGGCCGGGAGCTGGACTTGGTTGTCAGAGGCTGTTTGAGGCGCGTGCCATAGAAGTATTTTATCTGCAGTGAGAGTCAGCGGTTAAATAAAACACCAAAAATGTAATGATAAATGTTAAACTTTTGCAAAGATAAAAGTGTATACATAACAGCCAAAAATCATCAGTCACAAAATTAACAGGTATGACAATGGTACAAGCAGACAAACAAAAAAAGTGTTGACACTAGGATATGAAAACTAATTTTACGAGGCATAAAGAGATATTATAGAAACAGGAAAAAGATGTGGCTTAAGTGCCGAAAGGGTCGAAATTGCAAGCACCATGCGGGGCTCGAGTCCGATATAAGAGTCGGGTTTCATCACAATCAACTATCATTCTGGTCGCGCACACCAGACTCAAGGCTCTGCTAAGTCTTAGAGTCTAGTTGACCATTGTGAAAATATTTCACTTACAATGAACACTAGCATTAGGAAACACAATAATCCAAAGAAGCAACGACTAATAACATTTTAAAATAAAATAAAAAACAATGAACACTATCAGCAAATAATACAATAGAAAAAAAAGTTGTACAAAATAATTGCAAATTTCAAACACAAAATCAAATATACCGTAAATACTCCAGGATAAATCAATGAAACAAAAAAATTCTAATGTAAATATATATCACACCATGTACTATAACTTGTAAATACCGTTATAAATGTCACACAGAGTTAAAAATAAAAATTACAATGAATACCGTAATTATTAGCAAAGAGTAAGTTGAGCAGGGTAGAAATTCCAAAATGGCGGAAGAGTAGAGGCAGATGAATTTCATGTGATGGTTTTTTGCTCTCCTCCCATTTCTTTTAAAATTAAAAATTAAAAAAATTAAATTAGATTAAAGAGATCTGACTTAGTTACTTACGAACTGTGGTTGTATACAAAGCTGGAGCGTTGATGTCCCTTTGACAAATGAAGGGATTACTCTGGTTACAGTTAGTTGTTATTTGCCACTTGAAATCATTTCCCACTGAAACGTAAAGGTAAAGGAAGTTCTATATGAGATGCTGCCATGAGAGTTCTATATGAGATGCTGCCATGAGCGTTCTATATGAGATGCTGCCATGAGAGTTCTATATGAGATGCTGCCATGAGAGTTCTATATGAGATGCTGCCATGAGAGTTCTATATGAGATGATGCCATGAGAGTTCTATATGAGATGCTGCCATGAGAGTTCTATATGAGATGCTGCCATAGGTGACGGATGCGTGACAGGCTTCATACCAGATCTTAGCTTTATGGGGTGGGATGACCACTTTCTTTTCTAGCTGCTTTCGCCTTCCAGAACTCATTTTTATAAAATATATAAAACTCATTTTTATAAAATATATAAAACTCATTTTTATAAAATATATAAAACTCATTTTTATAAAATATATAAAACTCATTTTTATTCACTTGGGAAGGTGAGATACCAGTGACATTCATTTTCAGAAAGAAAAAAAATTTATTTTTAATTTGATGTATAATCATGTATCACACAAACACGAAATTTAGGTTTTATGAGAGCTGTGTGCTTTCTGTGCTTCTCTGTGGTGCGGAATGCTGGAGAGTAACAGAGAAGGAAATGTCGAAATTGTCCTCTTTCCATACAATCTGCCTACAGAAAATTCTCCGAATCTTTTGGTCGACTACCATCAGCAGCCAGGAACTGCTTACTCGAAACAACCAAGAAAACATGCACACCCATCATGGCTGGCAGATGCTGGAGTTGAGTTGGCCACGTCCTCAGAAGAGACCCTGATGCCATCACAAGAACAGCTATGCAATGGATCCCTGAAAGAAAGCGAAAGAGAGGACTAACAAAAACTGTTGGCAGAGAACTGTGGAAGCCGAAACGCAAAGAACGAACCAGAGCTGGGGCCGTGCACGAAGATGGCCGCCAACCAAGCAAAGTGGAAGCAGTTTGTTGATGTCCTAAAAGGCACCACCAGGCGTAATGGCCACTGACTGATTTAACAGTCAGTGGCTACGGATCAAAGAAGAAGCAGAAGATAATCATAAACAAAACTTGTTTTGTAAAAATGCATGGATGGCTATTGTCCTAAATTTTCTCCAGTATTGCGGCTCCCAAAGGTCGCCGTGCTGGCCACCAGTGCGATATAGTAATATAAAATCATAAATGAATTTCACCGCGTAAGGAGTGTTGAGGGGTAATTTTAACCTTTACAATGAATCATCAAACTCCATAATTCTCTCCGTTTGTACGTCGGTCACATCTAAGGGATGCAACTGCGGCTGAAAGTTAGACATTAATTGTATTGTTTCCCTTATATGTACTCTCCCGAAAATAGTAACACTCAACGAAGAAAAGTCGGTGAATTGTGCAACACAAAGTGAATGACAGTGATATATGAATAAAATATACGTTTTTGATTGTAGAACCCAGTTTCATTCCGGAAACGGATTTAACTTATCATTTTTTTTAAATAACCTTAAAATGTAAGTTTTCGATTGTTTCTTCAAGACAAAATTTTAAGTATTGCAGACTTATTGTTGGAGCTACTCGCTGGAAATGAAACACTTTATTAGAGCATAGATACCATGATTTCCGATGATCCCAACTACGCAGTTGATTTCCCAACCGAGTTCCTTAACGAGCAGTGCCCATCAGGAATGCCACCGCATTTGCTGAAATTAAAGGTTGCTGCATGTAGCCTATCATGCTATTGCGAAATCTGAACGCAAAAAAAAAACGGACTATTGAATGGCACGCGTTTGGTCATAAAAGTCTTGCATCGGAATTCCATTGATACAGAAATTATCACTGGCAGTAATAAGGAAGAACGAGTCTTAATTCCTCGCATTGACTGAGAACCGAGCGAGCACTGTTTGCCATTTAGGATGCGACGTCGTCAATTCCCAGTGATTGTAGCATTTGCAATTGTCGCAGCAAATGTTAAGTCGAACTGTTTTTTGAAAGAGTATTGAATAAAATACTATAGGTTCTCAGAATTGGCTCGTGACAGAGATACATGAGATACAGAGGTGGTACAGAGAAAGCGAATCCTCTCTAAGGAAGTAATCCTGACGACAATGATAGGGAATTCTTGGAACTCTTGCGACAAGGTCAACTCTGTGATCTCATACAGACCAGCCCCCACTCCCCCAAAGGAAGAATTACAATATATATTTATATCACCAGACAGATAGACATGAAGCACTAGTGATAAATTCACTCAACTCGGTGGTAAAAGTACACACACACAACGATGACTATTTATTCTATGTAAATATGGTTAGTATATGTATTGTAAGAAAAAAAGATATTAAGTGAAGGATGATGATGGATAGAGAACACTGTAGGTACAGCGTGTTGAACCGATAGTTACAGGTTAGATACACACTATAAAAGGGTGGTTATAGAACTACAAGTTTCTGATAAATTAAAATAGAGCGCCATCCTCTATGGTACATACTGGTACCACTAAAATTCCTGGTTTCAATAAAGCATTAATAACTACTGTTCCTGGTTCCCGTGAAGAAATGATAATCTGGGTAAATAATAACCGGAGTGCACTGGCCAATAATCTAACGCTGTCCTGGAACTACGTAATCTGCTCTGGGCAGCGAATTCACAGCACAATAATATTACTTATACTGTCGAGTATCGAGGGCTAATCTGGATACAAGTGTACCTCAAATACTGACGTTGGGTAGGCCTACAAATTAATTCACTTCTCAGGACCTGGATTACTGCTTATAGATGTCGATTTTCTCAGGATTATTAGCATTTATGGAAATGCCCCACAATATTGAGAAATAAAATACTTAAGTGCATGAAGACTAGACCACGCTGCCTGCCACGTGGGTTTAGTGATCTGGTGGTGGCAATGTCACACAAATCGGCCGGACGTACACAGACTGTAGAGTCTTTTTCTGTCCGATGGTACACAGTGGCTCTAACGATGAAGAAGCCGTGTACCCGATTATGTTAAACCTCGCACTGTTGAATTCCATTGTCAAGCCACGCTACTTTGACTACCCTATGACAAGGGGAAATTCTCACCGCTCTCGATCTAGATGACTGGGGTCTGATGAAGCGAAAAAGGATTTGCCAGCCAAAATCAGTATTTTTAAACGGCTTCCAATTTAGCGTTCACGAGAGCATCCGTGGTTATCTGCACCCTGCCAATCAGCAGCCGCCTAACAATGGTGTGGCTCGAACGGTGTTTCCCGAGATTTTATGAGCGCTGTGAAGATGTTATAAAATAGCGATAAAAATAGGGCCGCCCTACGCCAGCAATGACGATCAATAAGGCGCAAGGACAATCTTTTGATCACGTAGGCGTTTTCCTTCCTGAACCTGTTTTCGGACACGGTCAGCTCTATGTCGCCCTCACCCGAGTAACAAATCATGAAAACTTGAAAGGTTTTGTTAAAAACACTTTTTATCAGGGAACATTCTTTGAAACAAATCCACGCACTTTCACAAAAAATGGTGTCATCAAATAACTTTTATATTGAATTAAAAAATATATTACAGATTTTGATTTACTTCCGTCATTATTGACGGGTTATTGCTATCTTTTCTAATCTATATTTTATAACGTTTGTCGGTCTGTCCCCTACAGAAACAGGGGACGCAACAATGTTTTTGGTAATGAAAGTTAGACATTAATTGTATTGTTTCCCTTAACATTAATCTTGGGGTCCCTACATCAGTGGATTTTCCTTTTTTTTTTTTAAAGTGTTCAACTAGATCAGGGGTCGCAATTTTGTTGTTTAACCCCCACCCCCCTCCCCAAAAAAGTTAAAATAAAGAGGACATGACTGGAGTATATGTGCTGGAGGTGAGATGTATAGCTGTATAGAGGTGCAGTAGAGGACATGACTGAAGTAAATGTGCTGGAGGCTAGAGGGTAAATGGAGGATATTATTGGAGTGGATGTGCTAGGAGGGAGAGGTATGGTGGAGGACATGATTGGAGTGGATGTGCTGGAGGTGAGAGGTACAACTGAGGACATGATTAGATAGATGTGCTGGAGGTGAGAAGTATGGTGGAAGACATGATTAGAGTAGATGTGCTGGAGGTGAGAGGTATGGTGGAGGACATGACTGAATTAGATGTGGCCGTGAGAGGTACAATAGAGAACATGGTTGGAGTATATATGCTGCAGATGACATGTATAGTCATTAGGTCAATCCGAGAATTAACCGTGGAAGGTTGGTCCTGGTTGTTCAGATAAAATGGTGGCTCAGATGTACCGCAACCATGTGATATATTAAAAGTTCAGTTATATTTTTCTCGGGCAACGCTGGGTATATCTGCAAGAGTTCCCTATAGAGTGGTACGTTTTTTTTTAAACGGCAAAAATATACAGCTCAGTTCGCCAGGACATTAAAAGTAAAGATTTGGGTTACCATAGTTTGTAAACAGAGCTTAAAGTCAAATACATTTGTTAATAAATATGGTTGTTGTCCTTACCTACAGCTACAAAGCCACAGTCCCTCCTGTTTGGGGTATTGACCACATTTCTGGTCGCAAAGTTTCTGAACCTCCCCACATTTGGTCCGCCAAGCCAAACCCAGTTTCCAGTGTTTGTAATGTTATCTGTTGGTAGAAGATACTTGTAACTTTTATATTTTAAAAATAAATATCCAAGTCACCTGCAAATGTTGTATTGCAATCTCCACTTAATTATATATATATATATATATATATATATACGGTGATGCTTGCAACCTCATCATGTCAAACAAATTGCAACAAAAACCACCACTGAAGTAACATGTGAATGCTCAGTGTATGTTTTTTTCTGTAAGGGTACCAGCTGCAATGGTGGTTACATACTCCATAAAGAGCGAAAAAGGTAAATGTTGATGATGACACACATATGCAGCACCAGATGTCATTGTGCCCCCCCCCCACCCCCCCACCCCCAAAAAAGGGGGAACAACGGATAGAAGCATTGTTACCTACCAAGAAGTTATAAAACGCTGACTAAGGTGGGTTGGGTGTGGGGCTGGGTACCTGACCACGTTTACACTTTAGGCCATAACAACTTTGGCAGATACGGATAAGTTAACCAAAGTAAATTTAAATTCGACTCTTGACATTCAAGTTGGAGGAAGGTCCTCTGTTAAGAAGGTTCATGACATAACACAGAGACAGCCGTAAGGAGATAGATTACGGACGCTTATTTTTTTTTTTTTCCTTACGTCAAAATCTGATTTGGCACCAGAAATTTTCGTACGCTTAAGAAACAGTGAAATACTGCACAGGTAGCAGCAGGAATGGAGGCTATAAGACTGTCATCCTGGACTCTGCAAGACAAGTTGATAAGGCACGTAACGGATGAATAGCATTACAAGACAGTCCTTGTATGGCAACCACCAGGGAAAGAGAGCGAGAAGGAGACCACACACACACACACACAAAACAGAAGAAGAGAGCTAAGGCAATTAAAGGAAGAATATGATTGATAAGGCAGCCCTTACTCCGTAATCCTCATGATAAGAGAGGCAGAGGAGGACCCAAAAAAAAACATATGGAGAAGAGGATTGGATTCAGACATGAGAGGGATGAGAAAGACATTGATTGGATGGTACAAGACTTGAGGCTCAGCATGAATTTGTTGACGATCATGCTCAATAGGGAGCTGAAGAATATGGATGATGATGATGATGTATATGAAGATAGAGACCAAGGGCAAAATCTTAGACAGGCCTGGATACAAAACTTTTGAGTCTTTTAAAATGGAGAACGTTATTCTTTCACTCACACTAGATCCTGGTGTAAGTATATGTATATGTTTATGTATATTTATTGTCTGGAATGCTGTTTTTTATTTGGGTTATTCTGAACTTTATTTCAGAGATGCATCCTTCATCTGATGTTATTAGTATCTCGTTTAACTTGATGCTGCTTTCTGGATAATTCTATTTCTTTGATATAACCATAACTTCTGTATCGTTGCTGTTTTGTTTATAATGAATTTGTTGAACGCCCTGCTCCGTAAGGAGCTAAAATGTAATGAAAGCAATGTGGCAGGAACACAGGGTGTATCACATAGAAAAGTAATTCTAGATAAAATGGAACAAAGAGACACGCATTCACTAACCTACTCAATTTGCATAAACAGAGTTAGCAAGGAATGAAGCTTAAGTGCCCTAAGTGAATCACCGAACTAACTTTATTAAAAGGGATTTTCCACGTTGATTGAGTTCAGAGTTGATTGCGTTTATGGGAACTAACGAGTGGCAGATTTGCGTTGAAAGCACGTGACGTGTTCTAACTTAATGAATATGCTTATAATAAAGAAAAGCTGAATAACAAAATATATCAAGCACAAGTGACCAACCTGTTAAGCCAAACCAGTAATTAGATGGGGTGGCGGCAGATGCAGCAATCACATTTGGTAGTAGTTGGTTATGAACAACTGATCTTGAAGAGAGAAAAGAAACAAACAAATAAACACCTAATTATTATGCTCATTCAATTTTTATTAAATTTCTCACAAAATACGAAAGAATGAACACGAGTACCCGACACCTCCGCAGGTAGCATAGGGCGTTAAAAAATCTATGCCAGGACCTTCCGTACAGTGCCCCTCTACACAAGGTCATTTCGTGTCTTCATTGCTCCTGTCATTTCTGTCTATAGTTCTCTTCATCGTGTGTCTTTCCGTCTCTCCCTATGTCTCTCATCCAGGGGATTCAGAGCAAGTACTGCCCTGCAATGCTTTCAGCAGGTTTACTCAGCATTACCAACGTCTTCTTCTCCTCATCTCTTCTTTCAATGGCACCTGTCAGGTTCTTGTCATCAGTTCAACACTAGTGATCTTGTCATCAGTTCAACACTAGTGATCTTGTCATCAGTTCAACACTAGTGATCTTGTCATCAGTTCAACACTAGTGATCTTGTCATCAGTTCAACACTAGTGATCTTGTCATCAGTTCAACACTAGTGATCTTGTCATCAGTTCAACACTAGTGATCTTGTCATAGCATTTCATTCCTTCTATTCTACACAAGCCCTCATTTATGCAAGTCTGTAATTTCTTGATGAATATGTTAGGTATGAAAAGAGAACTAATGAGGGAGGTCAAAGTTCGGCAGCTAAAATACTTTGGCCACATAAAAAGGCATAACACCTTGCAGAAGACCATAACAGAAGGGAGAGTTGAAGGCAAACGTGCAAGGGGAAGACAGCGCTATAAGTGGGAAGATAACATCAAGAGATGGACAGGAAAGAGTCTATCAGAGTGCACCACCAAGACAAGAGACAGAAGACGTTGGAGATCCATTACAGCCAACATTCGTTGTGGAGATGGCAACTGATGATGATGATGAATTTCTTGATTGTTGTTATTATTGTCTCCATGTTTCACAGCCATATAATAGTGACTTGATATTAGAGCTGAAGATTCTGATTCTCTGTATTGGACTTCTGATTTTTTTTAAATCTCCATATACTTCCCAATGCAATGAAAGCTGCTCTGCCTAATGTGATGAAAGTATAATACTATATGGGAAAGCTTTAAACTAAATCAAAAAGGCATGTCACGCATTCGTACTCAGATCAATGACTTCACACAAAATTTTCTTTTAACCCCCTTCCCCTCTTTTCCTTTATCCGGAAAAGCTACCGTTCATCCAAAAAAATGTATATATAACTAAAGTAAGTATAGACAAAGCACAGTGTTCAGTCAACGTGAGACTTGTTATACATAAATTATTACTTATTACACTTAATTTACGTCACTTTTGAGCACTGTGTAGTAGAGGTTGGCAAATCGACACACTCCGCTGTTTCTAGACATTCGGCTCAGTGATTTAAACTGAGTCGACACACTGTAACGGCACAACGGCACTTTTGCCCGTATCGGAGAGAAAGAAGTCTCTAATAGACATTATACATTACTATACATGAACTGTGTGAGACAATCTCCTCTGTGTTTTCTTGCGCGCTACTGGCGTGTGTGAAAATCTATGGCGTTTCGTATGACCACAATTCAATATTTTTACACAAGTCTTCATTATGATGAAATAAAACGGAGATATGATGATAGCTGTTCAGTATATGTGAAAATAATAAAAAACAACAATAATTATAAGGGTAATAATAACACATGATATCAAAATAGAGTAAGCTAGTTTTGGTAGACAATGATTCAAATCCACACCGAGTACACAGATATCAGCAGAGCTAATAAAGTGTCCATTACATTTATACGAACACACGGACACTTTCAACTTTAACATAGTTCCTAAAACATTGACAACTGTAGCACTGACACAATTTTCAGTGTCTATAACTTCTCAGCAAAAATAATATCACTTGTAAAATCAAGTCATCATAACACATCCCTGAAAAATATGACATGTTTGATATTCCATACTAATGTTCCGGACGGTTGACTCAAATTTTACAAAGGCCCACGGAAGGTGAGACAGTGTGTCTCTGCAAAACAGCGAGGCAGACAGGAACTGAAACTGTTTCGAAACAACAAGCAGGCTGTGTTTCGAATCTTTCGGATTCAACGCTGTTTCGAAGCATTGTTTCGACACACACACACAGTAGCCATCTCTACTGTGTAGAATACAAACCTTCAGCCAAGCTCTTCAAGCCATTCTGTTCAATGCATTCTATTCCAGTAATTTTCACGTTTTCTTTGTCCTTCTTATTAATTTCTTCTTCTAGTTCTCTTCTCTGTGTGTTTTAAAGTCTTCTACTTCTTCTACCTGGGAGGTTAATTTGATTTGTGATCCACGCATAGTAAAACTAATGTTTGTCTTACGCATGGGATACCTGGTTCAGCCCCATGTGGGTTATAATTAGGATATTTGGTGTTCTTTAATTTATATAGAATGTTTACATTTGATGTTTTTATCTGTGTTGGCTCTGCCAGGCTGCAATTTCTCTGTCATTTGTTGTGACGTTGGTAATGTCTGTAGTGTTTATGGTGTATTCTCTTCTGTGTTCCTAAGTTTATCTCTCTATACCCCGCTGCATTTTGAGAAGTTTGTAAGTTTTGTTTTACTGTGTCTTCCTATTTTTGTTTAACTGCAATTGACATTATCTTAAATGTGTCTGATGGACATTTGGTGAGTTTTTAGTACTGGTAGTTTTTTTGTTTTTGTTTATTCTCATACATTGGGGGGGGGGGGGGGGGGTGTGACATATATTTTTTTGTTTTAAGTGTTTTGTACTTCCTTTATCATTGTCATTTGGTCTGGTAGTTGTGTGTAAGCTCTTGTTTTGGTAATATAAAATTTGTTTATGTCGTGTAGCTCCTTGGGAAGGTCAGTTTTTAGGCCAGTTTTCAACGACGGTGATGTACTCTCAAGTTTTCCATGAATTATTGTGTTGTGCAGTTCACATTAATTACTGTCTTGAGATGCTTGCTGATGACAGTCTCACTGCGAGGGCACTTGTTCTACATGTACTCAGACACTTTTATTTTTTTTAAGTTTGATTTAATTTCTGAAAATTTTCATAATGCCCTAGTCATTAAAGCAGTTTCTGAATGTCTAATATGATGTTATTTTATTGCCATGTCTCGTAGGAGTAATGTATTCTGAAAATACCAGGGTGGCCGTGGTAGTCATGTATTCTGGAAATACCAGGGTGGCCGTGGCAGTCATGTATTCTGAAAATACCAGGCCAATAGTGGCAGTCATGTATTCTGGAAATACGAGGGTGACCGTGGCAGTCATTATCCTGGAAATGCCATGGTTATGGTGACAGTCATTGTTCTGGAAATACCAGGTTTACCGTGACAGTGATTATTCTAGAAATACCAGGGTAGCCGTGGCAGTCATGTATTCTGCAAATACCAGGGTACGAGAAGTAGAGGTAAACAGAATACCACATAAAGAAGAGAAGGAAACAAATGAAAAAGACGAGGAAGACATAGAAAGACCTTGAGCTGATGGTACGCTAAAGAAGGTCTTGGTATGTGTTTGTTGAAGGTCTATGCTCCTTGTTGGACAGAAGGGTAATTAATGCTTAATGGCAATAATTTTAGTAAAATCGTTGTATAAGACAATTCTGAGCATTTCTGCTATATTACTTAAGATATTCACTGCCTTCCTTGAAGATACATTTAAGATAATGTTATTGTTGCGTGCATATTTTGACGCACATATTACAAAAATCGATATGGCTATTTAATATGGGAAAAATATAGACATTCATTCATTTGTGTATGAAAATGCTGTCTATGGTAAAAGCGAGAGAATCCATGTTTGATTCACACTTTTGATTATAGGAGTAATCGTTCTGGATATTGATCCGGCGCAAGGATATTGCGCTTACGTTTGTACTTATTTTTTAGGGCCAGAAAATATATTAATTTGCTTATTGTGTTTATGGCCTGAATTCATATGTATTACATATTATTAGTACAAGTAGAATCAGTCCTATATTGTATATTTTGGATGGGTAGGAGGGACTAGATTCTTGTTATTCCGGTCTAGCGGAAGTATGAGTTGTCTTGACAAGTCGTGATGAGTTCCGATGTACCGTGATAATGGCGGGTACGCACTTTTCAAAGGGCTGGTAGATTCTTAAGGAAATATGATTCATGAAGTGGTTTTCTTCTAAAGGAGATGGTATCTCTACTATAGTTTATGTTAGAGACTCTCCTAAGGTACGGTACAATGTATAATTCGGACTCCATGTATTGCCAGACCCTATATTGATGATCTCATGTCGATTCGACCTAGATGGAACATTGTGCTTCGTATCGCTAGGGTCGTGTTTTGTATCGACGAAGATGACAGACTTTCCTGCAGCGGTTATGGCTACGTGAATTAACCTGATCACCGTAGAGCTGTATGGAAACATTTATGAAATCATTTATATACCCATTATAAATTAACTCTGGCTTATATTCTCCTTCCTATGAATGAGTGAACGACAACTCAGGGAGGCAGCCATGTTAGATTTCGGTCATCATATGTTTTGATCACTGCCAAGAGAACAGATTATTTATCCTATTATCGGACAGTGACAGGGAGATCTCAATCTTGCTAGAAACCCCCCTTTCGTGGTTTCATAATATATACTACAAACTATGGACGTCAAGTAACTTTAGTTATTTATCGATCTGCCTTCACTGACGCGTTTAGTCAGATAGGGGGATGCGGCCTTAATATATCATGACATTGAACTTTTGATGTACTGCCCATTATTTCTGAATGTGTCATGACTTCAGATCTGCTATGTATACCTACAAATTGATATGTCAACATACCATGATGTACTCGTATGTCCCAGTGTGTACGTCTGAATAAATTGAGTAAACAAAGATTCCAGCAGTCTGCATTGGTGCCTTGTAGACACAAGTGTATGAGTGGTTATATTGGTCAGCACACGAACAGTACACCATTCGCGGTAATCACACTCTACACTTCTACTTCATACATACACCATCCTGCGTCGGTTGGAGTGACCAAGTTTAGGGCCTGCTTCCCCTGGAGCCTTTGCCTTCCCTAACTCAGGACTAGGGTGAGTTACCCATTTACAGCTGGGTAGACTGGGGGCATGCCTGATCTCAACAACACACCACTCTTCCTTACAGAGCATACAGACTGACACTTTACAGAGTGGAAAGAAGAAAAGAAACTTTACAGTGGCGAGCCAGATTCCTGGGTCCAGCTTACGCAGTTTTGTGTTGAGAATCACAGTTTACAGCTGAAAGAACATTTGTTTGAACACATCAACACCAGTAGGACAGCTATACAGTCGATGTCAGCTTGACCTGTATTACCGATAGGATGCTGTATCTAGGTCAGCGCTTGTTGACAGTTTTTCGCTGTACAGACAGTATTACACAGGACAGTGGTATCAAGTGTAGAAAATATCTGGAGCAGTATTGTTGACATTTCTCAACGTACAGAAGAATCACAGTGTTGTTGAACATAAAGTGCATAGTTCATCGTTGGATCTTCATATGCTCAACAGAGAAAAATTGACAGTGTAATAGTTTAAAATTAAATCTATTACTGAATAAAGTGGCAAGTTATTAGTATTAAAATAAACTGTGCCTGCTTTACAACACTATACCTGCAACACATTCCATTCATGACATAAATTATATTGTATGCTATATGCTATTTATGCTTACATGTTATTTGTTATGTATTAAATTAGTTTATGTTCTGTGTGACTAGTACAAGGTATGCCGAGTGACATTGGTCTGGTACTAGTATTCTATAGGTACACATTTTCTTAATTGGAAATTTGTTAGCAACAATTTGCTGCTATTTCTGTTAGTTGTGATGAGGTGTTCTTTTCTTCGTTGTTTTTGTTAATAATTTTGTGTTCCTTAGTTTTGTTTGATTTGTTTGTATAATTGTAGGTCTCATCTTTCCTTTCATTTCAGTTTTTTACACCCTTATGTTTATACACTGTGGCGTTATTTGTCTTGTTATATTATGGCAGTTATCATCACGGTTTCTGTGATCATTTTTTTTCATTTCTCCTATTTAATTTAATTTGATCTCTGCAAATGTGTTCATATTGTCTTTTCTTGTTTGTCATTTGTAATGTCTTTAGTTGACATATGACACAGGATTTATAGTGGTATACACTGATAGTATAGTACAGATCAGTACTTTATGATTGTTATTGTTATAAAACAAAATGTACAAGACCTTTGTAAGGCTTGTCTCCCAAAGTGATTGGTAAAGGGAAATATTTTTTCCACAGGTACTCAAGTGATCTTTGATTACATTGAGGTATACAAGACCTTTGTAAGGCTTGTCCCCACAGTATTTGAGATACAGTTATTGTTGTCCACAGGTACTCAAGTTATCATTGGTTATTATAAACCATACAAGTTTGGACTAAGACTAAGTCTATGGTATAGACTTGTCTCCCATTAAAGTGAAATAGGGTAATTTATTTACTTTTTCAGGTTTCTGATTTAAGAAGACAATATGTCTACATTAGATTATTTCATTGCACAAGGAAAATCTCTTGATAAGACTGGAAAAGACTTAGAACAATGGGCTGTTGCTCAATATGACAAAGCATTAGCTGCAGAAGAGAAAAAAACTGCTGCTGCTGTTGAAGAAAGAAAAGCTGCTGCTGAGGAAAAAAAAGCTGCGGCTGAGGAGAGAAAACTTCAAATAGAAGAAAAAAAAAAGCTGCTGCAGAAGAAAGGAAAGCTCTAGCTGAAGAAAAAAGATTAGAAAAAGAAGCTGATACTGCTGCTGAACTTAAGAAATTGCAGATGCAAGTGGAGGAAAGGAGATTTGAGGCAGAACAGAAGAAATTAGAAGCTGATGCAGAGCAGAAAAAATTAGAAGTTGCTGCAGAACAGAAAAAATTAGAAGTTGCTGCAGAACAGAAAAAATTAGAAGTTGCTGCTGCTGCAGAACAGAAAAAATTAGAAGTTGCTGCTGCTGCAGAACAGAAAAAATTAGAAGTTGCTGCTGCTGCAGAACAGAAAAAATTAGAAGCTGCTGCTGCTGCAGAACAGAAAAGATTAGATAGAGAAGCTGAAGAGAGAAAAGCAATAAGAGAACATGAGTTTGAATTAGAGAAATTAAAATTGACATGTATGAGTAATGTTAATCAGGCATCTGGTGGTAATGGTAAACCCTTTGTGTACAAGGTCAAGGTACCAGCGTTTAACCCTACCAGTGATGACATAACATTTTGGCTTTCTAGATTTGAACGGGCTTGTCGATCTCATAATGTTGACAAATCACAGTATGTGAATCAGTTGTCTGAAAATCTAAAAGGGGAGTCTCTGAGTAAGTTATATTTTGTTGAAGAGGCCGACAAAGATAATTATGATGCTGTTAGGGCAGCTTTGATAAAGAGATATCAGCTGTCTGAGGAAGGTTACCGTCTTTTGTTTAAAACAATGAGACCTGAGGTAGGTGTAGAATTCTCAGATTTCATCTCAAAAGCACGAATTACACTTTCACGATGGATTGAATTATCCAAAACAGAGAAAACATTTGATGGTCTTACGGATTTATTGCTAAGAGACAAGGTCATGTCTTCTGTAAATAAATCATTCCTAGAGTTCTTACATGAGCGTAAACCTGGTACAATAAAGCAAATGGAAGAATATTGTGACCAGTATGCCACGGCACACCCTGACATGATTCTTAGTAACTCTAACATTAAAGAGAGTATGCCAGTTGCTTCGGCAACAGAATATAATCAGAATTACTCACACAAATTCCAAGGAGCTAAAAATAAATTTGATAAAAAGGTTAATTGGAATAAGTATCAAAACCAAGATAACCACTCAAATCAGAGTTCTTCTTCGAAGAACTGGAATCGGGCTGATAGTCCTCGACACGCGAGAGGTACCCATAATGTTAGAAATTCTCGAAAAGGGAGTAGCTATAGGAACTACCCAAGTGCTTCATGGAGACAAAAGAAACAATATTACAGGGATACTCAATATAACGAGCATGATGATTATGATCATGAATATTATGATTCAAACCCAAATAGGGGTTATAACAGAGGCAATAATAATTATAGAGACAATTATAACCGAGGTAGATCACAACACAAAAGACATGGTAAATCTTATTACCAGGCTAACTCTGCACAACAGGAGTTCCACGACACCGATAATCAGAATAATGATAAAAAAGACTCCAACAGTGTAGCAAATTCCGCTTTCGATTTTGCTAGAGCATCTGAGTGTTCGCAATGCAAAACATTATTCGATCCAACCACAGTTTCTACTTTAAGCTGCGGTCACCCGCTTCCCGCTCTCCATGCGTCAATTGCGCATAATGGAAGGGGTGCTCTTGTCTTTAATAGGGGCCTAATAGATGGTACTCCGGTATCAATTCTTTTCGATTCGGGGTGCACTACCATTGGAGTGAGGCAATCACTCGTAAATCCTTCTCGAGCTACAGGCAATATAGTCAAATGTGTAACATTTGGTGGCACATTGGAGAAGTACTCCACTGCCATTATCAATATTGCTACGCCTTTCTTTACAGGAGAGGTGCAAGCATGTCTCTTGCCGAATCCGATCGCTGATCTTATCATCGGTCGCATTCACGGGGTGAAGAAAGAATGCACTCCACAGCAAATTTCTAATTGGGAAAATGTTAATATGCAATCGGCTAATGCAGTAATCACTAGGGCTCAAGCTCTTAATATGCCACAATCTTCACATTCTGAAGATAATGATGCGCAGATCCGAGATGATCCCTTGGAGATTTCCCACGATTCCTTTATCAAACAGCAGGAAGATGATCCTACTCTAAAGAAATTCTTTACTCTGGCAACAAAAGGTGATCCGAATAAGGATACTAATCGTAAATCTTGGATTACGATGAAGAATGGCGTACTTGTACGTATGGTACAAGACTCCGCTAAGTCCATTCATTCTCAAATCCTTGTGCCTAAAAATATGAGAGTTAAAATCTTACAGCACGCTCATGATTCGCAGTGTGCTGGACATATGGGTTTTTCCCGTACTAAAGCTAGAGTTCTTCAATCTTTCTTTTGGCCTGCTGTGAATAAGGACATACGAATCTATTGTCGATCTTGTAAAGTATGTCAAGAGATTAAATCCAGAGGTCCACGCCATGATGCACCTATTCAGGCTGCAGACATTCCCATTCGGCCATTTCAAAAAATGGCGATAGACATCATTGGTCCATTTAAGATAAAGTCTGCTAGAGGACACCAATTTATTTTGACGTGTGTTGATATGTGCACACGTTGGCCGGAGGCTGTTCCTCTAAAGAGCATAACTACTGCTGATGTCGCAGATGCTCTTTGGTTAATATTTTCTCGTCTGGGGTTTCCAGCAGAAATATTATCCGACCATGGTACCCAACTCATATCGGATACCATGTCTCAAGTAATGTCGACTCTGAAGATAGAGAGATCGCTGAGTAGTATTTATCATCCTATGTCCAATGGGATGGTGGAACGTTTGAATAGAACTCTGAAAAACCTACTAGGTAAGATAACGGAAGATCATCCTCAGGATTGGGATAGGGTTTTACCCGCGGCTCTCTTTGCATATAGAGAGGTCGCCAACGAACATACAGGATTTTCTCCCTTTGAACTTGTCTTTGGCGCGAAACCGCGGGGTCCTATGTCCTTACTTCATGATCTTATAACTGCTGATAATATTGTCGATGACACAAAATCCTCTTATGAATATGTCATCGCACTTAGACACAAGATTATTGAAGCATGCAAATTGGCAACTGCTTCTTCTGAATTTGCGAAACAGAAGGCAAGGGAATTTGCCAATAAAAAGAGATGTTTGCGACAACTTTGTCCAGGTGACAAAGCATTTGTCTTGCTACCTTGTAGGGAAAATAGACTTCTCATTTCTTGGAAAGGTCCGTACGATATAATATCAAAAGTTTCCGATGTTGACTATATCGTCGATATTGACGGGAAGCGTAAAACCTTCCACATCAACATGCTCACGGAATTCCATGAACGTCCTGATTATTTACAACCTGTTTTCCAGGCAACGGACGATTTTCCAGTCCAACATGGACAGTACTCATCTCTGTCAGTAATACAGGATGAGGAAACGAGTTTCTCGGATGTAAATTTACCTTTTCCAATGATTCCTCTTCACTCTAATGAATCATGGAAAGATGTTGCAATTTCTCCAGAATTATCTCCAGGAGAGCAGAAACAAGTTTCTACTATGTTAGAACAATTTCAGGATGTCCTTACTGACATTCCTGGTCAAACTGATGTCATTCAACATGACATTATTCTTACTGACCATAGTCCTATAAGAGTCAGACCGTATCCTATCCCGATACATTTTCAAGCACAGGTAGAGAAAGAGTTAGATGAGATGATAGAGTTAAAAATTATTGAACCATCCACATCAGCATATTCTTCGCCGATGGTTATAGTACGGAAAAAAGACAATAACATACGTCTTTGCGTGGATTATCGCAAATTGAATCAAGTGACTAAATTCGATGCTGAACCTATGCCTTTACTAGAAGAGCTACTTACGAGACTATCGAATTCTCACTTCTTTACTAAACTCGATTTGTCTAAGGGATATTGGCAAGTTCCACTATCCGAACACGCCAAACCGTTTACTGCTTTTTCGACGCCTAGGGGTCTATTCCAATGGAATTTCATGCCTTTCGGTCTTATGAACGCCCCTGCAACATTTGTACGCATGATGCGTCGAATCCTATCTCATCGCTCAGATGTCATTGCGTATCTTGATGACATCTGTCTTTTCAGTGATACTTGGAACGATCACTATAATGGTATAAATGAACTATTGTCTATCTTACGCGAGCATAACCTGACAGCGAAACCATCGAAAGCATGTATTGGTTTTAGCGAAATATCTTTCTTAGGACACCGTGTTGGTCATGGGTTCCTAAAAACAGAAGACCATAATACAAGTAAGATACTTAACATTTCTATTCCTAAGACTAAAAAGCAAGTACGAAGTCTCTTAGGTCTAATACAATTTTATGGACGATTCATCCCGAATCTGTCCTCCATTATGTCACCTCTTTCTTCCTTGCTAAAGAAAGGGTCTCCTAATGTAGTCCATTGGACTCAAGAATGTCAATCCTCTTTGGATAAGGTTAAAACTATGTTTTCTACTTCACCTATCCTAGTATTGCCTTCTAAGGATAAGACATTTATTCTTCGTAGTGACGCTTCATCCACCGGGATTGGAGCTGCACTAATGCAAGAGTACTCTGGAACTCTGCATCCTGTGATGTATATTTCTCGGAAATTAAATGCCGCAGAGAAGAATTACTCGGTCCTAGACCGTGAATTATTGGCTATGGTTTGGTCAATCCTTAAACTGCAAAGATTTCTTCTGGGCGCGCATTTCATTGTGGAAACTGACCAGAAAGCTCTTACGGCTATTCAGAGTAAAAATCTGAAGAGCGCGAGATCAACGCGATACGCGATTGCTCTACAGCCATTTCATTTTTCGGTGCGAGCTATCCGTGGGTCAGAAAATGTGATGGCAGATATTTTGTCTAGATGCCCACATGATTCATAACTGTTATACAACTTTGATACAGTTGTTTCTATGTTGAAATGTGTACACATATGTAATATATCATATATTGATTGTAACACTACTTAGCGGTTCATTGATATTTATTCACCGCTGATCTTTCAATGTTTTTTTCGTCTTTGATGATCATGATGTTAAGATATCTTAGATGAAATTTATGTATAAACTAATGTGGAAATTGTGTCATTGCTAATATTGTAGTATGCGTTGGTGACACCTCTCTGGAAATATTTATACTTAGAGAAGTACTTTCTCTAAGGTCATAAAACTTATGCTTATCATCTGCGCATTGTATTGGTGCGTTGTGAGCCTATTGTATGTTGCTCCTAGATGTATTTCAAAAAAAAAAAAAAAAAGTACCATTTTTTTTTTCCCGAGGGGTGTGGTAATCTGTTGCGTGCATATTTTGACGCACATATTACAAAAATCGATATGGCTATTTAATATGGGAAAAAAATATAGACATTCATTCATTTGTGTATGAAAATGCTGTCTATGGTAAAAGCGAGAGAATCCATGTTTGATTCACACTTTTGATTATAGGAGTAATCGTTCTGGATATTGATCCGGCGCAAGGATATTGCGCTTACGTTTGTACTTATTTTTTAGGGCCAGAAAATATATTAATTTGCTTATTGTGTTTATGGCCTGAATTCATATGTATTACATATTATTAGTACAAGTAGAATCAGTCCTATATTGTATATTTTGGATGGGTAGGAGGGACTAGATTCTTGTTATTCCGGTCTAGCGGAAGTATGAGTTGTCTTGACAAGTCGTGATGAGTTCCGATGTACCGTGATAATGGCGGGTACGCACTTTTCAAAGGGCTGGTAGATTCTTAAGGAAATATGATTCATGAAGTGGTTTTCTTCTAAAGGAGATGGTATCTCTACTATAGTTTATGTTAGAGACTCTCCTAAGGTACGGTACAATGTATAATTCGGACTCCATGTATTGCCAGACCCTATATTGATGATCTCATGTCGATTCGACCTAGATGGAACATTGTGCTTCGTATCGCTAGGGTCGTGTTTTGTATCGACGAAGATGACAGACTTTCCTGCAGCGGTTATGGCTACGTGAATTAACCTGATCACCGTAGAGCTGTATGGAAACATTTATGAAATCATTTATATACCCATTATAAATTAACTCTGGCTTATATTCTCCTTCCTATGAATGAGTGAACGACAACTCAGGGAGGCAGCCATGTTAGATTTCGGTCATCATATGTTTTGATCACTGCCAAGAGAACAGATTATTTATCCTATTATCGGACAGTGACAGGGAGATCTCAATCTTGCTAGAAACCCCCCTTTCGTGGTTTCATAATATATACTACAAACTATGGACGTCAAGTAACTTTAGTTATTTATCGATCTGCCTTCACTGACGCGTTTAGTCAGATAGGGGGATGCGGCCTTAATATATCATGACATTGAACTTTTGATGTACTGCCCATTATTTCTGAATGTGTCATGACTTCAGATCTGCTATGTATACCTACAAATTGATATGTCAACATACCATGATGTACTCGTATGTCCCAGTGTGTACGTCTGAATAAATTGAGTAAACAAAGATTCCAGCAGTCTGCATTGGTGCCTTGTAGACACAAGTGTATGAGTGGTTATATTGGTCAGCACACGAACAGTACACCATTCGCGGTAATCACACTCTACACTTCTACTTCATACATACACCATCCTGCGTCGGTTGGAGTGACCAAGTTTAGGGCCTGCTTCCCCTGGAGCCTTTGCCTTCCCTAACTCAGGACTAGGGTGAGTTACCCATTTACAGCTGGGTAGACTGGGGGCATGCCTGATCTCAACAACACACCACTCTTCCTTACAGAGCATACAGACTGACACTTTACAGAGTGGAAAGAAGAAAAGAAACTTTACAGTTATATACAATTTAAAAAGATATAAAGAGATACGGCAAACACAGAACCTACAATTCTCTCAAAGCCCAACAGGGTAAAGATAAATAAACCTAGGTACAAGAAAGAGGATACACCATAAACATTACAGACATGAGGCAGCACCACAACAACAAAATTGCAGCCTGGAAGAACTAATACAAGAAAAAAAACCAATGTAATATGCTATATAGGATTTTATTTCAACACTATATACCCAAATTACAACCCACATGGTTGTTTGAACTGGGTATGCCATGCATAAGGAAACCCCCAGTTGTCATTTGCGTGTACTAAAAACCAAAACAACCCAAGCCTTCTTGGCCGTCTTGTCTTTCCAACCCACCTCATATGCTTCTTTAGCCCTCTATCTTTGATCTTTGTTATTTATACTTCAAAATATACTTTAAAAAAGAAGTATAATATTCATGTTTTTGATTATCTCTTAGCTCCCCACTGAGAACGTGCTTTCAACAGATGCATGTCAAGCCATCCCATCATGTGCTATTCATTTAAGGTTCTTCCATGTCTTATTTATCGTCTTCATCTCTATATTTCACTCCCTTCGACACCTAGTTTTTTTTTTTTAATCTCCCTTTATTTCTAATATACTAGAGCAGAGGTTGCCAAACTACGGCCCGCGGGCGAGATCCGGCTCGCCATTCAGTTTTGACCGGCCCGCCAACCTGTTTTGGCCGACCTCTTATTGTTGATTGAAAATTACTGTATACTCCGACCACTGTGCTAAAAAAAAATATTACAAAATAGCACGCACAGGCACCAGAAACAAAACCAAAAAGACCCAAAATGTACGATTAACATCTCCCTACCGCCCACAACACCACCAACTCTCTGTCTCTCTCTTTCTCTCTATCTCTCTCTCTCTATCATACCAATTGAGCTCTACTAGATAGTGCCGACAAAACGGAAATGATAACGTCAAATCTCTGATCGTGCACGTGGACAGGCGAAGACAGTGTCGGTACCTACTTTGATAATGAGAAACTGAAAGCAATGACAGATCTTTTCTGCGGTCGGAAGTCTCTGAGATCCAATGATGTTGCTTTGTCTTTAGCATCGGTATGGGAAAGTGATCGTGGTAGTGGGGGTGGATGGTAGGTACATTTCTATAGGAAGGGGTTGAGGTGCACAGTTGGTCATGTGAAGTGTGTTAAGTATAAATCAGCCAGTGACACTTCTGGGCTTGTAGCTGTTGTGCACGTTTTCATGTATAAGAGTTTGCATTTGTAAAAATGTTTTCTAAGTATAGAAAAGTGGACAGTGAAAATCGCGCATTTAAACCAGAATGGGAGTTCGATTATTTGTTCATTCTCAATAAGGATAATAAACTTCAGTGGGAGCCGCGCTAGCGTAGTGGTTACAACACCGCTCTGGCGACCGGGTGATTCAGGATCAAACCCGGGCGACGGCATTTGAGGATTGTTCGTCGACCGGGAATTGGACTGGATTAACTCGAGACCTGGCGAGAACATCTGAAGGAGTGTCGTCGACCAGAGATTGGCGGCTCCTGAGCCGACCCAGCTGCAATGGGTACCTCCGAAATCGGAGAGTATTTGCCTGAATGGCGAGGGACACCTGTCTCTGTACAAGAAAAAAGGGATACTCACGTAAAATCAATGTCAGGTTAGACATTAGTAATAACCTGAGATTTCGCCTCGAGTATTAGCGGGCGTACGAAAAAAAAAAAAAAAACGTCAGTGCTTAGTTTGCGCCTAAGTGTTAGCCGTAGTGAAAGAATATAACTTGAAACGTCACTACATCACAAATCATCAGAAAAACAACGACGAGCATAGCAGCGAGTCGAGAAAGCTTGAGATTGAACAACTCAAGAAAAAACTGAATCAGCAAAAGAGTATATTTAGTCATGTAAATAAGATTCAGGAATCATCGCTCATGGCGTCCTATGTGATTAGTTATGAGCTTGCAAAAGCAAAAAAGCCGTTTACTGATGGAGAGTGTGTGAAAAAGTGTGCAGTTCAAATGGCAGAAGCGTTCAATGAAGAAAAAGTAGTAAAAGAATTTCAAAATGTACCTCTTTCAAAACAAACCGTAGCTAAGAGAACAGAAGATATTAGTTTGCATTTGTCCCAGAACTTGAAATCTTTAATTTAAAATTGTCCATACTTTTCACTGGCGATTGATGAAAGTACAGACATCACAGACACTAGCCAGCTTCTTATTTTTGTTAAAGTGATCCAGGAAGACTTTACTGTTTCTGAAGAATTACTGAAAGTTTGCTCTTTGCGTGGTACAAGTAAAGGGGATGACATATTTTCTGCAGTTCAAAATGCCATGGAAGAATGTGGTGAGTTTAAAAAATTGTCTGCTGTATGTACCGATGGTTGCAAGGCTATGGTTGGTAAAAATACTGGTTTTGATGGACTTTTGAAGTAAAATAAAATTGACGTGCCTACATTACATTGCATAGTTCACCACGAGGCCCTTTGTGCAAAATCCATAAACCTAAATGACACTATGGCTACTGTAGTGAAAATAACAAATTTGATCAGAGGAGGACACAGCTCTTTAACTCACAGGAAGTTCCTTGCATTTTTAGAAGAAGTGGATTCTGTTTACGGTGATCTCCTGCTTCATGCTGAGGTGAGAGGAAAATGTTTAATAAGTTTTTGTGAACTGAAGGATGAAATATTTGACTTCCTTCGAGACAACTTACCATGTTCAATTGATCTTCAAAATAAACTCAAAGATATTCATTTCATTCAGCACTTGGCATTTCTCACAGATATAACACAACATTTGAATGTACTGAATTTGCAGTTACAAGGAAAAAGGCAAACAGTTTTTTTCAAATGATGGGCTATGTTGATGGCTTCAAAAAGAAACTGAGCCTATTTGTCTGTCTTTGGAAAAGAATGACCTTTTTCATTTTTCTTGTCGTAAAAAGCTGTCTGAGAAAGTGTTAACTTCAAGAGGTACACAGATGACATTGAACATCTGATTTCTGAGTTTGATCGTCGATTTCAAGATTTTGAGATGTTTCGTCCACAAATGGAACTTTTTAACAACCCATTCAAGTACACAGTGGAGTCTCAGCCAGCAGAACTACAATTACAGTTATGTGAACTCCAATGTGACCCATTCATCAACACAACAGAAGCAACTGGAGCTGATTTGTGGAAATTACTACCAAAGGAACGTTACCCACTTCTGAGAAAATGGGCCCTTAGAGTGTGCTCTATATTTGGTAGCACATATCATTGTGAGACATTTTCTGCCATGAAGCTTATCAAATCCAAGACCAGAAACAGATTAACTAACTGTATTATCCCATGTTCTCAGAATTGCTACGTCACAAATGGAAGTAGACTTCAAATCACTGGTGAAAAGTTTTGATAAGCCACACTCTTCACAATGAAATAACACACAAATGTATGTTTGAAATAAATAATTACATGTCATATTACAAATTACAAAACAAATTAAAACAACAGATTCATTATATATTTTTTTTAACAGTAATTTCATTCCGAATACTGGTATACATGTCTTGGCAGATGTGCAGTACAGTAGTTTACCGTTGCTTTCTGTACGTGGTTCATTATATATGAAAAACTAAATCTCAGAAATTTATTTTTTAAGGATTTTATAGGTCTGGCCCTCTGGTGTTACCCTTTACCATAATCTGGCCCTCGGCCAACCTTAACTTGGCCACCACTGTACTAGAGAATCCAGAAAAAGGACTGGCTTGTAATGATGTCAACTATAGGACTAACTTTACGTTTTTAAAGGCACTTTACTGTTTTATTAGCTGAGCTAGTATGGGTTGTTTTTTTTGTTTTTTTTGGGGGGGGGGGGGGGGTATTCTCTCGCTCTTAAGTTCCATATTGGCAGTAGCGTAACTACCACTCGGGTGGATAGGGGACGCCGGCACCGTATCCTTTTAATTTCCTGTGTTTATGTTTTAAACGATGAATCATGTCCCAGTTTCTCATACACCCTATAAAACCTATGTATATAGGATGATTCCATCGTTGCGTACGATTATGTTCTGGCCAATGAGAAGGTTCATTGTAAAATTGGAGCAGAAGACGTCACAAATAATTCGAGCGTTGCATT
>JAMPIV010022689.1:0-45769 GCA_024509875.1 Oreohelix idahoensis
ATTATCAATGGCAGATGGAGACATGCATTACAAGACGTGAAAGTAAGAAGAGGCGCAGTTGTGGGAAGTGATCATCACCTAGTAGTAGCAAGACTGAAGGTGAAACTCAGAGCTGCTGGACCAGTTGCAGTCAAACAGAAAAGATATAACCTTACGAAACTTAAAGACAGCCTCGCTAGAAAAGCTTTTGTGGTTGATGTAAAAAGAGCCGATATCAGATTGCCAAAAGCCAGGAAAGAACAGCGACCGATGATGTCGACCAGAAATTCAACACCATTTCAACAATATACAAGGAAAGCAGCGAGTCATGCTTGGGATTCCAGGAAAGAAAGAGACAAGATTGGATAACACCAGAAACATTAAACACCATAGCGAAGAGAAAGGAAATGAAAAGAAAGAAAACAGGAGCTACGTCTCCCAGGTTAAAGGAAATATATAGCGAACAGTACAGTCAGCTGGACAAAGAAGTTAAACGTCAAACCCGTACCAACAAAAGGACAGTTCTGGATGACCTTGCAAGACAGGCAGAAGAGGCAGCACTGAGACATAAGCAAAGCACAGTTTATAAAATAGCTACAACTATCAGTGGTAAACGAGGTGCAAACAATAAATCGTTAGTAATAGACAAGCAAGAACATCTCTACACCACAGCACAGGGGCAGGAAACAAGATGGGCAGAGCCTTTCAGAGAAACTCTGAACAAGGAACCACCAGAGACACATTTGAATGTTCCTGAGGCTGAAAATGATCTAGATATTAATATAGACATTCCACGAAAGGAAGAAATCATCACGGCAATCAAAGGGTTAAAAAATAGAAAAGCTCCTGGCCACAATAACGTAAATGCTTAGTTATTCAAGGCAAACCCTGAACTAGCAGCAAAACTATTAGAACCACTATTTGCACAAGTCTGGCAAAACTGAGACAACACCAGCAGAGTGGAGTAAAGGAATAATTGTCAAATTGCCCAAGAAGGGCGACCTTGCAGACTGCAACAACAGGAGATGATTTACTCTCCTTTCAGTTCCCAGTAAAATACTAGGCAGTATAATTATAAAGAGAATTTCAAAAGCATTTGACCATAAACTGAGAAAAGAACACGCGGGTTTTGGAAAGAACAGAAGATGTGCAGATCATATATTCACCCTCAGGAACATCATAGAGCAGTGCTCAGAATAGCAGAGACAGTTGTACATTAACTTTGTTGATTTTGAAAAGGCTTTTGACAGCATACACAGAGACCGCTGATACAGAGTAAATATTAGCAAGGGGAGTGATCTTGAAAATGTTAAGCGAATAGATTCGATTGCGGGTTACGTTGCTTGGTTAAGCTGATGTTAAGTTAAAATTGTATTAGGGGAATTCCCTCGTATGTTCGAGAAGTAAAGTTAGAAAAGCGTGTGAACGCTAGGCAGTTCAATTGTGAAGGTGTATTCACTCCGAACTGTTGTGAGCTACGGGGTTTTAGCTATTGGTGGCTAGCCCGTGCAAGTAGTGAGACTGAGCGGTGTTTTTTGAACAGCCGGGTCTCGTATCTGTTTTAGGCGGGAGAAGGGTATTCCCGTGAAGCAGTCTGTTTTTGGGCACCGACTGGAGAGGTCGGGCCTACAGTGTGTGTTTTGAGTATGCCTGCGCAGTGCAAAAGTTATAGAGGCCATTATTTGTGTAGGCCAGTAATTCCTGAGTTAATTGAAGAATTATGTTTGTGAGTATTTTGAAGAGGTAAGGATCCATAAGTATCTTGAGGATGCTATTTATGCAGTAGCACGGCGATGATGTCCGTTTGCTATCTGTGAGGAGGCCCCATTATTATTGTAGCACGGCGAGGATGTCCGTTGCTGAGTATTTAGGTTGTTAGCACGGCGAGGATGATGTCCGTTTGCTAACCGGATCCATTATATTTGAGGAGCGTCTTTGATGAGGCATATTTAAGGAGGCCATTATTGATTAGATTAGCACGGTGATGCCGACCGTTGCTGAGAGGATCCAGTATTGAGATTGTATAGCGCTAATGATTCTGAGAAGTGGAGATGTTACTGGAGTACTGTATTATTGTATTGCTATGACTTATACTTTGATTATGACTGTGTATTCTATATTAACGTGACGTGTTGTGGTGTAATAAACGTCATTAACTTTAACCTGCCGTTACACCATTCCATGCCTCTGATGCGTGTACCTGTAGTGTGTGAATGTACCCACGCACACTCACTGCAACATTTAACACGGTAGGAAAACAGTAGTCGTGACAGTAATAACGCATGACCATAAATAGCCTGGGTGGCGAAATCTATGTCAACAAACAGATTGAATTCACTAACAGTATCTCGTGTGTAGCAGTGGTATGTTAGTGTTATGGAATTTGATATTTCAACATTCGCGTGATATAAGAATTATGTTCTGCTCTGTGTGGGCGCATTGAACAGTTTGACCATTAAAGTAACACCCATCACCATTTATTCAATCTCCAAGACCAGTCAGCAGTCATAATAATATTAATATTTCTTCGGGTAACATTTGGTGGATTTCGCAGGGTTACAACCGCCTATGGAAAATACCGAGGGCTTATGGAATTCCCAGCTGCATTGTTTCCATTATAAAAAGCCTCTATTCTAATTTCACATGCAGTGTTGGATTGAGTAATCTAACTTTCGAAGAGAAAACAGGAGTACGACAGGGATGCCCCTTATCAACAACATTATTTTTTGACAGCCATAGATCGGGTAATGCGTCAGACAACAGAGCGCAGTCCAAGAGGAATTAGATGAACAACGTTTTCTACATTGGAGGACCTGGAGTATGCAGATGACATTGCACTACTCGCACATTCACATCAACACATCCAAGAAAAAAAGCGATAGACTGAATAAGTATAGCCAGCAGGTTAGTCTGAACATCAGTCTGAAGAAGACAGGGGTCATGACATTAAATGTAGGCAATCCTGAGCCAATAACAACAATAAGGAACCAGAAACTAGAACAGACAGACGCATTTACTTACCTAGGATGCATAGTAACACCAGACGGCGGAACAAGCAAGGACATTAACAACAGAATGAATAAAGAGAGAACTCATAGGACAAGGAAGGACAACGAGGTATAAAAAAAACACCAACCCAAAAAGAACAAATACTAATACAAATTAAAACCAAGTGCAAATGACAATAGTTATCTATATACAATACAAAACTGAAAATAAAATGACTAATACTAATATAAATTAAAACCAGCAACTGGAAAAGACAATAGTTATTTATATTTAATTCAAAATTAGTAAATAAAATGACACTAAATACCCCACTTATAACCAATTTTCAGGTTGAACAGGGTAGACCAAGATGGAACGACTTCTTCTTCTTTGATCCTTAGCCGCCGACCGTCAAAGCAGTCAGTGGCCATCACGACTGGTGGCGTCTTGTAGGGCAACAACAAATTGATTCCACTTTGCTCGGTCGGTGGCCATCCTTCTGTGACCGGTAGCTTTGGACTTTGGGAATGAAAGAGAGTACAGAAAATGGTTTGGAAAAGTTAAATAGAGTTGTTAAATAGACTATATGTCTTTGTTAAGGGGAAGTGAAATGAGCAGAAGAGTGTTTTGAGGGAAGGGAGATAACACCGTGGGTCCCCTTTTGGGAGATGTAGCTTGGTGTTTTGGGTTCAGTATTTCATGTGAGTTCTCAATTATGGTGTGACTGATTTGCGTGGTAATGTTTTGGTAGTGAGATTAAAGAAGATTGCATGGGTTTGGAGTCTAATCAGCGAAGGGAGACGATTTTAAATTACGTCCCTTGTAAGGTTTTGATGAGTGATGAAAATAAACAAGCACGAGAACGTGTTGCGAGGGTGAACACATTTTAGCAGAGAACGGGGGAATGTAAAATCGGGGATAAGATTATGGGAGTCTGATTTTGAAACGCGCTTAGCGTAGGATAGCAAGTTTGCTAGGTATTAAAATTGTGTATTGGCGAGCTATGTTTTGATGGTTCATATTTCTGGCGAAAAAGCCACTGAAGGTGGTTGGTTGCTGTGGTCACAGTATTGTATCAAATTATTTTGCCGAACCAACAAGACGCTCAAACGCCACCTTTAATAGATAATAAAGACAAGAAAGACAATGTTGCCAGTTCAAGATTTGTGTTAACAAGTTGTCAAGACTACAAGACGAACAGGTATGTTGTGTTAGATGCAGAGACAATAGACAGAAGCTAGAGAATATAAGTTTATAAACTAATAAAACGGTATTGAATCAGTTTTACAAATAACAGTTCACACGAGACAAGGGACGTTTCGGGTTTTACCCTTCGTCAGCCACAAACAAGTGACAAAGACAAAAATTACATATAGGTACTACAAAACTATACGATGATGAGAAATATACAACAAAAGGGTGATACAAGCAGATGGAAAAAGTAAACAACAACAGTGATGAGAGAAAAAAAGAACAATAACAATACAAGAAAACCGTAAAATCTAAAAGAAATACTGAAACAAGAAAGTAAATAATCAACGAAACGAAAAAAGAAGAATAAACAAAACTGTGGAACTAGTAAAATAAAGCTTAGCTCGATCTAATGAATCTGTGGAAGAAAGCGGTAGTCTCTTGTCACAGAAATCACAAAGAAGTCCTTGTGATTTCTGTGACAAGAGACTACCGCTTTCTTCCACAGATTCATTAGATCGAGCTAAGCTTTATTTTACTAGTTCCACAGTTTTGTTTATTCTTCTTTTTTCGTTTCGTTGATTATTTACTTTCTTGTTTCAGTATTTCTTTTAGATTTTACGGTTTTCTTGTATTGTTATTGTTCTTTTTTTCTCTCATCACTGTTGTTGTTTACTTTTTCCATCTGCTTGTATCACCCTTTTGTTGTATATTTCTCATCATCGTATAGTTTTGTAGTACCTATATGTAATTTTTGTCTTTGTCACTTGTTTGTGGCTGACGAAGGGTAAAACCCGAAACGTCCCTTGTCTCATGTGAACTGTTATTTGTAAAACTGATTCAATACCGTTTTATTAGTTTATAAACTTATATTTCTTACCAGTTTTACAGCAGTCCCTTAATTTATTTACTTATACAGAAGCTAGGGGCAGCGTGGAACAAATGACTAGTGATACAAGTAAACAGCCCTGGTAGTTCATCATCATCATCAGTTGCCATCTCCACAACGGAGGTTGGCTGTAATGGATCTCCAACGTCTTCTGTCTCTTGTCTTGGTGGTACACTCTGATAGACTCTTTCCCGTCCATCTGATAATTAACGACTTTTTTTTAGTGAAGGAGAATCCAAATGTTATATGTAATTAATTATGGTGAAGAAGGTGAGTGTGGTTTGGGACAGTCACTCACAGTAGCGCACACACCAAGTCATGGAATGGTATAACGTCTGATGATATTTTAACCATGGTTTATTACAATTATAACATCACGTAGATCTAGACGAATACAGTTACATCGAAACATGAATCTTCATAATGTAGTAGCCCTTACACATCCTTACAAAACACACCATACAAAGACTGCATCTACCAGTTTACACATCCTGGCCTACAAAATCTCTACTCCACATCAGTGCACAAAGACTGCATCTACGGCAGTTATATAATCATCAAGGCCTACAAAATCTCTATACTTCACATCAGTGCACAAATACTGCATCTACGGCAGATATATAATAATCAAGGCCTACAAAATCTCTATACTTCACATCAGTGCACAAATACTGCATCTACGGCAGATATATAATAATCAAGGCCTACAAAATCTCTATACTTCACATCAGTGCACAAATACTGCATCTACGGCAGATATATATAATAATCAAGGCCTACAAAATCTCTATAGCCCTGCGCAGGCATACATTATCCAAAAACCACCTTAGGGCTGACCACCTCAGTCAAAAACCCTGCATAGACTGAACCCACGGGAACACACCCCGTTCACACAGTCACGAGAATCTACTGTTCTCTTAACACTGCTCTCAAAAATCCCTGCGGACACTAGCCGCGAGAGCTATTCACACATTACTCAAAAACAGTTCAGAAACAGTACATTATGACCAGAGTTCACCTGCTATCTGACATACTGTCTTCCACGAAACTAAGAGGAGATATCTTTAAACAAATCCATACCAATCTGTAAGCAAGTACTCTAACCCAAAATTAACTCTACTCAACACGTATTTCCCAAGATCATTTCCCTTTCATCACATCTGCACTTATCAGTTTGCCACACTCCCAGGGAAAAAAAAATGATTATATCATTTTTTTTTTGTTGAAAATTAACTCCCAAAAATTTAACGGTCAATGAAGTTATATCAGATACCTCTTAAATTAATTCCCAAAAATTTTTTAAAAAATTAATGAAGTTCTATCAATTACCTACAAAAATATACCTATGACAAGAGAACATAGCACATCTACAAAAATATCATCAATAAATGTAAGATAACGACTAAATCATCCAACATAATCATTCAAGCATACCAAAAATAAAAATTAATCTAATACAAAACCCAAATTAAGTATACATAGTACAAACTAAACAGAAAATAAATTATCATACGAGAAAAGACAAAATATGAAATGGGAATATGATAAGAATCAAATAGAATCATAAGATGACAATGAAGACAACAATTCCATACATGTAAAACAAATAGAACTATAAGAACCAATTACATTATCTAAAGTCATATAATTAACTTAACACTACAAAGAATGAAAGTATAAATAGCGTAACACGAAAAAAGTATACTAGAAGTATGAATGACATCAAAGATGAAACACGGAAGCATAAACAAAATATCAGACAATACTGAAAAGACAACAGAAAAGATGTAAAGAAATGACGAATAGTCAACAAAGAGAGATGAAAGTAAAGATGCAAATGTAAAGAAAGTTGGTAACAACACCTAACAATAACTATCCAAATATAACAACGTATTGTAAAATACAAAAATGCTAAAGTATATTTATATACTAACACAAAAAAGAAAGCTTATGACAAGCACAGCATAATAAGTAATTTAACTAAATTATAAACTTATACATAACTAAAAATAAATTACATCAAATATCACCCAAACAAAAAATATTAACGATAACACAAGTTCCGCATTGACGCATAGTCAAGCGCTAACAACCAAAAAATACATCCAAACATCACAACATTTTCAAAGAATTAATGTCACTACATAATAGTAACCCTAACATACAATCTAGCGCTGGCGCAGAAAAAAATAAATATCACAATGTTCAAAACACATTTTCCAAAAATTTACAATACAAAAAATGTTTCTTCTCTTTAGGTTAAATAAAAATAGTATTTTTATTTCTAAGTAATATGTAGCTATAATTAATAACTAACAATTAAATTAGCTGAGTAACATAAAAATAATCTTATCTTTAAATAGACACACATCAAAACGTGTAAGTTTTTTTTTCTCTCCTGCGATGTCAACAACTCTCGTCACATAGCAGACAACATAGACGTCCCGGGGACAACCTGACCTATAATTCACAGTTGTCAGTGCGGTAGGCTGAAAAAAATTTACTACCTTCACAAGACCGAGATGATCTCTCAAACCTATCAGCATGACAAGCAAAAGCATTTAAGAACCTATTACCGTTCCTATTACTCTGATTAATAATAATCTTGCTCTTATGTGGAGCACAGCTAACCTGGTTGCGATCTGTATAATTTCTTTTGAGAGCATTGTTATTTGCTCTATTAACACCGTTGTACTGATTTAAATCCCAGTTACAATAGTTATTCTTAATACTTCTTCCCAGATAACAATGTCCATCAGATAGAACTGACTTTTTAGCAGAAAAATTATTACTAGACTGATGAACTTTCATATAATTACTTCTGCTATAGTTTTCTAAACTTTTAGAATCACAATGTTGAGATCTGTCACATTTTTTCTTGTTTTTGGGAGAAGAAACGTTACCGTAGGATGAACTCCCTTGGTACTTTATAACCTTAGGGTTATGTCTCCTATCAAAATTATTTTTTTCTTTGCTTGTGGCAATGTGTTTAAAAAATGAGTCACACTGCCTTGACTGGGTATGACTAGAAGGTTTGACAATCTCTTTATTTTTTTTCACAACATTTGTTTCCTTCATGGAACAAGCAGTAGTATGTTTGTTACTTGTAACCAATTTATCAGATCTGTCAATAAATACGCTGTTGGTTTTTAACACACTGACTTGAGATTTAGCACTGTTTCTTTCCTTATCTACAGGACTGGATATTACTGTAGATTTTCCTTTGTTATTCTGCCGCCAGCAATCATTATCATTGGAATCATCTGTATTGCGTGAGAAGTTATATCTCCCACGGAAAGATCTATGTCCACCATTCTTGACCGTAGAATCCGCAAAAAGTGTATAAGGCTGGCTTTTTGCTTTAGTGTTCTGATGATAAGAAACTTTCTGTCTATCATCGTCAACACTGACGGAAGACCACATATTGCTATTCAAGACTACGTCAAGCAGACCATTTATTCTTCTTCTTGCTTCTACAATCTCAAAGTCCTTAAGTGCAATCTGTTCACTTAATTTCTTGTTTAAACTCTCCGCTTTTAAGACCTTGCAGCTTTCCTCTGCTAGCAAATTTTCAATCTTAATCAATTTGTCTTTCTCCACCATTAATTCTTTCACTCTCTCTTTATCAATCCTCTCAATCTCAATATCATGACTATTCGTAAGCCTATCAACCTTCTCTAGGGATATGGTATCCTTTTCTTTAATTTGGCAACCACAAATCTCCGTCTTCTCTTGAACTTTTTGAGTCAGATTTCTAATTTCGCCATTTTTTTTCCCAATCTGAGCTTCCATCTCTTTAATTTTGCACAATGCCGAGTCTAATTTTGCTCGAACACAAGCAAGCTCAGAATTCGATTTACATAAATCACCTGTAAGTTTAGTCACTTTTTCCTGCAGCTTATTCACTTCAGTAGTACTTTTTAAGCAACTTTCCCTTAGCTCCTGTGTACTCTGTTTTATGTCTCCTATTTGCTTCTCATTCCTTAACTCTTCTTTCTGGTCACTATGGATGCCGTCGAGCAATAACGTACGTATACTCTTCAATATGTTAACACGTTTTATACTAATATAATTGTCCAAGAACAGACGAAGGTCCAAAACCAATAACCTTGCCAGATCCTCAGCCATACTCACATGAGGAATTGACTGAAATCTCTCATTAGCAAACTCTCTTAGAGATCTCGATGCAGAGACCAAAAACCTGTCCATAACATGTGACTCAAGCTCTGGGCTTCTTAATCTCTGACAATCTGTCCCTTCCTGAAACAGATACTCTAATACAGGTCTCATATCCTCCGGATCTGTATCAGAATCCATTGTGACTTGTTTACTTAGTCAACCATATATGTCTTAATTAAACTTTCATTATACCAAATCAAGTTTAGATCTCAAATATTGTATCATCAATCCCTGTACATCATCACATTCTATAATTAATCGATATAATTATCGACAACAACAACAATAGTTATCAATAGAATAGGATAGTGCAGATTGAGGCTTGTTGACATGGACAGAAGTGGCAACATTTACACACAACAAAAGCACTTAACTGAAGGTAATCCTGACCCTTCCGCCAACACACTGGATATCACAAAGTTCTGACGTTAAAACACTCCACTGCAGAAAAGGTACAAGGACTAGGCACTCTTGTCTTCAAATCCCTGCCACTGTACAGTATGTCCTCAACAATGCATCAGACGACAGGAACCGATCACAGCAACCCCGCAATCACTTGAGGTATATGTGCAGACGAACTCTCCAAAATACTGCACCTATAGTTGAATCTGCATATGGAAAGACTGGAACAAGCACTGTAACAATTATGGCATCAATGTCGCTATCAGATAACAGCTGTTTGATATGGAAACCAACTGATAAAGTCAGTTTAGTTGCTACAACACGCCAAGATATGAGGATGGATATGCGCAGTCAGCTGATACCTGTGTACAGTTGAATTAAGCCACGCCCACACAGAGCCAAACATAACACAGTTCAGTGTTCCCACTTGTAATGACTGGTCCAGAATCTGACCTAATTTACCCTCTTGTTACGCGAATGTAATGTGGGTGTTACGACCCGTTGGTTTGGTCCACCACTGATAATTAAAGACTTTTTTTTAGTGAAGGAGAATCCAAATGTTATATGTAATTAATTATGGTGAAGAAGGTGAGTGTGGTTTGGGACAGTCACTCACAGTAGCGCACACACCAAGTCATGGAATGGTGTAACGTCTGATGATATTTTAACCATGGTTTATTACAATTATAACATCACGTAGATCTAGACGAATACAGTTACATCGAAACATGAATCTTCATAATGTAGTTAACACACCATACGGCCCTTACACATCCTGGCCTACAAAATCTCTACTCCACATCAGTGCACAAAGACTGCATCTACGGCAGTTATATAATAATCATGGCCTACAAAATCTCTACTCCACATCAGTGCACAAATACTGCATCTACGGCAGTTATATAATCATCAAGGCCTACAAAATCTCTATACTTCACATCAGTGCACAAATACTGCATCTACGGCAGATATATAATAATCAAGGCCTACAAAATCTCTATACTTCACATCAGTGCACAAATACTGCATCTACGGCAGATATATAATAATCAAGGCCTACAAAATCTCTATAGCCCTGCGCAGGCATACATTATCCAAAAACCACCTTAGGGCTGACCACCTCAGTCAAAAACCCTGCATAGACTGAACCCACGGGAACACACCCCGTTCACACAGTCACGAGAATCTACTGTTCTCTTAACACTGCTCTCAAAAATCCCTGCGGACACTAGCCGCGAGAGCTATTCACACATTACTCAAAAACAGTTCAGAAACAGTACATTATGACCAGAGTTCACCTGCTATCTGACATACTGTCTTCCACGAAACTAAGAGGAGATATCTTTAAACAAATCCATACCAATCTGTAAGCAAGTACTCTAACCCAAAATTAACTCTACTCAACACGTATTTCCCAAGATCATTTCCCTTTCATCACATCTGCACTTATCACCATCTCTTGATGTTATCTTCCCACTTATAGCGCTGTCTTCCCCTTGCACGTTTACCTTCAACTCTCCCTTCTGTTATGGTCTTCTGCAAGGTGTTATGCCTTTTTATGTGGCCAAAGTATTTTAGCTGCCGAACTTTGACCTCTCTCATTAGTTCTCTTTTCATACCTAGATTTTCTAGGACCTCCTTATTTGTTTTCATCTCTTTCCATGAGATACGCCCCATTCTTCTATATATCCACATTTCAAGAGCCTCAATTCTTTCTTCCAAATGCTTATTCATCGTCCATGTTTCTGCACCATACAGAAATGCAGAATATATATAACACTTTATGATTCTCAGTTTTAATTTATGAGATAACTGTTTGGATGTCAGTATATGTTTCATGTTGTTGAATGTAGCTTTGGCCATTCCTATTCTCTTCTTGATTTCTGTTTCACATCTGCCATCTTCTGTTATTATATGACCAAGATATACGTAGCTCTTGACTTGTTCCAGGATTTTCCCATTTACGCTTATCTTTAATGTGGGTTTATCGTCTGTTTTGCTAATTATCATAGTTTTAGTTTTCTCAATATTAATGTCGAGTCCATATTCATGACTTATACTGTTCACTTGCTTCACTAGTTCTTGTAACTCCTGTTCGCTTTCAGCTAACAACACGGTATCATCTGCATATCTAAGGTTGTTTATTGATCTTCCACTGATGTTCAGTCCTGGTATTTCCTGTATCTGTTTGAAAATTTTTTCGGTGTATAAATTAAATAGGCAGGGGGACAGCACACAACCTTGTCTGACACCTCTTTTTATGTCTATGTATGGTGAATAATTCCTTCCCGATCTTACTGTGGCAGTTTGCTCCCAATAAAGGTTACTGAGTATTCTTATATCTTTTCCATCAATACCTATGTCTTTGAGGCATTCAATTATTTTCTCATGATGGATTCTGTCAAAAGCCTTCTTATAGTCAATGAAGCACATATACATACTTTTTTGGACCTCTGTATATTTTTCTGCTAATCTTCTTAGGCAAAATATTGCCTCTCTTGTTCCACTGTTCCGTCTAAAACCAAACTGTTCTTCTTGGATTTCGCTGTCTACTTTACTTTTTATTCTTTCCTGTATGATTTTGAGCAGTATCTTAATTGCATGACTCATCAGGCTGATTGTTCTGAAGTCTGAACATTCTGTTGCATTTGGTTTTTTGGGCAATGTTATAAAAACTGATGTCTTCATGTCGTGTGGTAAATATCCTGTATTGTATATATCATTGCATATTTCTGTGATTGTATCTATACCAAAGCTCTCCAGAGCTTCTATCATTTCAATGTTTATGTTATCCATGCCTGCTGATCTTCCTTTTTGTATCATATGAATGGCATTCTCTACTTCTGATCTGAGAATGTGTGGGCCTTCATTAGAATCTGGTGATGGTTTTTTACCTCTGTTGTCCTCGAATAGTTCTTTTACGTATTCTGCCCATCTGTTTGATATGTCTTTCTCATCAAGTAATATTACACCATTTTTGTTCTTGATACAGCTTCCTCCTTGTGCAAACCGCGACCGATTTGATAATTTCTTTATTTCTTCATGCATATCTCTTGTCATGTGCTTCGCTTCCAAGTCTTCTATTTCCTTACATTTTGTTTCTATCCACCGTTCTTTTGCTTCTCTACACATAGTACGTATGTCATTGTCTATTGTTTTATATTCTGGAGTATTTTTTTGCTTTCTTTCTTTCTGCCATTTTATTCAAGATGTCATCTGTCATCCAAATTTGATTTTTCTTAGACTCCTTTTTAGGTAAATTTGCATTTGCTGATTGTATGCTTGTTTTTAAGCATTCCCATTTTGCGGTTGCTTTTTCTTCTGGGTTTTCTCTTCTATACTGCTCCATGCTTTCTGTCAATAACTGTTGGTATTTATTTTTGACTTCGATTAAATATTTCTGTTTTATATCTGGTTGTTTCAGCGCTGATATTTCTATCTGGGGTTCCTCCTGTCTTCTGTTTCCTGCTCTTTTCAGCTTTATATTTACTTTGATGACAACTGGATTGTGATCTGAATTTATGTCGGCGCCAGGATGTGTCTTTGCACTTGTGACACTGTTCTTAAATCTATGTTTTATCATGATATAGTCGATTTGATTACGTGTTACATCTCCTGGGCTTTTCCATGTGTATAATTTCCTTGGGTGATGTTCAAAAAAGGTGTTACATATGACCAGCTGGTTTTCTTCACAGAACTGGATAAGTCTGTCTCCTCTATCATTTCTTGTCCCTAATCCATACTGTCCTACTATTTTCTTGTATTTTCCTTTTCCTACTTTTGCATTCATATCACCCATTACTATCAATACATCTGTAGATTTGACTGGTTTAAGTGTGTGTTGTAGCTCTTCATAGTATTCTTCTATTTCTTCCTCGCTGTAATCTTTAGTTAGTGCATAAGTTTGTAAGATTGATATGTCGAATGGCTTTGCTCTCATCTTTAGTAACATCATTCTGTCATTGTGTGTCCAGTATCCACATACGTATTTTTCTAACTCCTTCTTTATCAACATTCCTACCCCTCTTTCGTGTTTTTCTCCTCCTGAGTGTATAAGCGTGTACTGGTCTCTTGTTATGTAGCCTGTATCCAAAAGTCTTGCCTCTGCAACTCCCAGTATATCGAGTTTCATGTCGGTTGCCTCTAATATAAGATTGTCCAGCTTTCCTTCTCCGTTTAAAGTTCTAACACTCCATGTTCCTATTTTTAGGCTTCTCCTACTAGTTTTTAGGTGGTCTTTCTCAGAATGCTCCCTTTCAACAGAATTTAAGGAACACTCGTCATTATGTACTTCCTTACTCATTAGAGGAGTTGCCTCTTCCCTGTTAATTTGTACAGTAGATTCTTCCCCAGGGGACAGAGAGTTCTCTACTTATCGGTTCTTATCTTGTTGTTGTGATTCCATTACTTTCTGTAGGAAGTACGTGGTAAGGCCCCAATCTCTTCCACGGTGGCTAGCCATTGTCTTTTTCTATGTCCGACATGCCTCTAGTGCGCCACACACTTTGCTGTTTCGCTTTGCGAGCCGTTGATCTTCTCAGATTCCTCCGCCTCACTCACCGTCTCAGTCTTTGTGTACTAGGGATGGACATTCCCTTGAGTAAGATTGCTCCTACTCCACCCATGTAGTTTAGCCAGTCAGCCAAGACTGTTGCCCGGGATGTGGCCACCGCCGTACACAAGCGGTATTCTAGGAGCCATACATGAGCTAGACAAAGAGAGGAGAACCAAATAGGATGCTGACTATCCTAAAAAGGACATGGCTGTCTCTCACCGTGAGGTAGTTAGACCAGTCTTATATAGAAAGATACCTCAACTAGTCCCACCAGTCCTCCGCCAAGTTGTTTTTGGTCGGCCTCTCTTTTGTTTTCCTTCAGGGGTCCATAGCATAGCCGTTCTTGTGATGGGGTCTCTTCCATTTCAACAATATATAAGGAAAGCAGCAAATCTTGCTTGTGTTTCCAGGAAAGGAAGAAGCAAGACTGGATAACACCAGAAACATTAAACACCATAACGATGAGAAAGGAAATGAAAAGAAAGAAAACAGAAGCAAAGTCCCCCAGGTTAAAACAACTGTATAGCGAACAGTACAGTCAGCTGGACAAGGAAGTTAAACGCCAAACCCGAGCCAACAAAAGGAATTTCCTAGACGATCTTGCAAGACAGGCAGAAGAGGCAGCACTGAGAAATGAACAAAGCGCAGTACACAAAAATGGAACGAGAAGAGGCAATAATGGTCAGCTGTTAAGTGCCCGCTCTCCACCCATCACCTTTTCAAAATAACAACAACAATAAAGTAGGAACAACCTTTGCTGGTCTCAGCAACGTTTGGAGGTCTTCCAAGTACAGGACAAACTCCAAATTAAGACTGTATGAGAGCTGTGTACTTCTGTGCTTCTCTATGATGCGGAATGTTGGAGAGTAACAGAGAAGAAAATGTCGAAACTGTCCTCGTTCTACACAATCTGCCTAAGGAAAATTCTCCGAATCTTTTGGCCGAATACCATCAACAACCAAGAACTACTTATTCGGAGTAACCAGGAGGACATGCACACCATCATAGCTGGCAGACGCTGGAGTTGGGTTGACCACGTCCTCAGAAGGGACCCTGATACCATTACAAGAACAGCTATGGTATGGACTTCCGAAGGAAAACGAAAGAGAGGCTGACCAAAAACAACCTGGCGGAGAACTGTGGAAACTGAGATGCAAATAATGAACCAGAGTTGGGGCACTGTACGAAGGATGGCCGCCGACCTAACAAAGTGGAACCAATTTGTTGCTGCCCTACAAGACGCCACCAGGCGTGATGGCCACTGACTGCTTTGACGGTCGGCGTCTACGGATCAAAGAAGAAGATGAACAGAGTCCCAAAAATCCGTGTGTCGTGCATCTGCTGAATTTAACATTCCAAAAACCAACCTTAAATTTCTGTGGGGAGCCTCCTCCTTATAATGGGAAGAGAATTTTCTTCTTACTCCTGTTGTCGACTTGAGTTCAGCTAACCAGGGAACGCAGTTTGCTATATCTGCAACGTTTGCCATCTTCGATCAGACAGACTGAATCAATTAGGTCATTTATCAAGACCATTTGGACATGCACCCTAATATAACCGACTAGGTTGAACGGAACGCACCTCGCCAAAACGAGGCAAAATTTTCTTTAAAAAAGAAAAAGACTGAAGCAAAATATTAAAATAAAAAATATATTTTTCAAAATTCACAAACTAAATAAATGTAGAAACTCTCTAAATAACAAAACTTTCAAATGATGTTTATTGTAAGTTTGTATCATGTCAACTTCTGAAGTTATTAAAGCTTACAACTGCACCAAGACTTCTGGCACACCATTGTATATTCGAAAGAATTGAATGCTTGTGTACACCGAATATACGGTTTAAGAATAGACGTTAGTAAATAAAACGATACGACTTAAATGGTGAAAACTACCTGAAGATGATTGGAGAGACGATACTCTAAAGATAACAAAGGTGTGGTATTATGACAGTTTATTAACGGTAAATGAATACAACACCACCACAAATATAAAGGACAAAAATATATTCATCTGTTTTATCCTAACAACCCCGCGTAGTTGCCTGGGGTCTCTGATAAGACACAGAAATAATAGGCTAACTGCTCATTCAGGTTTATTGTACACGGCGACAAATGTCAAGGTTGTGCTTCAGGCTGACAACCTCATCATGTAAAACACTGTCACAGAAAGCACCACTGTAAGAACATGTGAGTTTTAGGTACAAAGTTCCCACAAAGATGACCAGCTGTAGTTGCTCCATGCTCCATAAGAAGCGGGAAGGAAAATGATGATGAGAATTATCACAAGAACGTGTACCATTTCTAAAATAAAACATAAATGTTTTAAATTTGTGTCAACTTTTAAACGGATTTCTTTCAGAACATATTTGACCCACGATTGAACTGTAGCTACAGAGACGTCATACTTCCGTATTACAGGTTTAAACAAGAACTCGTATCAATAACGCCTTATATCGCTATCTTCTACGACGTTGTCACAGACTCTGAGAGCGAAAGTTTAATTAATTTATCCACACCGATGGTAAGTTATTTGAAAGTTTCTTCAACTGTTTGTGTAAGTCTGTCTCCAACAGTTTAGTCTTGATAGTGATGTCGTCAGACAGGCAAGCAGCATTACAGAACGAAAATTCATGTCATGTAATAGACCAACTAATACGTGCTAACTCTGTACAACTGTCGGTAGCACTGGCATTGCATTGGGAGTCGAAATATATTTTTTTTAACTTTTTTTTTATTACTTAAAATGTTAAAAGAACAATTAAAACTGGATTGTTTTGTAGTTTAACGTATGAACTATTTTAATGATTACATTTATTTTACTTCCTAAATATACTTTTAAAAAATCAATTATTTAATGTCTATATTGTGGCCGGGTCATGTTACTTGTGCGCAGGTAAATATATTGACGAGAGCTAATCCTTTATACGTTTCTGTTCAAGTGGTTACAGGCCTTCCGCCTGAGATAGAAATTCTTGACTGATATTTATTTTCCTTTCCAGGTTCGTTCTTACCCTTTTTGGTTTAGTGATAAGCAATACCTCGTATAATGGTTTGTTAAAGAATCCACTGTAACGTTCCAATAAAAACACAGCAATGTAGAAAATTCAATCAGAGTTTATTAACGTCATTAGACAAGCACTGCAAATTTCACAATGATTTGATCGTTTACTACGCTCAACAAAACTAGTGAGTATATCCACAAGGAAAATGTATATTCACAGGGAAAAATATATCCAACAGAATAATATAGAAACTTGTCAACTTAAAAACGTGTCTTGATAATCTCAAAGACGAAGTTCACCTAACGCTACAACTGCCTAGCAAAAATTTCTATCTATCTAATCAGTGTCTATCGCCCACATCTCTCCTTTTTATACAGCTCCTGTTTTTTTCCCGCCTTTTCCCACACGTCTCATTCTTTTTTCCACACGTTACAATTTTCTACACACGTTTCTCTGTTTTCGACAATTTGCACACGACTCTGTTTTTCAACTTTTGTGACATCTCTCTTTTCCATCAACAATGGAAAAAAAACCAAAATAGCAACTCTCACTTCACAAAATGTTCCACTCAAAACACGCATTCAATATTATTTTCTGGGACTGCTCTACAATGCCGCTCACAGCCATGACTCTCAACTGAACTTTTAGTGATCCTGCGTTTTGTGCGAAAACGCCGTATCTGCTTAACGTCTGTCATTCTTATTCTATTATAGCACGAATAATTGCTAGTTTATGCCAAGCGGTCACAATATTATTCCTGCTTTTAAAAACACCACACAGAGATCCCATTTGCAATTTAACTTGACTGAAAAAACATTACCATCAGATTTTAAATACACAGGTATTTAATTTTTGTGTAAAATGCTGTAGTGAAATCTTGCGGGAAATTGCAGTCTGTTTTAACTAAGTAGCATGAAATTACGTTTCGTGAAAGTATAATAAGGTACGGCGTGGAAAAGGGGAGGAGGTACCATCACGAGTCCTCGTTCTACCCAGACAAATTACCAGGGCTGGCTCTGGAAATCAGGAAGCTGCTGCAGCAAACCGCTACAATGCTTAGAAAGAAACAAAGTAGTATAACTCTATACTGCTTAGACAGAAACAAAGCAGTATAACTCTATACTGCTCAGAGAGTAACAAGGCAGTATAACTCTACACTGCTCAGATAGTAACAAGGCAGTATAACTCTACACTACTCAGAGAGTAGCAATGCAGTATAACTCTACACTGCTCAGAAAGAAATAACAATTGATGGGGTCGTTTGTAAATATGTCTCCATGGTTACTTTGTTTCATGCTAGAGTTACTTGCCCTTATGCTAACTTCTTCTTCCTGTTCTCTGCTTCTAATAACATGGTTGATTAAACGTGTTGAGTTGTATCCAGTGTGTTCAGGCTTCATGATTATGCTTCATAATGTGAGAATGTTTGACAGCCAGCCACGTCTCATTACATTTAGCAACATTTACTATACACAACAGTAAATATCAACATGGTGGCAGCGGTGTTTGTTTCTACAAAATTTGAACTATTCTGCTGAATATCTTGTAACACGTGTGCTGACGTCATAGACTTGAGGTGACGGGACGATAAACTGGTAAAACAAAGTTTCACTCTTCTGTTGGTAGTTTATTGCTTGCATACCATTATAAGACATTTTGTCATGGCAGAACGGCCCATGTTTTGGTTACCACTCTGCCTGGACATAAATAACGTCGAACCAGACACATTTCGTAAATGGAGACGACAGTTAGAACTGTATATGGATGCAGCAGAAGTTGCCTCGAAACCTGATCCCGTTCGGGCGGCCATCATCCTTCACTGTACCGGACCTTAAGCCGTTGAAGTTTTTGATCAACCTGCAGAGGAAGGAGACCGCTCTAATCCTAATAAAATTCTCGATTTGCTCCAGAACCATTGCAGCTCACGAAGCAATGAACTATTACATACGTTCAGATTCTGGAACACACATCTTCAAGAGCCCTTTAATTCCTTTTTGACTGAGATGAGAACTAAGGCAGACTTGTGCAACTTTAACGACAAGGATCGTATGATAAGAGACAAAATTGTCTTTACTGTCAACAAGAGGTTACAAGAGAAGCTCTTGAGAGAAGCTTACCTCGATCTAAAGAAAGCCATTCACATATGCAGAGTCTTTGAGCAAACCGGAAAAGACATAAAAGACATGAATAATACAGTACAACCTTCTGAAGCAAGGGTTGAACAGGTACAGAAAAAATCACAACCATAAACCTCCCAAGAGAGACACTGGGCAGCATACTGGTAAAGCCTGTCAAAGCAACACTGACAGTGGGTACTTTGAACCTAGAAAGAAGTGCCATTACTGTGGACAGAAACACCATTGATTAAGAAAAAGTGTCCTGCATGGGGGACGTTTTGCTCAAACTGTGAGGGAAGAAACCATTTCAAAGTGAGTAACAAGAAAGTTCACACTGTTCACACAGAGTAAGTGAAAGATTCTGAAGTTTTTTTGCTTGTGTGAAGTCTAGCAAAGCTTGTACATCTGCACAACTCATTGTCAATTGGAAAATGGTAAAATTTCAGCTAGACACAGCAGCTGATGTGAATACAATCTGTCAACGATTTGTGATGCAAGAACAGTTGCTAACCACAAAACAGAGGCTTGTTATGTGGAATGGTACTAAGATGACTCCACTGGGAGAAGTTCTACTAACTGCTGAGAATCCTAAGACTGGGATAAAACACAATATAAGGTTTACTGTTGTGAAAAATAGATTCACATGTTTACTGGGCAACAACACACTGCAGGGTCTACAGTTTGTGACAGTCAACACAAACAAATTCTTGCTAAGGTGGCTACTGACAGTTCAGGTAATGATCATAACTCTGATAACCATCTAGATGTCCTGGGTGAAGCTGTGTTGCATATTGATCCTAATGTTCGTCCAAAGGCACTACCATGCAGAAAAATACCATTTTCACTTAAGGTAAAATCAGAACTTCAAAATCTAATGAACAGAGGTATATTAATACCAGTAGAGGAACCGACTGAATGGGTTAACCATATGGCTGTTTTTGAAAAGTCTGATGGTTCTTTAAGAATATGCATTGATCCTAGACCCCTAAATGAGGCTTTGCAGAGAGAGCATTACAGATTACCAACTTTGGATGATGTATTGCCTGAACTCAATAATGCCAAGATTTTCACAAAGCTGGATTTCAAGAAAGTATTCTGGCATATCAAACTTGATGAGACGTCTAGTAAACTTACAACAATGATTACACCTTTTGGTAGGTTCAGATGGTCTAGATTACCATTTGGTTTGAATTTAAGCAGTGAAATTTTCCAGAGGCATCTAGCACAAGCTCTGGAAGATCTTCATGGTTGCATCAATGTTGCTGATGACATAGTTATTGCAGGTTGTGGATCAAACAGACAGCAAGCAATTAAGGACCATGATCTGAAGCTTAAAGCTCTGAAACATAGGTGTAAAGAGAAAGGCATTAAACTGAATGAAGCTAAAGCTCAAGAGAAGAAAGAAGAAATTACCTTCATGGGTCACCTTATTACTGCTCGGTGTGTTGAACCAGAGAGGAAAAAGTTTGAGACAATATTAAACATGCCCGTCCCTAAGGACTGTCATGAGGTTCGCAGATTTTGCGGCAAGATACAGTATCTAGCAAAGTTTCTCCACAATCTTTCAGAAGTTCTTCATCCAATAAGAGAACTTACCCGTAAGGATACTCCCTTTATCTGGTCTGCTGAATGTGAACAAGCCTTCAAGAGAATCAAGAAGCTGATTACTTCTACTCCAGTACTTGCATACTATGATCCTGATGAATCTTTGTGTATTCAAGTTGATAGTAGCAGCCATGGACTTGGGGCTGTTCTCCTACAAAATGGTCATCCAATAGAATTTGCTTCAAGAGCTCTAACTGAAACTGAACAACGCTGGGCTCAAATTGAGAAGGAACTCTTAGCTGTTGTATATTGTTTGGAACGCTTTGACCAGTACACTTATGGAAGGAAAGATACAGTCATCAACGACCACAAACCTTTGGCAACCATCGTTAAGAAATCTCTGAGTCAAATTCCTCGAAGACTGCAGAATTTATTGATGTGCAGCCATCGATATGACTTCGAATTCCAATGGGTACGAGGTTCCGATCTTCCTATAGCCGACACACTGTCCAGAGTTTGTATTCATAATGTCACTTTGGATTTCTCAACTGATAGAGAGAGCAATGCAGGAGCTGATGCACCTGTAAGACTACATGAAATACCAGATGTGATGATGGAAAAGATTAAAGCTGAAACTCTCAAAGACAGCGTGCTTCAGAGGTTGAAGTCGACCATTTTGGATGGGGGGACTACAAAAATGTCTGATGTACCAGCTGAGCTTATGCCTTATTTTGACGTTCGTGACACTCTGACAACAGAACAAGGCATAATACTTAAAGGAGAGCGTATTCTTATCCCAAAAGCATTGAGGCCTGAAATCAAGCAGAAGCTACACGCTGCTCATCTTGCATTTGACAGCATGATGCGCTGGGCCAGAAGTTGTCTGTTTTGGATCGGCATAACGGCTGAGATTCGACAGATTGCTGACAGTTGTCCAGAATGTCAAGAAACGAAGGCAATGAATACTAAAGAACCTTTAAACCAACACTCAAGAGGTTTATCACCCAGGGAGAAAGTTGGCACTGAGATCTTTATTATAGAAGGCCGATATTATTTAGTTCTGATTGACTACTTCTTCAACTTCATTGAAGTAGACTTTCTACCTACAATGACAGCACAGTTGGTCATCAGGAAATTGAAGTCTCATTTTGCTCGTTATGGTGTTCCCAAAGTTATTGTATCTGACTCTGGTACTCAGTTTACGTCTGCACAGTTCAGATCATTTACTGCTAGATGGGGAATACTTCATGTTAAATCAGCACCAGGTCACCATAAAGCCAATGGATTAACTGAATCTGCTGTGAAACTCATCAAGGGTATGATGAGAAAGACTATTCAAAACAATACAGATGAATATGAGGCACTACTTGAACTTCGAAATACGCCAAGACAAGGGTTTGACCAAAGTCCAGCAGAAATACTGTTTAATAGGAAACTGCGTACATTGATACCTTCTGCGGTGAAACCTGTTGCATCTCACAGTAGAGTTATTCAAAGTAGAGGCAAGAGAGACAGATCAGTGAAGACGTATTATCATAAAACTGCTTATGATCTGCTCAAGTTGTCTCACCAGTTAGTTTACTATCAAGACCCTTGTCACACATGTAAATAGGGCAGCAGTGACCGTCCACTTTTGCCCCACCCCCCTCCCCCCCCCCATCTAGGGTTATATTTTTTTGCTACATTAACGCCTGATTCACTATCGCAATTAACACGAGAGCCGTCTGACAATTAAGCACGGTGGAACAGAGCGAAGTGCGCAGCACGGCGTAATCGTTCTTTGATCAGGGAAACACACAGGCAGAGGCCAGGCGTTAACAGTTTCTTTGAAGAATCAAGGGCGATAAGTCTGAGATGTATCTTGGATTGTTACATTTTCAGGGGAATTAACTTACGTAGCTGATACGCGGCAGGCGGGGAGAATGAAAGACAAGCCAGAGGTTGTCGGTCGGCAGAGGTGAAGAAAAAACCTTTCATTCAGGAATCGAACCGTAGATGTGCCCGGCCCTGGCGGTAGGTGCGACTTTCGCATTAAAGAGCGAAAGAACGGCATCTATGGATATATACCCGTCTCCCCAAAAGTCATTATCAGTTGCTCAGAGAATTTTCTGAAATAACTAGCTCGATATACTAAGAGTTTTTCGTACAAAGTGAATGCTTAGATTCGTGGAGTTGTTTCCATCTTTCTCTGTTTGCGGTAATTTATATACTAACCGTTAAGTGATTTAGTGTGTTAAAAGTTTTTCATTATATTTCACTGGGATTTTCTGTGTTAAATTGAATAGCGTATTAAATAACATTTAGCTAAATTTCTCCAGCTGTAAAGTAAATTTAATTACTCGCTATTCCCCAGAAAGAGATGCTATAATTGACTAGTACATACATTAAATAACTGGCTACTGATGGTATATATTATTTACTTATATCCATTTTGTGTAATTTTATAAATGACGTGTTCATATCACGCGTTAAAAGCGATAGGATAAGCTAGACATTTGTGGTTTATAATCTAATTTAATAACGTAGTGGTTAAAGAGGTCTTACCTTAACACGTGTTAGATATAATATTGATATTTTGGTTAAAAGTTTTTATTTCTTTCCTAAAATCTAGGCTGATCATAGTAATAATAGTATAATAATAATAGCCCCTTCAGTCATAACTGACTATGGGAATGCGCCCCTGAGGTGACAGCCCTCAGCTGCTTATTTTCCTGGTGCTCCTTTCGACGTTTTCTTCTCACCTCTGCTTCTTGTGTGAGCCTCTCTTCGCCCAATCTGAGGTGGCGCCGTAAATAGCATCTAGGCTGATCAACACACAAAAAAACCCAGCGAAATAGCGGTCTTAGCGTCATATGAAATTATAGTCATATGAACTTATGTCTTATGAACTATGGTCGTATGGTCCATTGGTCTTATAAGTGTATAAGGAATCAGAAACTTTATAATATTGTTGAGTCTTCGGGCTATGACCTGTGCGGTCCATTTTCTTCATTTTATGAGAGAGACCAAACTAGAACAATAATTTTAAATGTTAAATTGACCAGAACTATATCAGATTTTACCTATATAAATCTCAGTAGCCAGCTGTGGCAAAATATTGTGGCCGTGATGGTGTGGTTGATGTTTGTGTTTATAATGGTTGTATAGCGTGACTCGTCTCACTACCCAAAACAGTAGGCAACTAGGTGGTGATGATGTTACGATACTATAGCTCTAGATGATAGTACATCACACGAAGATACAATTGATGGATGGAGAACTTCTACTGTAAAGCACTGCACTCAACTATCAGTAAATAACAAGATGGTGTTTATTTACAGTAGTCATCCAACAATAACAAAATCTGTCGAAAGAATGTACTCATGCCCAACCTTCCATCAAGGCGGGTCTTCTTCCACAATGTACAAAAATTATATTCATTTAGTAACCTTGAAATAAGTCTCTTCTCATTCCATCAAATCCTTCCCCTCTTATAGTCTGACGCAGCTTTCCTAGCTCGTGTAAGAAATTTATGTTCTTTGGTTTTGTTTACTACTCATGATGAGGTACGTTAGGTCTGGTGGAACTAGTTTTTGAGGTATTTACTGTATAAACTTGTCTAACTACCAGGGCTGTTTATTTATATCAAATAGTCACACTTCCCCGCTCTGACCTTAGCTACTGTCTATCTTCTTTTCATCTTATTCAACATACCTGTTCATTGTAAAAATCTTGACGACTTGTTAACATAAATCATGTTATGGCTAATTCATCTTTCTTGCCTTCATCTACTTCTATTTTTAAAATGGCCCTCGAGCATCTTGTAGGTTCGGCACAACAACTTGATATCAGCCTGTAACCACAGTAACCAACCACATCCAGTGGCTTATTCGCCAGAGTCATGAACCATCAAGAACCTAACTCGCCACTGTATTAAATCTTACTGTTTAGCTAACTTGCTGACCTACGCTGAGCGCGTTCAAAATCAGACTGATCTAAAATCCCCCCGATTTAACATTTTTCTCGTTCTCTCCTAAAATGTGTTCACCTACCAACACTTTTCTCTTGAGTGTTTACTTTTGCTCGCTCACCAAACCTTTCAAGGGACGTAATTCAAAGTTAACTCCCTTTGCTGAGTACACTCAAACCCCATACAATCGTCTTTAATTCTTTTTACCAAAACATTATATGCAAATTAATCCCAACATAATTTAGAACTCACATGATATGCTTAACCCTAAAACAACTACTACATCTCCCACAAGGGATCCCCAGATTTACCGCCCTTTGCCCAAAGCACTCCTCTACTCATATCACTTCCCTTCATCAAAGACGAACAGTCTTTTCACAACTCCATTCAACTTTCTCAAACCATTTTTCTGCACTCACTTTCTCTACCAAAACCCAAACCACCGTTCACAATATATTGTCAGCAACATTTGTGTAATTTAACACAGTGTCTCAGAACCCAGAGGCTAGACAACACAGGAAATATATATGTATTATTGCTCCTATGTCGGTGATCACCACGTATAAACCTTACTGCACCAACTGAAGGCAGAGATACAGTATTTATCCAGGAAAACAATTAAATCACCAACTCCAGCGACTACCGTGAAATTTGCAGTCAGCAACTACGGCTAGTCTGGGGCTGGATTTGGCAAAAAATAATATGACACTGAATAATCTTATTACTTATTAGTGTTTATTTCCACGGAATGCCTGCGACAGCTACTGGGTAAGCGAATATAAATGTTTCCACAGTATGAAGGATTGAATGCACTGTAAGAGAGTAACATGATTTTCTGTTGTTACCACTATCATACAAATCTTTTCTCTTTTTTTTTTTTTTTTTTTTTTGTTTGTTCTCATTAACCAGAGTATTTACGGGATAGATTAATTAGGGACTTGTCCTTTGTTTTCTTTGCTGACTATTTCATACACGTATTGTTAACTTTTGATCTTTTGGGTGAATTAACCTCTGTTGGGATCTTCTTCTCTTTTCCTTTACCAGAGGGGAGAACCTATTTGATTAATTTTTTTCATTTTTGTCTGTAAACCATGATCTATTGATGTATATGATTTTTTTGTTGTAAAGTTCTAGTGATATATAAACTTAATAAACCTTAAGTTATTGTGTTGGTCAACCCCTGCCCATATCTGTTATCCATAGTTGTTTTCACGTTTCTTTGTAGTTGTCACAGAATTGTGTGCACGTGGGTGCAGTGTAACTTGTATTTTGTATAAGGAGAGAAAGTGCGTCTGATTTTAATTATAATCGAACAGATAGGCTGGATTAGAGAAATTATTCAATCCAGTGACTGTTCTTTCTCTTGCACTATCACCTCGTGAGAAAAAACAATTTCTTACACCTTACTCTCACATAGTTATCACTATCACCTTTGCTCAGACAGGACTATAAACATCTATTACCTATCTTATAAAAATTTACGACAACTCTGAACAACCAAACTGGCAACCTGGAAGGATTGATAAGAGGCTCTCTGAAAGATCTTATTTAGTTGAAGAGGTGAATGGAGGTCAATATGTCAGAAACAGAATCCATCTAAGACCTAAAACAACACCTTTCACACCTGATCCCGCGGACCTGGAAATTGATTTCTCCTCTCCAGTTCTACCCGAGCAACAGGTTGTTTTGCCAGACATGGAAAACACTAGTGAAGTAACAATTCCAATCCTCCAGAAGTTAATCCTTCAACCCCAGCTTCTTCTAGTCCTGGGAAAGCTGGCAAAGAACAGAAACATTCTCTCCTACCATCTCTAAGAGACCTCAAAGAGATCGCAAGAAACCCTCTTGGATGAATGACTTTGTTCACTCATAAAGAAGGGGGGATGTTGATTGGGTTGTTTGTATATATGTCTCTGTTACTGTTGTTTTGGGGTCATCCCTTCTATTACAGGCCACACAGGCCATCACTTCTGTTGCATGATTCGTTTGGCTGTTACTTCTGTTGGTGTATGTGTGGGGGTTGTATGACAGAGATAGTGCTACTGTCTCTCACAGCTGACAATGTTGACGTCAGCAATGTCGGGCTTACTAGCAGTGGCCGACAGTGTTTAATATGTGAGCGAATATCATGAGTTCTTTAGGTTTGTAAACGTCTGATGTAAACCCACACAACAGTAACGTTAAGTCAGGAAACAGACCAATGGGTAAGACGAATTAGTTTTCAACTTATACACAGTTTATTTACGACAGTAACGTTGACATCATGGACAACAGATCACAGCAAACATAAGGTATGATAGTAGGTATAATCCATAGATAAATTGAGTGCAACACCAGCAACTCATCATAAATCGACATAGCATACAATACGTCAGAAAGTTGAGTGCATCACCAGCAACTCATCATAAATGGTAATAATATATAATCCGTCAGAAAGTTGAGTGCATCACCAGCAACTCATCATAAATGGTAATAATATTGATAAAGTCTCTTCTAGTTGATAACTCTATTTTCTTTGCTCATCATCAGTTGATAAATATAAGCTCACTAGAACATCACCAGAGCTACATGCTGTGTTGTTGTGTTGCTTGTGGTTTGAGTATGGAATGTCAACTCGACCTACGCAGTGGTGTGTAGACATAGATTGTGAGTATAATATGCGAATGATAAGAAGAGTTCGTGGTGTTGACAAATGGTCTTTTTCTCACACTCATGTATGGCTGGAAGTCATCGACACCAACGACTGTGTACCTTTGCTACAGTTTAATTGGACGTACACACTCGACAGCACGAATAGTGACAAATCACAGGTTGGCATAATACATCATAGTACAGTGGATAAATGGTCTTGCAATGATACATGGGCACTCATGTAGAATAATAGCATAATGGACTGTCAGTAGACAAGCACTCAGTATTGCCCATATATATATATCATCTGAGTTTACTGACAAAGCACGTCAGATTATAAACAACATTCAAGATGGCTTCTAGACCTAACCTCGTCTAGCGAAGATTCCTTGAAATAATATTCAGCACATATTTTTCATATAATCATATTGAACCGCTAGTACTGGGTTCTCATGTGTAGCAGTGATCTCTGGACTCATCAAGCGATAATACGGGGTATCCCTTTCTCTTCTTGAAAGTCACAAAATATTTGGATACAAGATGGCTTCTCTCGTGAGCTGTCACTCACGTTTGGATACAGATAATGAATCTGTATTAAAGTTAGTCATTCATTAAATGTTCTCATAGCTCTGTAGATTCTATCATGATACAATTGACTTCATCATACAAGATATAGTGCTGCTAGGAATGAATGTCATCTTCATCTAGTTAAATATATTCTCTCAGACGTACAAATCGTGCCTATCGAAAAAACGGTGGCTTCGTAAGAGAGTTCATAAGGAGAATCTTTTGTTACCTTGGTATCAGAAATATGATTCTGCCATTCCTTGGCAATAAGAATAAACACTGGGGTAAAGCATACACGATAGGTCTAGACGACTATCACTTTCCCCATAAATACTGAGATCACTTTTTCCGGCGACAAGCCGCTACACAAAAATCACAGCCCCCATCAGGGCGAAGCCAAATCACACCTCTCTAGCGACACATCCGCCGAACAGCCCTTTGACCTTTCTAACGACAAAAGACCATATAGTTCGACTTAGATATGTAAAGATATACAGATATAAGACAGACTCGTCCTACCCAGACAAACAATACACATAAATTCAGGCCATAGATACACTGAAGCAAGAACAACCTATTTCTACCCAAACAAAGAATAAATCGCAGTAAAACTGGATTCATCCGCGGAGTTCGATCGAAGTGACGACACTCCTTTCAAGGGAAGTAACTCAATAATGACTTTTCCTTAAGCACTAAAAAGTATCTATTTTGTTTACAAAATATTTGCGAACATAACAAGCATACAAATGTATTATATTGTAAGATATCAAAGACTGCACGTAACAGTCTTACCACACCTCCCGGGAAAAAAAAATGGAACTTTTTTTTTTTTTTTTTTGAAATACATCTAGGAGCAACGTACAATAGGCTCACAACGCATGAATAATGCGCAGATGAAAATATCAGGAATAAATATAACGCCTAATATGAGGCTAAGTCGACTTATGGAGCGACTGGTGAGAATGTATCTCATAAACTGAGAGAAATTATTTCTCTACAAGTAAATTTTTCCAGGAAGGTGTCATCAAAGTATAATACAATTCTGGCAATTACACAATGCCTAAAAAATTTCATACCATAATTTCGTATTAGATATCTTAAATTTATGATTTATGAAGAAAAATCATCAAAGCACAGCGGTGAATAAACATCAATGAACCGCTAAGTAGTGATACAATCATTATATTATTAAATTACAAATGTGTATCTATCTTGATATAGAAAGGAACTATTATAAACTAGACATATCAAGAAGTCTAAGACCTAATAGTTATGTGGAATCATGTGGGCATCTTGACAGAATGTCTGCCATCACATTATCTGATCCACGAATAGCTCGCACAGAGAAATGAAAAGGTTGAAGAGCAATTGCATATCGAGTAGACCTCGAGCTCTTCAAATTCTTACTCTGTATAGCAGTAAGAGCTTTTTTGGTCGGTTTCTACTATGAAATGTGCGCCTAGAAGGAATCTCTGTAGTTTGAGGATCGACCAAACCATAGCTAATAGCTCACGGTCTAAAACCGAATAATTCCTTTCTGCCGCATTAAGTTTTCTGGAAATATACATTACAGGATGCAGAGTTCCAGAGTACTCTTGCATTAGTGCCGCTCCAATCCCAGTGGATGAAGCATCACTACGAAGAACAAATGTCTTATCTTTAGTAGGTAACACTAAAATAGGTGGTGTTGAAAACAATGTTTTAATCTTATCCAAAGAGCATTGGCATTCCTGAGACCAGTGGACCATATTAGGCGAACCTTTCTTTAAAAGTGTAGAAAGAGGTGCCATGATAGAGGATAGATTCTGAATGAATCTGCCATAAAATTGAATAAGACCTAACAGACTTCTCACCTGTTTTTTAGTCTTAGGGATAGAGATGTTAAGTATCTTACTAGTATTATGGTCCTCTGTCTTTAGGAAACCATGACCAACTCGGTGGCCTAGGAAAGAAATTTCGCTAAAACCAATATAGGCTTTAGAGGGTTTCGCTGTCAGGTTGTGCTCGCGCAAAGTAGACAGCAATTCATCTAACCCTGAATAGTGATCTTCCCAAGTATCGCTGAAAAGACAGATGTCGTCTAGATATGCAATGACATCTGACCGATAAGATAGGATTCGGCGCATCATGCGTACGAATGTAGCTGGTGCGTTCATAAGACCGAAAGGCATAAAATTCCATTGGAACAAACCTCTAGGTGTTGAAAAAGCCGTGAGAGGTTTGGCGCGTTCAGATAAAGGAACTTGCCAATATCCTTTAGACAAATCAAGTTTAGTGAAAAAATGAGATTTGGAGAGTCGAGTAAGTAGCTCTTCCAGTAAAGGCATAGGTTCGGCATCGAACTTCGTTACTTGATTCAATTTGCGATAGTCGACGCAAAGACGTATGTTATTGTCTTTTTTTCCGAACAATAACCATCGGCGAAGAATATGCAGAGGTGGATGGTTCGATTATTTTCAAATCTATCATCTCATCCAACTCTTTCTCGACCTGTGCTTGAAAATGTATAGGTATAGGATAAGGTCTAACCCTAATAGGAGTATGGTCAGTTAGAACAATGTCATGTTCAATGACATGAGTTTGTCCAGGGATGTCAGTGAGTACATCCTGAAATGTTTGCAACATAGTTGAAACTTGTCGCTGTTCTCCTAGAGACAAATCAGGAGAGACAGTAACGTTCTTCCATGATTCACTAGAATGAAGTGGGATCATTGGAAGAGGAAGATTTACATCTGAAAAACTTGTTTCCTCATCCTGTATCACGGACAGTGATGAGTAATGACCATGTTGTACTGGAGAATTGTCCGTTGCTTGGAAAATGGGTTGCAAATAATCCGGACGTTCATGGAATTCAGTAAGCATATTGATGTGGAAGGTTTTATGCTTCCCATCAATATCGACAATATAGTCGACATCGGAAATTTTCGATATTATATCGTACGGACCTTTCCAAGAAATAAGTAGTCTGTTTTTCCCTACAAGGTAGTAATACAAATGCTTTGTCCCCAGGACAAAGTTGTCGTAAGCATCTCTTCTTATTGGCAAATTGCCTTGCCTTCTGTTTCGCAAATTCAGAAGAAGAAGTTGCTAATTTGCATGCTTCGATAATCTTTTGTCTCAACGCGATGACATATTCGTAGGATGACTTTGTGTCATCGTCAATATTGTCAGCTGTTATGAGATCATGAAGCAACGACATAGGGCCACGCGGACGCGCGCCAAAGACGAGTTCAAAGGGGGAAAATCCTGTATGTTCATTGGGGACCTCTCTGTAAGCGAAGAGGGCCGCAGGTAAAACTCTGTCCCAGTCTTGAGGATGATCCTCAGTTATCTTCCCTAGTAAGTTTTTAAGTGTTCTATTAAGGCGTTCGACCATCCCATTAGACATTGGATGATAGATACTACTTAAAGATCTATCTATCTGCAGAGTAGACATTACTTGAGACATGGTATCTGATATTAGTTGGGTACCATGGTCTGACAATATCTCTCCGGGGAACCCCAGACGAGAAAATATAAGCCAAAGAGCATCTGCAATATCAGCAGTAGTAATGCTCTTCAGAGGAATAGCCTCTGGCCAACGTGTGCACATATCAACACACGTCAAGATAAACTGATGTCCTCTGGCAGACTTGATCTTAAATGGACCAATAATGTCTATGGCCATTTTTTGAAACGGCCGAATAGGAATGTCCGCCGCCTGAATGGGTGCAGCATGCCGTGGACCTTTGGATTTAACTTCCTGACATACTTTACAAGATCGACAATAAATCCGTATGTCCTTGTTTACCAATGGCCAAAAGAAAGCCGCAAGGACTCTTGACTTAGTACGGGAAAAACCCATGTGTCCAGCACACTGAGAGTCGTGAGCGTGCTGCACAATTTTAACTCTCAAATTCTTGGGAACCAGGATTTGAGAATGACTTGACGTAATGGAGTCTTGAACCATACGTACAAGTACGCCATTCTTCTTTGTAATCCACGATTTACGACTTGTGTCTTTATTCGGATCACCTTTAGTTGCAAGAATGAAGAATTTCTTCAGAGTGGGGTCATCTTCTTGCTGTTTTATAAACGAGTCACGAGAAATTACCAAGGGATAATCTTGGTTATGCACTTCATTATCTTCAGTAGATGAAGTTTGAGGCATATTAAGAGCCTGAGCTCTAGTGACTACAGCGTTAGCAATCTGCATGTTTTGCCTTTCCCACGCGGAAATTTGTTGCGGAGTGCATTCTTTGACTCCATGAATGCGACCGATGATGAGGTCAGCGATCGGATTCGGAAGAAGACATGCGTGTACATCTCCTGTAAAGAAAGGAGTAGCAATCCTAATGATAGCAGTAGAGTATTTCTCTAATGTGCCGCCAAATGTTACACATTTGACTACTTGTCCAGTGGCACGGGAAGGATCTACGAGTGACTGCCTAACACCAATTGTGGTGCACCCAGAATCAAATAGCACGGAGACTGGATTGTTATTTACTAAACCCTTATGTAAGACAAGAGAACCTCTTCCATCATGCGCGACTGATGCAGGAAGCGCAGGAAGAGAATTCCAGGAATGGTTTGTTAACACATGACATAATCTTATCTCTGAGCAACAAATCCATAAGTCCTTCATACGTTTTTTCTGTTTTGGAAAGCTCAATCCAACGATCAACTGTGAGACGTGCCTTTGCAGTGAATTCTGAGAATTTTACACCTGTCTCAGGCACCATCGTCTTAAATAAAAGGCGATAGCCTTCCTCATTTAGCTGGTATTTCTTTATCAAAGCCGCCCTAATGACATCATAATTATCCTTATCTGCTTCTCCTACAAGGCATAATCTAGTCAAAGATTCACCTTTCAAGTTTTCTGCTAATTGATTAGCGTATTGTGATTTATCCACATTATGTGTACGACAAGAACGTTCAAATCTATCCAGCCAGAATGTAATATCGTCACTGGACTGATTGAACGGTGGAACCTTAACCTTGTAAGAAGAAGGTTTACCATTACCACTAGATGCCTGATTAACATTACTCATACTTGTCAATCTCAATTTCTCTAACTCAAATTCATGTTCTCTTATTGCTTTTTTTTTTCTTCAGCTTCTCTGTCTAATCTTTTTTGTTCAGCATCCCTGTCTAATCTTTTTTGTTCAGCTTCCCTGTCTAATCTTTTTTGTTCAGCTTCCCTGTCTAATCTTTTTTGTTCAGCATCACTGTCTAATCTTTTTTGTTCAGCATCACTGTCTAATCTTTTTTGTTCAGCAGCAGCTTCTCTTTCTAATTTTTTTTGTTCAGCTTCAAATCTCCTTTGCTCCACCTGCATCTGCAATTTCTTTTGTTCAGCAGCAGCCTCAGCTTCTCTTTCTAATCTTTTCTCTTCAGCCATAGCTTTTCTCTCTTCTGCAGCAGCTTTTCTCTCTTCTGCAGCTAATGCTTTGTCATATTGAGCAACTGCCCATTCTTCTAATTGTTGACCAGTTTTATCAAGGGATTTCCCTTGTGTAATGAAGTATTCTAATGTAGACATGATGTCTAACAATAATACTAATCACTTGAAACAATAATAATACCACAAGTTCTTAATGACTTGATTAATCATATACTATCCCAATATCTGTGGGTCACAAGCCTTAATAAGGTCTTGTATAACAGTAATAATAATCAAGTACTGGTTTATACCATAATCCAAGTGCAGTGCACAGGCAATAGTGTCTTATGAAATATACCTATATAAAACATATGTCAACCAACAGAATACATAAAGTACAAATAGGACTGACAATACGAAAACGTTTGCAGAAATCAAATAAATCAAATAGGGAAATCAAATGAAAATAATCACTGAATCTGCAAGGGATAACAACACAAATGACGTCACAGTATATGAATATAAATTGTGAATAGAACTGAAAGATAGAAAAGGGTAGACCAACAAATTACAAACAAATCAAAACAAAACTAAAGAACAAAGAAATATTACAAAAATAACAATAATTACAGTCTTCACAGCTAACACAAATAGCAACTAGTTGTTGCAAGCAAATTTCCAATTAAGGAAATTGCACCTAAAGAAAACGCCCACAACGGACCCTCTATGACGTGGGATATTCTGTTGTGAGGACTCCGCCCAACCTTAAACACAACCCGCTGACATATAAACTAACATACTGTACAAATAAATAACATGTAAACATAAATATATAAATTATGTGTATGATAGTATGTGTTGCGAAATAGGCTCAGTTTTACAGTAATGGCAAAGTTATTCTTATGAAAATAAACAAACTGCCACTTTATTCAATTAAACATTCTGGCCTTAAATATTAAAGTTCATGTATAGAAAACAAGAAGATCCATCGATGAAAATAGGACTTCTTAGTTCAATAATACTGTCTTCCTGTTAATATTGACAAGAATTGATCCAACTGTTCTGTGAAACTCTGTAATGTCTAATGTACAAATGTCAACAACGCTGACCTACATACTGCATTCACTTGACAGGTCACGTGACGAAGTGTTGACAAAGAGCAAACCAATACTGCAAGTGTGTCGTATTAGCCACAGGAAACGGTCTGGTATCGGTAATCTGTTGACTTCTGAACTTCTGCGAGGTCAAACCCAGAAAGCTGGTCCACCAGTTGATAAGATCTTTCTTTGGGAGACAGACGTCATCATCAGTTGATAAACTCTTTTAATACAAGACCCTTGCCTGAGCAAGAGACATGCTGAAAAATCTGAAGCTCACTCGAACATCACCAGAGTTAAATACTGTGTTGTTGTGTTGCTCGTGGTTTGAGTATGGAATGTCAACTTGACCTACGCAGTGGTGTGTAGACATAGATTGAGTGTGTAATATGCGAATGATAGGAAGAGTTCGTGGTGTTGACAAATGTTCTTTTCTCACACTCATGTATGGCTGGAAGTCATCGACACCAACGACTGTGTACCTTTACTACAGTTTAATTGGACGTACACACTCGACAGCACAGATAGTGACAAATCACAGGTTGGCATAATACATCATGGTACAGTGGATAAATGGTCTTGCAATGTTACATGGGCACTCATGTAAAATAATAGTATAATGGACTGTCAATAGCCAAGCACTCAGTATTGCCCATATATATATCATCTGAGTTTACTGACAAAGCACGTCAGATTATAAACAATATCCAAGATGACTTCTAGACCTAATCTCGTCTAGTGAAGATTCCTTAACATAATGTCCAGCACAGATTTTTCCATATAATCAAATTGAACCGCTAGCAATGGGTTCTCATGTGTAGCAGTGATCTCTGGACTAATCAAGCGATAATACGGGCATACCTTTTCTCTTCTTGAAAGTCACTAAATGTTTTTACAAGATGGCTTCTCTCGTGAGCTGTCACTCACGTTTGGATACAGATAATGAATCTGTCTTAAAGTTAGTCATTCATTAAATGTTTCATTGCTCTGTAGATTCTATCATGATACAATTGACTGCATTCTACAGGATATAGTGCTGCTAGGAATCAGAGTCGTTTTCCATCTAGTTAAATGCATCCTCTCAGATGTACAAGTCATACCTATCGAAAAACGGTGGCTTCGTACGAGAGTTCAAAAGAGTATCTTTTATTACCTGCGTATCAGAAATATGATTCTGCCATTCCTTGGCAATAAGAATAAACACTGGGGTAAAGCATACACGATAGGTCTAGAGGACTATCACTTTCCCCATAAATATAGAGATCACTTTTTCCCGGCGACAAGCCGACATAGCAAAACACAGCCCCCATGATCAGGGCGAAGCCAAAAACACACCTCTCTAGAGACACATCCGCCGAACAGCCTTTGACCTCTCTAGAGACAAAAGAACATATAGTTCGACTTAGATATGTAAAGATATACAGATATAAGACAGACTCGTCCTACTCAGCCAAACAATACACATAAATTCAGGCCATAGATATTCTGAAGCAAGAACAATCTATTACTACCCAAACAAAGAATAAATCGCAGTAAAACTGGATTCATCCGCGGAGTTCGATCGAAAGAGACGGCACAACTTTCAAGGGAAGTAACTCAATAATGACTTTCCCTTAAGCACTAAAAAATATCTATTTTGTTTACAAAATATTTGCTAACATAACAAGTATACCAATGTATAATATTGTAAGATATCAAAGACTGCACGTAACAACTGACAAACAAACTGAGGAATGCTCAGTTTTGAAAGTCTTCGAAAGTTACATTTTAGGGGACGCGTTTTTGAAGTCAAATTTACTTGACTCGTTTGATTGGTTAATGATAGTTTAGGAGAGGGGGGATAAAACTAACGCGTTACCAGAATACGCTGCTACTTGAGAAAAATATTTCAACATAGTAGTTTAAGATCAGACGCATAGCAGTTGTGACCTTAATGCCTTTGCAGTCTGGGCGACAGCGATCTACACCTGTGCCATTGATCCCCAGTTAATCTTACTTTTGTGTGAAATATTTCATTGATTGCGGTAGGACAAATAATGTTATTGATATATTTTGTTAATATGTAGAGGCAAACCCAGATAGGGGGCCAAAATTTGTGGTGTACGACATTGCCATGGGAAAAGAATTACGACATCCCCAGCAAGCATACCTAAGCAGAATTATTGAGAAACGAAAGTAAATTATGTTTGAATATTGCCCTACAAAAACCATTAAGACTGTAAGTCCAGAAAGCTACTGGCAGTCTTCTGCAGTATCACAGTGTTAAATTGAAGACTGAAAACATACAGTCGTGGCCAAAAGTTTAAGACCACCTAGTAAAAAATGGATATTTTCATTGTACTACAGATTGTTGCATCATCCGCTATTTTAGGGCACACTAAAAGCAATCATTGCAGTCTATTGCATCATCCTAACAATATAAAATGTAAAAACACAGACTGTTGCTGTATTTAGTGTCTTTTGGTTGCTTCAAGGGTATTATCTCTGGATTTTATGTTCGCAAGAAAATGGGTAAAAAACCGACACTTTCAGCCATTCAAAGAGCTCAAATAATGACATTACGTGGAGAAGGGTACACAGAACGTGATATTTCTGTTCAAATTGGCTGTAGCAAGACGGCGGTTCACAATGCGATCCCCAGGTACCAGTTGGACGGTACTTTTTCTGACCGAAAGAGAAGGGGTCGTCCTAGAAAAACAACCCCTAGAGACGACCGGGTAATCAAATCCATTGTTTCACACTCTCCAACAGTTTCATGTAAGAAGATACGATCTGCTTTGCTTTCTACAGTCGGAGGACTGTGTCTCGCAGATTAGTGGATGAGTTTGGACTAAAATCGTACAAACCTGCCCGAAAACCCAGATTAACACCAGAAATGAAAAAGAAGTCGTCTCTAGGGGTTGTTTTTCTAGGACGACCACTTCTCTTTCTGTCAGAAAAGTACCATCCATTTGGTACCTGGTGCTCGCATTGTGAACTGCCGTCTTGCTACAGCTAATTCAAACAGAAATATCACATTCTGTGTACCCTTCTACACGTAATGTCACTATATGAGCTCCTTGAATGGTTGAAAGTGTTGGTTTTTTGCCCATTTTCTTGCGAACATAAAATCCAGAGATAATACCCTTGAAGCAACCAAAACACACTAAATACAGCAACAGTCTGTGTTTTCACATTTTATATTGTTAGGATGATGCAATAGAATGCAATGATTGCTTTTAGTGTGCCCTAAAATAGCGGATGATGCAACAATCTGTAGTAGTATGGAAATATCCATTTTTTACTAGGTGGTCTTAAACTTTTGGCCACGACTGTACTTAGAATGATTGCACAAAAGAAGTAACAGGTTTCAAGAAGACAACTGTATACCTATCTGATTGTATGGAAGAAAATCATTGTTTAACTCTCTCAGTCCCAAGCAAAAATGGCCACCCCAGTGCGTTTTTATTGTTGTTGTTTGGAAATAATTTTTAAAAATGTTCATATGCATAAATAACTTTGTTGTTGTATATGAAACTGAAGGTAATTGGTTGTACTTTACTCTTGTGCTACAAGTATAAAAGCTTTCATTGAAAAATGATTAGTTATTCAAGGTAAAATGGAGGATATGCGCTTAAAAAAAATGATTAGTTATTCAAGGTAAAATGGAGGATATGTGCTTAAAAAAATCGCTTTGAAAATCTAAAATAACTATCTCAAAACAGAAACACGTTCACTCTTAAACACGTGCGGTATTTAAAAGAATGTACTTGCAGTCGGAAATGACGTTTTGGGTGGTTTGTGGGTAGTTATAATTAGAAACAGTCTCAAACAGAGGCACATATACTAAAGGCTTTTTAAAGTCGATTCGGCCAAGCGCGTCTAACCCCTGAGCCTTTATAAAGTTGATTGGGACTTAAAGAGTTAAGTGACAGGGGCGTTGCAGCCATATGGAAGAAGAATGTAAACACAGTACAGAGTGAAGTCAAATAAATTAAGGGCTAGTGCAAATGTTTGCACACGAGCCTGACCACGGATGATGGTAAGTTTGAGTAATTGTGGAAATATTATTAGCCAGCATATAAAAGTAGAGGAACGTCCTTCTGTTTCAGGGTTATATTGCCTGTTATCAGCTGGTGACAGGAAAACCTATTGAAGACAGAATTGGAGGAAGAGAAAGCCTCAACAAACTGTATGCTGCATTTTATGGCCAAAGAAAGACCTTATGCTGAAATTTATATTATCTACTGAAAACTACGTCAACTAGAAACATCAGGTGAAGTCCCCTTATGTGGGCTCTGAGAACTTATTCAATTAAAAATTTCCACATGTATACTATCTTATTCGTGGGCATGATGATAAAAATAGTCCTTCCCACCATTGACTTTCACTTTTAGACAGTACTACATCAGTCTGTGTTATACACCTACAGTGACATTTGTTTATTATCAAGATATGGACAAAGATTCCTACTTATTTATTTATTATATGTAAATACAGTTCTCTTCATTTTTAACCATTCCTGCCCCAAAAAGATTTGAGGGGACAGGAAATTAAAATTGTAAAATAATTATCTAAACTTAACCCCAGTCTTTATTAATTCAATTTCATTGAGTTACAGTTGTGTTTGTTTTATGCACTTATCACTATACTTGCATTACCCTAGACACGTAGCCATATAAAACACATAACAATATCATAAAATATTTCCTGGAGTGAGATCTTAGAGAGGTAGCGGATAGGTACCCTGAGAATACATCATCATCAACAATTAGACTCGGACTTACATAGCTTGACCTCACTCCGAGTACATGTAGTTTGGTAACATCTATAACCTCTCCGGCACACACGCCACAGTTCCAGATAATGAAAAATATTCTGAATAACCCAACATAAAAAAAAAATAATCTTAATACCTGAGCTTGCTGTAGAACAATGGTGTGGTCTAAAGTCAGCTCTCCTGGAATAGACTGTACAAGGAAGCTCCTTCCTACTCTATGAACAGAGAAACCATTTCCAAGGATCTTCAACTTTTTAATGGCTCTCAACAAGTCATCACTGAAATCAATTATATTACTCCTGTACAAAATTATTTTTAAAATTCATCAAGTAAATACTAAAACTTTCAAGTAACTTCTGCTCAATACAGTTAGATAAACGTGTTTTTGCCAATTACCATCTGTAGAAGAAAGCAAGCTCAAGAATAGCACTGTCACATTTTTAATGAATGTTCATATGAATTTCATGACCTTTACTTTTTTGTAGAAGTGAAATAGTGTCTTTGCAATTACATAGGTATTTCCTGTTATTTAATTAGCTATGATGGATGCTTTATTACTTTTCTTTGCCACATACATACTATTATCTTCTACTAGGCTCCGAGTTTGATGTCTGGGGTTTTTTGCCATATTATGAATGTTATTCCTCTCTACTGTACTGTTTTTGCCTTGTAGGTTTCAGTCAAATGCATGTCTGGCAAAGTTTAATCGTTCTCTGTGTAGTGCGTGTTCTGCTCATCATCACTTGTGTATCTAAATGGCACTGTTAATAAGTGCTTCTTTACTGTTGCTTTTTTTTCTTCAGCATATTTTGTTAAACACCAGATTCATAAATATCTGGTATAAGTGAGTGCCGATGAAGGTGTGCAGTCTGTAATACAGATTCTTTCACATTTCAAGTCAAGTGAAGTGTCATGCCTTGAAGCACAGGCAATCATGTCTATCCACAGACATCAATGCTGATGCTCTCCCTCTGCTCTTTTGTTGGTCCTCTTCCCATGCTGAAGTGTCAAGTTTTCCATTATGTTTTTCTCTCCTCCTCCACTTCTCTTTCTCCCATCTTTCCTGTTGTCACTTGCTTTAAAGTGCTCCTCTTCTCATTACATCTTCAATGAAGGCTAACCACGTTCTCCTTGTATTTGCTATTATACTTCTGTGTTCATTAGCTCTTCTCAAGCAATCTTTGTTAGCTGCCATTGGATTCTTAACATTATTTTCATAAACCATATCTCTGTTGCCTCCAATAATTATTGCATTTGTTAGTTCAAAGCCCAGGCTTACTTCCATGCAATAAAACTGGTTTGATGTAACACATCTGAAATATTTTTCTTGTATTTACTGACAGGTAGATGCACTTTTGACATAAATTAGCACTCCACTAAATTCAAACAGTGTTTGTATCCACGAGGGAAAACTAACATTTACACTACATAATATCATATTAATAACTGCCATCATCATTACGTACCCTGCTGAAAGAAGACTTAGTGTGACAAAGCACTTTCACATAAAGTAATATTCCTTGACTATTAATGTTCTGATACTAAATCTTATTCATCATCATAAGTCATGCAGTGTGACCGGTAATAATTTCACTCTAGATTCTACCATTAATCCCGTGCACTACTGAATGCTGGTCAAATTACAGTTCTAAGAAGGCAGTGTTTAATCTAACAATGAGCCATATTCTTTCTTCATGTTGTAATGTTTCCAAAATGGCATCCTGGTGAATGCACAAATACACCTGGCAGTGGGTGCAATGAAAAATGCTTTGGTTATTTTGTTATCTTGAACTGCTTGTCCTGTTTTGCCTAGTTTAATTTTGAAGTGTTGCATCTTTTCATGGCAGACACTGCAAGTGTCATCAGCAAGTATAAGTTAAACATATATCAGAATAATGGTCCCATCTGCAAAGTATGAGGCCATCTATAATTTCTGTGGATGTGGTAGATGTTGATCATTTGGTGGTGCAATTTTACAACTTTACTTCCAATGTCTGAACAGGCTGTGCTATACTTACAGAGGTTATAGCAGAGCACTGCAAGATTATCTTTAATATTGAACTATATCCGCGGATATTTGCTACTGTTGAATTCCTGAAGAACTCCACCTAGGCTGGTCCCAAGCCCGGCTGAAAAAAGGAGGAGGGTGACCTGCATGGAGACTGTAAGGAGGCAGCCCCTTCATCATGCAAAGGCACAACAGGCCAATCACCTGTTTGCCTTAAAACACAATTACAAGAAATGCAAGAGAGAAAACCGGACTGATTGTAAAGGCGACAAACTGGAACGGACTATGGACTAAGACTTATGGAACATGGAATACAAGGAGTATAAATGGGAAGAAAGAGGAGCCAGTGGAAGAGATGAGGAAAGCAAAACTGGAAATCCTGGCTTTAATGGAAACAAAGACAAAGGGACAAGGAGTTATGGATTTCGATTGGAAGTAATCACTACCTGCTAACAATTAAAAGAACAACTGAAAGAGTTGCTCGGCCTAGGAATTGGCTAACATCGCTGTAGACGGTGTTTTGGAGATACAGACAACCGCCTAACTGGAGTCGTGCTTTATTCTGATAGGGCTGACTAAATTTCAATCAGCTACGGTCGGGCATATGGCCGACAAAGTAGAGCTATGCGAATGTATTCATTATGGGCCGAAAACGTGGGCCAAGGTTAACTTCAAATAACTTGGAAACTGTCAAAATATTCATCTTGAAATGCGTTCCTCACAATAGACAAGACTTTTATTGACGGACGTAAAATATGGACGATTATGTACATCATCAAACGATCATATCGACAGTTCATCTATTAATCCCAGGACATCTTATTTAGTGTATCTATGATCATGGATGATCAACAACAATGTTCTAATGGCTGACCTTGAAAGGACAGGCGTACATATTATGGTCACGAAGTATATCAGACATCGCACAAGAAATCCCATCCGTAAACTGGCATTGTAAATCTTACACATGTAGGATATTTGATCATTATCATTTTGGCATCCTGGTACATAGGGCATTTTTCATCCTAATTTCTGAGATTCAATTTACCTCTCCTTATGAGCCGTAAATCCGTATGACGGCGAATAAATAGTTTATCTTGATAATTAGTTTATCTGTAACGACAATTACTTCAATACATAGGCTGGATTTTAATGTCTTTTCTTCAATGTTGATCCATTATGGTACCCTCGCATTGAATGTGCGGTCTAGATGCCAACGTGACGTAAGACGGCATAAAAATATATATTTGCATCAATTTACTCGAACGAAACAACTTGCAGTGAGTACCAACGGCTATGACTTCATCTCAGAAGGCCGTGTCACATAGTAATCACTCAAAGTCTGCACACAATATTGGGCTAAAATACTCAGACACCATGTCTGTCTTTGATACCAGCCATTCTCCTTGAGGTTACGATGTCAACTGACGTTTAGCAACAAAACGCGCAAAAATTTCCCAATACCAAAATGTGCGCTCACGTGCGCGATGAATTAAATTACAAATATTCCTTGACTATTAATGTTCTGATACTAAATCTTATTCATCATCATAAGTCATGCAGTGTGACCGGCAATAATTTCACTCTAGATTCTACCATTAATCCCGTGCACTACTGAATGCTGGTCAAATTACAGTTCTAAGAAGGCAGTGTTTAATCTAACAATGAGCTACCTTATTAATTGTTGCGTACCCTCTTAACAGAAGTAGGACCTGTGACTACTTTATGACTGTTAAGGACTCAAAAAGAACGCAACAGTTACCTTACCAACCCCACGAAAAAAATTAATTTTAATTAATTTTTTTACTTTAATACTAGCGGAGAGGTGAATCAAATTTACATCTACATATACTATCAATCTAAATATTATAATAAAACTACATATATATTAATTAATAAAGACAAAGTGAATATGAAATTGAATTCAACTCAAATAAACAAAAGACATAAGAAAACATACAACCACTATCAAACAACATGGGAGAAATGTGGCAACAATAAAGAAAATAAAGTATTAAGGATGATGGAAGTAAACAAAATGTGAAAACTTTAAAAAAATGTCAATAAATGAATTTAAATAAATGAGCTATGAATGCATCAAAAATGATGAGTTAACCAGTAAAAGAATGCAAATAAACAATGCGAAGTAAGCAACACTCCTAAAATCGCCTACAAATAATTAGTGGTACTAAATAAATACGAGTGCTAAAACAATACACATCATGAGCGACAATCCCTAGCTCTAAGAACTCGCATTAAAACCATTGTAGTTAAATATATTAAATATTAAACTAATTAAGTAAGTTTAATTGTTAATAGCTAATGTTCCTGTATTTAAAATGTTATTAATTCCACCTGAGTTTACTCTCAAATAAATTTATGAAGTTGCACTGTTATATTCGAAAACAGTCAATGATTCACAAAGTTCCGTTGTACTTAAAATTTTATCACGTAGAAATGTTAATTTTTCCACCCTATTTAGTTATTTAGTAATTCAAGATATTTCACTGGCAAATTATACACGTCACATTAGAAGACTGTTCATATATATAATCAATGTTACATTCAAAATACAATGTGATCACTTTTCAATGTTAAATTCACATCAATGTTCTTGATAATTTCCTGTTCTTGCATTATAGCAATAGAAAACTGAATGTTCAAACTTCATTCAAAAATCAATGTAGATACGAAACTTGAGTAAACGTTAATGATACCACTCATCAAAGTTTCTTGAGCAGCAAGTTACAATTACGGAGCTGACTGTGTAGAGTCCTCACTCTCTGTAGGGCGCAGTAGGATGTTTGATTCATACGGACACCGAGACAAAATGTCAGCCAATACGTTTTGAGATCCAGGTATGGCACGGATCGTAAAACTGTATGGCTGTAAGGCTATAGCGTACCTCATAGATTTAGCCGATTTGACGTCTTTGTTATTGAGAGCAGTGAGTGCCTTTTGATCAGACTCTACTATGAAGTGCGATCCAAGTAAGTATCGTTGTAATTTCGTAATTGACCATACTGATGCAAGAAGTTCCTTATCGAGAACAGAATACTTCTGCTCCGTAGAAAGTAACTTTCTGGATACATACATTACAGGATGCAAGGTACCCGAATACTCTTGGAGTAATACGCTTCCAATTCCATAATTTGACGCGTCACTGCGCAGAATAAAAGGTAAGTTCGCATTAGGTAATCTCAAAACAGGAGCTTTAGAAAAGAATGATTTGATGGTATCCAACGCGATTTGATGGTCTTACGACCACCGAATCACGTTAGCTGCGCCCTTCCTTAACAATGTAGAGAAAGGTGCAGTAATGGTAGATAGATGAGGAATGAATTTCCCATAAAATTGAATCAGACCTAACAGACTTCTTAATTGTCTTTTTGTTTTAGGTGTTGTAATATTGAGGATTTTGGAAACATTATTGTCCTCAGTGTATAACATGCCGTGACCAACACGGTGACCTAAAAATGATATGTCGTGAAAACCCACGAAAGCTTTCGATGGTTTAGCCGTTAAGTTATATGACCGTAACGTGGACAGTAATGTGTTCAATCCACTAAAATGTTCATCCCATGAGTTACTACTATGTTAGGTAGAAAACTCTTTACTAATACATAAAGACATGTAGTGTTAATAGTCAACAAAAAGGAAATGCAGGTGAGAAAGGCCCACATCTGAACTAAAGTCATAGCCTGTGGAAAAATAAAGAAGTGTGACAAAAGTCGTTGACTAAGAAAATACTGAGTTAATCGGCCCAGTAAAAAATAACGAAATATAGATATAACAAGTGTAGAGTCTGAACAGACAGGACATTTAAAAAAAAAGAAATGCTAATATGCAAGACATAGATGATATAAAGAACAGAGAAGTATCTGTAATAGTAGAAAATACAAGTACAAAACATCTGGAAGAATGAAAAAGAACGCAGCCACTAGACGCAACTATAAAGTGCGGGGTGTAGAGTTTTGTACAAGTCGCACGTCTAAAAGATGGTGCGCAAAGAGTGAACGATGTTTAACTTTAACAGCTGTGTGAGCGTCAAAATAGTTATTGAAGCACACAAAAGCAAGCTGCTGAAAAGAATTTTCAAGTTCGAACATGCGAACAAATTCAACATTACCAACGTCCTGAAAAAATTTACGAAGTGCATACCAAGTTGTATGCGATGGAATGTTGCGCACCAGAACAGTGCGATTCAGTGACATCAGATCTCGGCCAGATCGCAACTGAGCCCGAGTATCAATGAAATTATCATTATTTGTCGCGCGTGCGTGCCGCTGCGAACAATTACTAGGCTTTGAGCATTACCCTCATTTGCTAATCTAAGTTGCTCAAGTTCTAACTCCTTAATTTTAAGTTCATGCTGTCTTCTATTTTCGTTCTCAGCAGCTTCAAGCTGAAATCATCTTTCATTTTCAGTCATCTCAAGCTGAAATCTTTTCTCATTTTCTGCGCAGTTAATTTTCTATTCTCAAGTTCCATTTGCATTTTTCTCTCGTTTTCTGCAGCCTCAAATTTTCTATTTTCCAGCTCAATCTG
>JAMPIV010022690.1:0-183045 GCA_024509875.1 Oreohelix idahoensis
CTGACTAAGGTGTTTCTACAGTTGTTCTCTGACTAAGGTCTTTCTACGGTTGTTCTCTGACTAAGGTATTTCTACAGTTGTTCTCAGAAAAAAGGTGTTTCTACAGTTGTTCTCAGACTAATGTTATTCTACAGTTGTTCTCTGACTAAGGTGTCTCAGATTAAGATATTTGTACAGCTGACTAAGATATTTTTACTACTGTTGTCTAACTAGGTACTTTGTACAGCTGTTTTCAGGTTCTCCTACTAATACTTTTCATACAGTTGTTCTCAGACTAAGGCGCTTTTACAATTGTCGATTACTGCGGTATTTCTACAGTTTGTTTTTCTCTGACAAAGAAAGTTTTATAGCCAGGTGAAGTTTTTGGGGGTTTCTTGCCAGACTAAAAACAGAATAGAACTACTGTTCCTTGAAGCATGTCGTACAAGGGGACTAAAGTGAGGTTGTGCATGGGATTGGCAAGCTGATCATGTAACAGAAATCCCTAAAGAAATCAGGGCTGCAAGAGCAGATCAATGCTTGGTGCAGGCTTCCTGCAAGAGCTGAGCTGTAGTGGTGGCTCCATGCTTCTTAGGGGCCGTTCACAAATACGTAACGGAAATTAGGGGGGGGGAGCTGCCGAGATGGTACATTGTGGTGCGGGGGGGTTCTGACTTCTGAGTTTTTGTTACGCGCACGTGGGACGAGTGGGTTATGTAAGAGTCTGTCTGACGAGAACCAAGTCTGTGATGTCAGAGACAAGACGAAATCTGAGAGAGATCTGAGATGAAAGACGAGAAATGGTGTTGATAGTGTGACTTATAGTTATCGAGGGTGAGAACCTATACTGACTCTCCCCTCGCCACTCAGTGACCTTTTATTCAACTACTGCCACACTGCCTCTTGCTCTACGTAGGAGATAAGGTTGTATTACACTACAGTGAATCCACATACAACAGTACGAGTACAAGTTAAAAAGTACAGGTACAGATAGGAAAGGAAATCTGATCCTTCAAAAGAAATTATATACATTTTATTGACAACAGAAAAAAACTCTGGTAAAATAAGCATGAAATCAATCACTACAACAGCAACAAACTACAGTAATATGCAGGTATCAAATGTACGAGACACTCAAACCAAAGGCTAGTAGAATAAATGGTGGAAACACTCCCGGAATAAAAACCCATAGGTTGCACGCTCCCACAATTTTGGGTTGGATATAAAATTAATAATCCGTTGCTGGGAAAAAACCTGAAATAAAAAACTGTACCTACACAAACACAATCCCGCTGACTTGTCCCTGTCAGCAAACACTGCTAATCACTTCCCTCGATGCTTAGGTACACAGGTTCTTAAACAATCTACCCTTCCCTCAATTAATTTGAGTGCACTCTACCCCAAAATCCTTCTTCGTAGGCACGCGTGCGTTGATGCTTCACTAGGATCACAGTTAGAAGTTGGAGAAATTCTAACCGTATATTCTCCAGGGTAATTACTGATTAATCCGTGAAATGACTGCACTCGGCTGTAAATCCAGGAAAACGGGGGTTGCGATGGCAACACTCAAGATAAAACAAATGATGAGGAAATAATCCACTTTTTATGTAATGGCCCACTACTACTTTAGGGGTCCTCACTGATAAGGGACGACGTAGCTTGGTAAAGAGAACAGGTGCAAACGGAGCATTGGCGCTCCTCTTATTAGCTTGGTAAAGAGAACTGGTGCAACTGTAGCATGAGCGCTCTTCTTATTAGGTGTTGGGCGAAGTATTTATACTCCAAGCAAAGGCCACTCATCAATGTGCCATAATAGGGTGATGAACTAGGCACGCATGTAGTTACGTGCAACCCAGCTGTGAATGGGTCGATGAATTGTGCGACCCTTCCTCCAGGAAGGTAATCAGGCCTAAGGCTTCAGCGTAGGGCCTGAACTAACAGTGGTTAGCTGTAAAGAAAACGTAAACACCTCATATATCATCGTGCTAAATAAAACATAAACATTACATTACGTCAGAACAATAAACAGGTCTTGATACAGGAAACATATACACCCCTCCCCTTCTATTAATCTGATCAAGGCTGAACTGCGCTGCAGTTTTATCTTACTCTCCCCCGCTCACTGTCCGATCAACAATAAGTGCAAGGCCGGCTTACGGTACGTTTTACATAACAATAGACAGCCCGGGTACCGGCGTCTAATGCTGGAATGGTTTCAGGCATGTTTACAAACTGCCCTCTCTCTCCCTCTTGGCGAGACGTGACCTCAAAATCAGTCAGGTTGGCTAACCCACCTACTTCTACACAATTCGCCGACCAGTCTAAACTGGTAATAGTGGCGTTTGACATAATTAAACATTACATACAGCATATGTCGACAAATGGATTATGCACTAGTTAAGTATACAAATTGCATGTAAGATACCCATTAATACCCAAGTACGCACTAAGATGCAAAGTATATGTTGCGAAGAACAATTATGTACACAAACCGCCACTGAGGCGAAAAAAATTACATTTGCTCCTGTAAACCTTTTGTGTGTGTTAAATATTTCCTAACTTGGTTATCCATAGGTAAAGGAAACCGATTCTGCTTTTGATGCACTACATCAGGCGTAAAATATCCTCTACCCAGTAGGTTCAAATATAGAAACAGCACACAAATCCCCCAAAAACTGACTATAGCTTTAGATCTCTGGTTGAATGATTGCTGTAATTACCACATTACAAAAAAACCTTTTAAGAAGGTTTACTCTGACTTATCACATATCCCAAGCAAAAAGTTTTTACTAAGTACTAATTTCTAAACGTGCTTACCGCAGCTGTCAGAATCTCCCACTCTTACAATCAAAAGCAGGCAAGCTGGTGTTAAGTCTGCTACTATCTCCCGGCAAGAATTTTAGGACTGAAGCAATGAGATACAGACAATACTGCCTATATATAGTGAGAACTTGCCACAGCTGTTCAACGTGGTTTGAACACCTGCACAGGGGAGCAGAAAAATAACACGTAATAGTTACCTAGAGATTTCTCTAGGAGACCTGCCACAAAGAATTTGGCGCAACAGGGAGAAGAGGATTACGCTATCGGGTCCCAGACTTTCCTGGCCATCAAAGCAAAGGGAACCCTTTGTGACCGTCCCCTTACAATGCAGGTGCCTCGGGCAAATTCGTTCCCTCGCCGGCCTGCTACGTTAGATGACGGAACTTTCTAGGAACAGTTTCCCGTGTCAAAGACCCGGAACTTTTTGCCGCTAAACTCTCAAACTGAGTGTCGGCTTTTGACTCGTCGTCAAATGAACTCTAAAAAAGATGCCGCTGTCCACGGCAGTGAGACTGGGACGCGTGTATTATCTCCTACCTACATTATCGAACCAGGGGAGTGAACCTATCAGCTTCCAGAATGACAAGTCAATTACCCCGCTTGTATCTTAGAAACGAAAAGAAGTGCAATGGGCGTGACAAAATTAGACAGAAATTAGAAGGGATGGGAGTTCAGTCTAAGTTGCCAGCATTTATAATCCATGTGGCCACAGCACGTTACGGGAAAGGGGGGGGGGGGGGGGGGGGGGGGGGGCGGGCGGGGGTGGGGGGGGGGGCGGGGTGGGGGGGGGGGGGGGGGGGGGGGGGGGGGGGGGGGGGGGGGGGCTGAAAATGTCAAAAATTGCGTTACGTAATTTGGGAATTTTACGCTTAGGAAGCGAAAATGGAGATGAATAAATGAAGTTATGTCTATACTTCTACTTATTATTAATACATTTCAGAGCAGTCAAAAGGTCACCTAATTTGTTTTAAACATCTCATTTTTTTAACGTCCGTTTAAAACGATTTCCCTTACGCAATACTAGAGTAATCTTTATATTAAAGTCACTGAAAAAGTTCAAAATGTGTTCACGCAGGTTTTTTTTTTTTTTTTTTTGAGCAACCACGCGGTCACAAAAATATATTAATTTGCGCATGCTCCCAAGCGATACTCTATCCTGGGATTTTTCTTGAAATTTCCAGCTTGTGAAATGACGTAAGATTTTAACTAAGCAACTAAAAATACTTCCGCACCCAAGACCTCAGATACACTAGTAATCGATCTGGCAACATTACCAGGGGTTTTTTAACGACCTGTATTTAGCTGTCCAAAAGGTCATGCCGAAGTGAATGCGAAGAAAGATTGGCTGTTTCGCAGCGGAGAGAAATGCACCGAAAGTACGTAAAAGATAGAACTTCACTTACGTTATCTTCCGATTCCTTTTCAAATATGACATTGATGAGTTTATTCTAAGTATAGATATGTATTTATATGCCTGCCATTTTTAAAAGTGGCTTCTTATAATATTTTATATTGAAGTGAAGGGATAAAAATAAAGTTGTATCACAGAAATGATACAAAAGGCAAGAGCATTCATTGCATTCTGAAATATTTGGACATTAAAGAAGATCCAGTCAGGCTTAGGGAGTTGAAGAGTGATGAAAGTGAAGTGATAAGTTGATTAGATGAGTGTCTTGGTGAATGGCTAGTAGAATTCTCATGAATTTTTTGTTGGGAAGTGGTTTTTGTGTGATTGTTATGAACAAGCAATTGCAAAAAAATAAAGGATTGAGCCTCTCGAGATGTGAATATATAGAAAAATGAGGCGTATCTCATGGAAAAAGAAAAAAAAACAAATAAAGAGGTCCTGGAAAACTTAGAAATGACAAGAAAATTAATAAGGAGAATTTATCAAAGAGATCAAAATTAGACAGCTAAAGTATTTTGACCATATAGAAAATCATTACACTTTTCTGAAGACCATAATGGAAGGAAGAAGATAAATGTGCAAGAGGAAGACAGCGCTACAAGTGGGATGATACAATAAATAGATGGACATGAATAAGTCTATCAGAGTTCACCATCAAGACAAAGACACAAGGCGTTAAAAATCCATTGAAGCCGACCTTCGTTGAGAAATGTGCAGCTGATGATAATGGTAATGGCATTTATGTCTTCTTACCATTGATTTCGGGAAGCGCTGTTGACGAGAACTGAAGAAAGAAAACAATGGCATCGAGAAAGTCTGCTACACGAGGTGACAGCATTTATCGTTGATCTCACTATATGCGTGTAACCACAAACAAACGGTACCACCTGCATGGAAACATAGCTGACATTAAGGCAGCAAGAATAAAGAGAGGGATGTCATGGATGGCACAGGTAGAGACAACAATCAAACAAGTGACCATTGTTAAAAATACATTCGAAGGGGAAGAGTAGAGAATGCCACATGAGAACTGGATTAACTACCACCAGGTCATCATCAGCTGTCACAGAATGTATTGGGGCAACCCCTTCTTCTTCCTAATCTCTGTTTCACTACGGCAGTAATCGGTACATTTGTTGTACGGATTTCATTGCGTGCTTTCAATTGTCGCACTTTCTTTCTCTGCTAAGTAGCAGATATTTTACATTGTCAAATCATTTTGACACTCTGTGTAGGTGATGATAATCACATTTTGCTTGATGCGGCACAGATTTGCTGAGATTAGAGTAGGTGAAGACCAATGTGGGTTTGTTCAGTTTCGCATGATTCTGTTATCTCAAGCTAGGCCGGGTGATGAAATTTCTCGCCCGTAGTCAGTTTTCGTTTGCTCAGGCAACAAATAACAAGATTACCCGTCTGTGCGACACATTTGAGACTGACACGTATGATATAATCATTTCCTGTCCACGACATTATTTGTAAGAATGTAATAAGTGTTACATCTAACACACGTTGTCGTATGAGTTTAGCGACATGTTTGTAAGTGCGTACACAAGGCAATCGGATGTTTACAGCCCATTGTCAGAAAAGTAATGTTTAAAATTTTGCGCTAGATGAGTCATGCAACATATTCAAATCAGATTGGCTGATCCTTTGAGCTCGATAACAAACAGAGCATGGGATGACAGTGAATTTAATCTGACGCTTCAGTCAGTCTAGTTCACTGTGAGATTCACGCTGCCAAAGACACCAGACATGTCAGTTAGAATTCAGAATTTCCATTTATCTGACCGGACACCTTTTATTGGAGTATTCACCGGGATTTACAATTCAGCTCACGAAATCTCTATCATTTTAATAATGCAAGCCGCTGTCTAAGGAAACTGAAGGAAACTTACAAAGTCAGAGAGGAAACCTATTAAATTAACGACACCCCAGACGCGTGCTATAGGCCAATTCAAGTCCCTTTTATTCATCTGAGCAAAAAAGTCTGTGAGCCAGGATTGGCGTAAACTGTGATTTTACATTCCATATTTTATTACTAACATGTGAACAAAAATATTTATTACCATGTGAATTTTAATATGTGAAAATCGCAAGTGGATGTCCCAGTCATTTGAGGCTGGCTACCTAAGCTCATAGAATGATGATCAATGAACCACCACTGCACGTGCTGGTGATTGCTTTATTGCTAGTTTCGTAAAGAGAGCTAAAAGCATAAAGTACAGTAGTCCAGAGTTCCATATGGAGCAGGGAGGAAAAGATGAAAGAAATGATGTACCTTATAAGTATACTACTTACAGTTTCAAATCAGTGTAAACAAAAATGAAAACATATTTAATTTATATTGTGAACACTTTTCAATCAATGAAAATGTAAATGTAGAGGTATTCTATATGAGCTATTTACCTTTTTATTTAAATGTAATGTAAAGCTAAAGCTATTCAATTTAAATGTAAAAAAAGTTTTATCCCGAGGGACTAAATTTAATTCTCATCGAGGGTAAATTCTGAGATAAATGGGATGGTAGAATAGAAGAAAGGGGACACATAAGTATGCATCGAGAAGCGCAATGCTCAGAAGAGCATTTGGTTTCTATTCTTTATCATAGTTATTAGTGTTACCAGCAGAAAATACTATCCCTGGAACAAGAAGGGTCAAGTGGCCTAAACTTTAAGACGAGGGACCAACTTTGTAGACTCTCCTTGGCATTTCTGAGGAACTAGCTACACCCGACAACCTTGACCACCGACGAGCGTGTGCAGTGTAAAAAGAACCCATCAGCGGGAGCAGACACTACTACTGGCAGCTAAGTGTAAAATATATGCTACCAAAGTGAACTTGTTTTCATCATCTCTTTTTCCAATCAATGATGAAACTTTTCTTCTAAACTCTACAAATTATTTTCAAACTGTTAAAACTTAAGTGATTATTAAATTGCGTTTTTTGTAATTCTACAAACTTAACTTCGATTTAATCATTTTAAAGTTACTGCATGTTTGTCTCATTCAATTTACTGCACACACTTTAAACTGAGCTATACCAGAATAATACGAATTCCACTGAATAAATAAGAGGTGGGGGCTTAACGAGCTAAAATTAATAATTGCTTAATTCTTCACAAAAGTGGTCGACAGATTCCAGAATTAACGTGCTTCGCCAAAGCAGCATCGTTTTCGCTTATCTGAATATCTTGTGAAGACTCCCTTTGTGATAGAAGAGTCTTTACCCTTCTATCTACATCTCTGCCAAGAGTAATCTTGTGCGAAAGTAGATACATGTGAAGCCCAAATTAGATACTCTTGAGTTTTGACCACTGTTGGACCACTACAATGACGGTTCTGCTCCTTCTTATGGGTTGGTTCTTTTCTCTCTGCTCATGCATCGTCTCTGATCACGGTTCTCGGGGGTAGCTCGTTTTCCAGAAACGTCAAGGAGAGTCTACCACGTGGGTCCTTCGTCTTAAAGCTTAGGCCACGGTTCCCTTCTTGTTCCCGAGGTAGTACTTTCTGCTGGTACCACGAATAAGCCAATCCTGACTCACGTACTTTTTGCTCAGATGACTAAAAGAGACTTGAATCGGCCTCTTCCACTCGTCTGTAGTATCGTTAATTTAATAAGTTCCCTCTCTGACTTCGTGTGTGGTCCTTCAGTTCCCCCAGTCCCGGTTTCCTTATTTAAAATGTTAGAGATTTCCTTGGCTAAGTACTCCAGTATATTAAGAAGGAATTTTGAATTCTAATTCTTCACTGCAGCAGTCTGGTATCTTGGCGAGCGATTTCTCAAGTGAAATAGCTTCAGAAAATGGTCAGATTATATTCCCTGCCTTCCAACGTCTTAGTTTGTCATGAGCTTTCAAAAAACTCCAATCATATTCAAACAGGCAGGTTATGGGGCGATTTCAAAATATTTCGACATCGGGTAATTTTGAACGTAAGTCAGAGGTCAACACTTCCACATATGATAATAAGATGTCCGATGCCCTTGTGTACAAACTTACAAACACACCGGTAACCGCATATGACCATGTGTTCGAGATGTAGCAATCTTACTTTTATATAAAGTAATCTTGTCATCCGTGTCTTATCGGTGATTAAGCCGATAGCGCTGGCCGATGTACGTGTTAAGCTGCCGCGCCTATAGCCAACAAATCTGGGAAGCGCTAAGCAAATGTGATTATTATCACCTGCAGGGAGTGTCGAATGATTCGACAAAACTCAAATATCTGCTACCTAGCAGAACGAAAGAAAGAAAAGTGCGACAATTGAGAGCAAATAATAAAAATCAGTACCACAAATGTACCGATACTGCCGGAGTGAAACAAAGATCGATAGGGGCCACCCCCTTTTGTCACAAAGAGCACCAACAGTGAGGACATTGGATATGGATAAGGGTATGATGCTGAGAACAATTAATGATTGCCAGATGGAGAATGACACTGCAACAGATGAATCATCAAGGTTAAGACTGTTGGAATTTGGCATCAAACGTAAGGCTGGCAGAGATGGACGCATGAGAGGATGCATCCGTCGTGTATACAACCAGCGAACTACAGGAACAGTTAGCATTTACACAGTTCGATATACACTGAGGGAGACTGAACACCTATGAATTTGCCTGGAGTGCAATGATGTCGATTCTGTTGAACAATAACAATAGTTGATAAAGAGGGACAAGAGTTGAGAAAAATATACTGGATGACACATGTTGAAGAAACTTTTTGATAACATTACAGGGCAGTCCTTGTCACGGAATCCCCAAGGTAGGAAAGGTGAGATCGGAAAATAAATGGAGAGGAGACCGGGAGACAGAAATGGAGAAGATGAGGAAGATACAGAAAGACCCTGAGCTGATTGGCCTGGGATAGGAGGACTAGGCATGAGTTTAATGAAGTCAAATGACCTGTGCCACGCTGAAAGATAATGGATAAGTGTCATTTATAATACAAGATAAACATCAGTTACACGTTTATAACATTTCGTTTAATACGCAAGCATGAATATCTTTCGTCTTTCTGCTTCATCATCATCATTTTCTTTTTAAACCACATGGAGGATGGAGCTACCATTACAATTGGCCACGTTGCAGTAAGCAAGAACTAAAGCACTCATGTGCTTTTGCAGCGATGGTGCCTTCAGCAATGCTTTTCATTAGGAGGCTGCTAACTACATGCACAACCTCATGCTAGTCGTTTCTTTCGACACCTTTAATAATAATAACCGCTTCAATCATAACAGGAAATGAGAAAGCACCTCTGAGGTGACAGCCCTCGTAGCTTTTTTTTCCCTCGTGTTTCTTTCGACGTTTTCTCCTCTCTTCTGCTTGCCACGAGAGCTTCTTTTCGCCCAATACGTGAAGGAGCAGTTTTTAGATTCTTTCTTAGATTCTGGGAATTACTAAATTTTTTTTTTTAAGGTATCTATAATTCAGTCACTCTAAACTCTAGTCTAGACACTTGGATGCACACTTTAAGAACGTAACAAAATGTTAGGTACTGGTCATCGAGTACTCAATGTGTGCCTGAAGACATAACCTTAGAAGGCCAAAGCCGGGCAGTGGCTTGTCCAGTGGCGTCTTTAGCGATTTTCATATTGGTTATATGAGCGGGAGCCGCCTATTTGAGATATTCGTCTTGTAAGCGTCTACCTTCTGAAGTAATTATCTGTGTCATTATCACTTGTATCAGTCATTTCCCTTTTCTCCCCTTATGGAACATGGATCCGCCAATGCAGCTGGGCCCATTGCGGGAAAACTTCACAAGAGCTTTCACGTGCTCCTGCAGCAATAGTTTCTGTAGTAATTTGTTTTACATGATAGATTATTAGTCACGGGCACAAGACCTAATTAGTAACCCGAATGATGGTGCAGTAGGACTATTCTTCGATTATCTCTCCAGAGACACCCCATCTCCCCCACACACACACTCCCACGGGCACAACACTGGGCCCATTTAGCTATAAAACGTTGTTTGCAATGTGGAATAAATATTCTTCAAAACATCTATGTTAGCAAATGTTTACATGTGCAAAGAAAAGAAAAAAAAAATACATAAATAACAATAACAACAAACAAGCAGACTTCTGAACACTTGGGGAAAATTGGGGGGTATGCCCAAACCTCCTCCTCCCCATCCCTTATTCTAAAAACTCTACTGTGCTTGTCTGTTATAATTAAACGTTCTTAGTTGTAGGTTCCTTGTTTACAAGTTACTGAAAGCTGCTGGTGAAATGATGCAGGAAACTGGGAGTCAAAAGATGTTAAACACACACGTCTTTCTCAATAACAGATAATTTCCGTTGTAGTTTAACATTCGGCCGGGACTGACCTCAGACGTATTGCTGTCTCAGTTGTCTGGAAAATAAAAATATGTCATTCCAGCAGGGATGAGCGGGTAAACAAACAGACATGACGACTTATCACTGAGAGGATTGTAAGATAATTTGAAAGTACAAAATACCTGCTTGATAGAATGAAAAGAAAAGGGCCGACCACGGAAATGCAAGTAATTTGGTACACACACAAAATGTAACTAAATACTGCCGTAGAGGAAAAGAGATCGACCCAATATTTCTGTGACATTGACTCCCCCCCTCCCCCCCCTCCCCCATCCCCAAAAATGAAATTGTAATAAATATGATTAAATACCATAATTCCCCCCGTAAGTACTTCGGTGGGTCGGTCGGTCGGTCAATCATATTTTGCACACCGTCATTTGCGCACTTTTTTCTGTTTTCGAGATAGTTCATTACGTTTCAATCACAGCTAAGGGGATGCAACTGTGGTTGAAATTTAAATAATAATTGTATTGTTTCCTCTTATATGTACTCTCCCGAAAATAGAAAAAGTGCGCAAATGAAGATGTGCATGAACATTTTGATTATGGAAAGAAGCCAACAACACGATTGATAAACAGTACATGAACTGGAGTTTCGGCAAACTTCAAACGTTGTTCTTAGAGGCAGTATATCGACCATGGCTTCTCAGAGGCAGTAAGTCGACCAGGGAAAGATTTTAAAAGATGCTCGAACAACTACGAGACATGTTGTCATAAAGAAATGTTAGTTATTTAGTCAGTTTACGGTACATTAGATCATTATCACTGCTCCACATGTCATTTAGGTAAGGTTACTCCATGTCTTCATATTTAATACACCCATATAATTATCACTACAAATATCTAATGACGGTCGCCTGCAATGAAATGACCACAGCAGTGATAGTACCGTCTGTAATACATGTAACAGAAACAACACACTATAATTAATAACCTGTCAATGTTGACGGGTTATTGCTAGTAATAATAATAAACTCACACGGTCGTCAATTAACAAAATACATACACTCAATTTAGCGAGCACAAGTGTATGTCATCGGAAAAAGAAATTGCATAATGAGAAAATGTTGCTGCAAACAGGCTTTAAAAATTCGAGGGAACACTGCTCACGATGAGTTTTTTTTTTTTTTTTTACAATTTTAATTTCCATGAAGTTGTTCTTACGAAGAATTTAGTACAATAATTTTTGCACGATTAAAGTGTGTGCAATTATTTGAGCGCGAAGAATTTGAGTAAATCCGTACGACATTCAGAACGATCTGTTATATTTCTGCACAGATTTCTATACAATTTCCTTTTGCGCCAGTTTTTTCTTCTTTTGCGTAAAATCTATCAACCGGATGGCGGCAGTTTGATCTTGTTCTATAATTAATCAGTGGAGTAAAAGCTGATCCTTGGAATAGATCGATATATTTTTTTATAATATCTATGACGGCTCCGACACTATTTATGGCAGATAAAACTAGATAGAAATGTTGGTTAGGTATTGAATCTGTTCACACTATAATAATTTGTTGTTCCATTCCGTTCCAGACAATTAAAGCCTAGACAAAACGTTCTTACTTGGAAGAAAAAAAAACCGCACAAAAAAAAAAAGAAAAAAAAAGAAGAAGAAAATCTGCCTTTGGTGGGCCTTTCCATCACTCTCACAACGGTAATGGTTAAGGTAGTCCCACTGCAGAAACTGCCGCTGGGGAGTAAAGTGTTGGAGACTTCACACTATTAGGTCCAACTGTATAAGGTGTGGTCATCAGTTCCCGTAATCACTGCCTTTGCTTTCTTAACTCAAGAAAGGTGTCAAGTAGCCATTTACAGCCGAGGTGGACTGGAGAATGCTGATCTGATACAATTACAAATTTCTGTTCAACTCTAGACAGGTCTACACAATAGTGGCCTGCATATCTGAGAAATAAGTCTGTGATCTACAAGATTTCAATTGTGCAGAAATTTATGACTAGCAAAATCAGCTGTGAATAAAACTGTTAGGGATTGTGGCGATACGGTTGTGCGATCTCACTTCCACTCCGTCAGTATCATTTTTTTCTTCATTTTTCTCTTTCTCTCATTCAATTCGCATATTATTTGGCAATTATTTGACCTTTCATTCCGTCCTTTTACTCTCTATGCTGAATCTAGTAGGGTGAAGTCTCTAACACTCTACTCCCCTATGGACGTATCTGCTTTACACGCAGAATTGCTTACGTTCCGCAAGGTACATGCGATAATACCAGGTAATTGTACCGGTCATACGCTTATCTATTCTCTCAGTATGACCACCCTTTGAAACGCGGCAGTCCAACATTTGACCCCAGTGAAAAGCAGATGACCGTGTTCACACAAGCCTGTATTGTGCGTACGATGAAAGAAGACAACATTGTCTAACCAGACATCTGTCTGGCGGAGGCACGCAGATAAAGGCAATAATTGGATAACCTGTCTGGGTAGACATCTTGGCGGAAGACATTACGCCAGGAAAAAATGGTCACAATATTCTGGGAGGCAGATAGGTGCAACCGGAACAATATTACGTCTTATTATAAAGAGGTCACGCGTGGAATTTTAAATTTAATATTAAAACACGCGAGGGAATATTTTTGAATTAAAACTTCCCCACCCAAACAGAGATTTGATTGGTTTGAAGTGAGATGCTGAAATATACAATGAACTCTGTTGGAACATTCGGCAGAAACACCACCTGTGATTTGAACTGAGAATGAAAGATATAATCTAGCGAACTCAGAGACACAGAACAGACAGCTTTGCAACTTCGACCGAGCAACTCCCAAGAAGCCAGAAAGAGAAGGATCGGACCTAGAATTCCTATATCATAAGTGACAGATCGACAGTATTTGGGCAACTCTGAAACCTTAAGAGTAAACCCGAATATTTTAATACACAGACTGTAAAACTTCAGGACCAGAACTTTACATATTACGACAGGGAACCTAGGAATTGGATCATCAATCATAAGAGAAATATTATCCCAGACCAAGTGTATCGCAGAACACCTGTCGAAGAGGAATTACTAGTGTCACAGGCCAAGTGATTCATTGAACACCGTCATAAGAGGAATTTCTCGGACGAAATTGATTCGAGAGCATATGCACCGAAATTGCTTGCATCCATCTGAAATCTGCGCAAGGAGATTGTGTATTCCCAAAAATTTGTGGTAAGTTGTGAACATTTCTATTACAAACGTGAATTTAACATGTTTTCTTCCTAGTGGATATATATATATATATATTTATTTATTTATTTATTTATATATATATTTATATATTTATTTATTTATTTATTTATTTATTTATATATTACCATGGGAATTTTAATGAGTGAAACTAGCTATTGGATGTCAAAATCATTTGAGGCTGGCAACCTCAGTGTATAGAATGATGATTCATGAACCATCACTGCATGGCGGGTGATTGCTTTATTGATAGTTTCGTAAAGAAAACTAAAAGCATAAAGTAGTTCCAGGTTCCCTATGGAGCAGGGAGGGAAAGATGAAAGAAATGGTGTACATTCTAAGAATAATACTTACAGTTTCAAAGCAGTATAAATGTCCCTATAAACATAGTCACTTTAAAAGTAATGTAACTTTTCAAGCTTTAAACCAGTGTAAATGTCTATGTGAAAATATTCATTTTAAAGTAATGGAAGTTTCAAACTTTTCAATCAGTGTAAATATAAATGAAAACATATTCAATTTATATTGTGAACACTTTTCAATCAGTGGAGATGTATATGTAAACAGACTCTATCTGTATTATTATTAACTTTTTCATTTACATGTAAAGTAACTATGAAAGCTATTCTATTTAAACGTAAAGAAAGTTATATCAAGAGGGATTAAATTTAATTCTCATCGAGGGTAAAGTCTGAGTAATTGGGATGGTGGTATGGGAAGATAGGAACCCATAACTATAGGGTGGAAAACGCCATACTCAGAAGAACGTTTCGTTCTATTCTTTTACCATAGTTATTGGTTGTACCAGCAGAAAGTACTATCTCTGGAACAAGAAGGGAACAGTGGCCTAAGCTTTAAGACAAAGGACCCACGTCGTAGACTCTCCTTGATATTTCTGGGAAACGAGCTACCCCCGACAACCTTGATCAGAGACGAGCGTGAGCAGATTGAAAAGACCCAACCCATAAGAAGGAGCAGAAGCATCATTGGCAGCTAAGTTCAAAAATATGCTGCCACTGGAACTTCTTGTAACACTTCCCAATCCTTAAAGAACATAGTGATAACTTTTCTTGATCCATAACTATTCAAACTATTTTCTAACTGTTAAAACCTAAAGTGATTATTAAATTGTGTTATTTGTAATGTTACAAATTTAACTTCGATTAAATTATTTTAAAGTTACTGCATGTTTTGTCTCAGTCAAATTACTACCCACACTCTAAACAGAGCTATACTAAAATGATAGAATTCCACTGAGTAAATCAATGGTGAGGGCTTAAACGAGCTGAAAGTAATAAGTGCTTAAATCCTTCACAAAAGCGTCGGCAGAATTACAGAGTTAACATACTCAGCCAAAGCAGTATTGTTCTCATTATTCTGAATATCTTGTGAATACTCCCTGGCGATAGAAGCGTTTTGTTTCTTCTATTTACGTATCTTCCCAAGAGTAATCTTGTGCGAAGGTAGATACCTTTGAAGACCCATATTAGATACTCTTGAATTTTGGCTAATGTTGGACCACTACTGCAAAGCAGGGGAGGCAATACCGTCACAATTATGTATTTCGCTTAGTAAATAATGTAATATACCCATTAGACACAAAAAGCAGGGTAAATAAACTGTACTGTATAAAATTTGATTTAAAAAAACAGTAACATTCTTTACTATCGTGACAACAGTCTCATGAGATAAAGACACACACGTTTAGCTAGTTGAATCAGCTGTGTGTGTGCGTATATGTGTGGTGGATAAAATGTGAGTGTTTTTATCTGAAGTACTGTTGGGAGCCGCGCTGGTGTAATGGCTACCACATTGCGCTGGCGATCAGGTGTTCAAGGTTCAATCCCGAGCGTGGGCTTTTGAAGGTGTGTCATCGACCGGGATTTTGACTGAATAACCTGAACGGCTCCTGAGATAAACCCTCTGTTGATGGGAAGGAGCGAAGCAATGGTTTATTCTAGCTCGTTAAGCCTCTACCGCGGTAGCATAGTGGTTAGTGCACTGGCTTCCTAGCTCAGTGGTCTATGGTTCGATCCCCAGATGAGGTGGGATCTTTTTAGGCCGCAAACAGCTCCTGGGTCGACCCAGCCCCAAATGGGTACCAGAGCAATTCTGGGAAGGTTGAGGCGGCAGGCGTGATGCTGACCACATCACCCCTAGTGTGCCGATGGTCAAGAAAATATGGGCCTAACACCGTATTCCCAATATGCCTCAATGGGCGTGTAACGGGATCCTTTATCTTTACCTTTTTTTGAAGGTACCTCCATACAGCCAAGATTTGCACCACCTATCGGATACGTTCGGGGGAAAGTGTGGACAGGACAGAGAGCAGAAAAAACATGGCGATCTGAAAATTGCATTTTCGGGAAAGAAAAATTAAAAGCTACAAGAGTATGCAGTATACAATACTGATGAATATGTTCGAATTTGTGAGAGGATATTTTGATTAATGAAAATCCAGAAGGAAGATGCGAAGACGTGAGTAGTATTAAAGAAATTTAAAGTTTTGCTTAGTCTTCACATCTAGTACGATCAAAACGATAGACTTGAGAAAATCCTAATAAATACATGCCTTAACAGATTTCGATATAAATCATATGAAATGATAGCTCCCAATAAGGAAAATAAAAATAGGTGGATAAGAACGGGACAGTTGACAGTGTTTAGTGGTACGGAGGAAAAGTTGGTGGAATACATGCACATATTTACTCAGAAGGAGGGATTCGTGAGAAGAAAGATGCACCCAACCGAGTAAGCTCTTCGATAAGCCCGCGCTCGAAGTATATAAAGGATCAACGCTGGGTTTAAAAACACACACTAACACAAAATCTGCCAGGGTGAGAGACTGAGGAGAAATGTAGCTGCCAAACTAATACTATCCTATCTGGATGCAATGCAGGCATACTTCACTATGAACCAGTCATACACTGAGCTTATATCGATTCTAGAGGGTATGAAGGTTTACTAAAGATATTTGTTGTGAATAATATCATTTTATTTCAGGTTTTGTTGAAACATTGAGTCTATCAGGCCAAATATTTGTTTATACGGGTATGATGGATGAAGATTGAAACCAACCAATATAAGCCAATCAGTCCTTGTCTGGGATATTATAACTTACCAGCAAGTACATCACTGACTTGGGAGGTATAGGGGGAAGGCAAAGGTTGCATCATACTGTCGTAGATTTGTGATAGGTGATTAAGACTTAGTTTGGTCCCTTCTGAATAGACATAGAAATAAGTGAGAGCTCAGTGGGAGGTGATAAAATAGAAATAGATTTCACGAGTGAGGTGCAGGAAATATAATAGATTCTGTCTCTGACACTCGAGAAGCTTCTCTCAGTCAGCCTATCATCTACAACAGAGTTAGATTAGTCAGACAAATCTAATATAATATATATTAATATATATACTACTCACACACACACACACACACACACACACACACACACACACACACACACACACACACACACACACACACATAAGTGACTACAATAGACACACAGACGTAAAACTATGACAATGAAAATATAGATATTTGGGAATGAACTGACCGCCACACTGATTAAGTTTAAATGTGAAGTTTAATTATCAAAATAAACTTCCATCACAACATATAAAATTACATCAAACATATACAAATAGTCATAAACTCAATGAATAGCTACAAGAATGATAGACCCATTGATATGATCCCTTCCCTCGACGTATAGCCCACAGTCCTGTTAGAAGAAAAGTGATAGCCCCAAAGAGTCACGGATACATATGATTTAGTCTAAGATTTCCCTTTACAGGTATGAACAGACTTGGATACTCTGATATATCCTAAGGAAAAATATTGTTAGCAACAACACTTGCATAAAGAAATTTAAGACAGCAAAAAATAGGTGTCAAAATACAACAATAAAAAGAATCGCTCAGTCCTGCATTCACTCTATCCAGTCAGCCGTGATCACTAGCTTTCGTTCGTACTTACAGCTTTGGTAGCAACTTCTGGACAATTAATTTTTAGGACATGCACATACAGAATCTCCAGGGTTAGGCATTGGCCAAGGGAACCCCAGCTCCAAAAAGATAGGTTGAATTCGCTTCTTCAGGGAACGTTTCCTTGTTATTTCTTATTAGGGATATCTGGTTCTGTCACATTAAAATTGTCCAGGCACGAACGTTAACAGCGAGCAAAGTGTCAATAGCTTAGATTTCTAGTAACTAGGAATGTCAGGTAACTGCCTTCTCTCAGTATAGGATTTTATTTGGTCACAACACATACTAGACACAACTCCATCGGAATGTTTATTGATTTTAATATTACTTGCCACAAGGGCTGAAATGTACTTGAGGTTTCTCCCAGGAAGAATTTAAATCTGGCGTGATAGGCCCGTTACTTTATTTAAATCTTAAAGTTTATGGAATGGGTACTCTGTCGTTCTGGATGCCAATGCAATGCCAGACAGGTTTTACTTTATACACCCACGTCTTTAAGAATAAAATGTTTATGTTCTTCACAGATACTACTCAGTACTCAACGCTGGCAAAGTTGGGTCACCCCAGTTTCACTGAATAAAGAGAAAACAACATATAAAATACTTATACTTACTATTCCCTCGGCTATAACTTACATTATAAACTGCAAGCGTAGAGCTTGTCTTATCATTTAAATCTCCCGTGAAATAAATTATATTCACAAAATCAGTCATCATGAATTAGAAATACATACGTATTTCGTCAATACTCAATGGTGAATCAGTGCAGTTATAAGTTAGTTAAAATATTCTCGACTGATTATTCGCAGTTTAATTTAATTCATTTACAGCAGCATGAGTTTAAGCTAGAAATTATAATATATTCTGCTTTCCACTGTAACATGTCGACTTACGAATATAACAGACTTAATATTAATTTCTTCTGCACAGAAATCTAACTAGTAAAATGAAAATAAGCGATTTATCACTAGATCACTCACAAAATACTAGATATATATATTTACCTCCACACAGAACTACAGATTAATAATACGAACTAGAATCCTTCAATATAATTGTAGTCTAGAACTCGGCAAAATGTTGCCAAAAAACTCAGAACTTTGCAATACACAAAATATTTCCTAGCACGAGTGATCTGTCTACTGCAGATTTAGGAGTATGAATGACTAGTCTAAAACTCTCTCGGGTAGATATATCTTAAACAGACAAAGGATCCCACATTATTTCGCAAATCCGAAATAGCCTCCCCTTTTCGTCTCTTAACACTTCACATACTAGACGCAGGCCCTAACTGCCATCACCTGTCAATACGCGTCTTAACGCCTCACCCGACTACTCTCATTTTTGAGCGCAGCAGATTGGCGCCCACTCACACCTAACGCCGAGAACTCAGCCGAAGAAACGCTGTGCCAGGTGAAAATGTAGACGATATGTCTGCCATCATGTCTGACGAAAACGCATTTCTCACACCATTCGCTCACATACCGGTACTGACATCTATGTAATAAACTACGTTACCAGTATGAGAAAAGAAACGGCAAAGTCAGAATAGGAAAATATATTTTGTCGCAAACGAACGAATGCAAAAAAAAAACCCTAAAAAGGATAAAAGAGCGATAATAAAGTAGAGGACATGGGTAGAAAAGAAAAGAATATAGAAAATTTATTGATCATAAATCTCTATGCGATACATACCCATGTGATCATATTATTTGATTTATTTATGTATATTATTATTTGACATGTTCCATAAGTAGACACTTGTCTATCATACTATACATGAACTTACACTGAACCATGTATCATTCATCCAATACGCATACACTGAGACAAATTAGACTCATGAACAGTAAGGAATATGTGTGCTCCATACCACAGAATAGCCACATATTAATCCTTGTTCCAGGTTCATATTCGAGTCTTGAGCTGAAGTCAGAAGTCAGTCAATCAGACTGCCTATATTCTCAAGGAGCACAGTGATTGAATCTGTACCAGACCTTAGTCCCCCTCAGTCATTGGGTGGGCTTAAGGAACAGACTGTCAGCAACAGTGTGGTGTGTCACACCAGTGAAAGGACATTGTTTAGCAAAAGATGAGTATAGTAAAACTCATTCCGGTGATTATGTGAACAGTTAAGAACGATAGTCTATGATGATAAACGTTACTAAAGTCCAGGATATTTGAAGACTAGTGCCAAAACTTGTGTGGAAGACATTTTCCTTTGTGTAATTCAATTGGAAAATCCAAACTTATATTTTATTAAGTGATATAAATATATATATAAATTTACAATCACCAACTGTAAATATACTTATCCATTGAACACCATCTTCCAACACCCACCATTCATTACAAAATTAGATAGAAGTAAATAAAGAGGATATATTAATTGTATTCAACAGCATTATTCAATTACTAAAGTTGAAGTTGAGTTTTGTTGAATTATTATCACATGGGGTCACACAGCAGGGTGGTGCAGTAAGGCCTGGCTGTTCTGTTCAGTTTCAGATACTTTCACAGCCGTGACTATCGAGTGATACCAGTGTACTTCTCTGTCACTGGGACCTCACACATTCTGGAGAGTAGTATTATTCTATTTCTTCTCCAGCACTATCATCACACACACACACACAAAACCCTTACGCTACACTTGTGTACAAACTTACGGACAGATCGATAAACTCATACAACAGCGTGTTCAAAATGTAACCATCATTACTTTATCAGAAAGTACTCTTGTCATAACAAGTAGGACAGGAAACGCTTATGTCATAAGTTTCCGCCGCGTACACGAGATCTTGTGCTAACCTTAGCCAAGCTGTGCCACTCCCTTGCGACTGCGAGTAATTATCTCAGCAAATCTAGGTAGCGTCAAGCAAATCTGATTATTATCACCTACAGGGAGTGTCAAGCAATTTGACAATACTCAAATATTTGCTATTCAGCAGAAAAATAACGAAGAAAGAAAGAAAGAAAAATGAGATAACTGAGGATGCATAATACAAATCAGTACCACAAATGTACCGATACTGCCAGAGGGAAACAAAGATCTATAGGGGCCGCCCCGTTTTGCCAAAATAATTAAAATTAATTTAAACCAGTTAAAGGTTATAACAATTATCCGATATTTCAGCTGAGGTCATAATATTAATATAACTCGTCCACGAGGGAGTTGTTAAGTTTCTCGTAAAAAAAAGTTAACTATAGCGGATAAAAGTTAACTTATGCGGATAAAAGTATTGTGTATAAAAATAGAAACATCATTTAGGAAAGAAGAGAGTGTGACGTCACATTACTTCAAATGTTCTATAATTGGCTATTAAATGTTGTTATCTGTGTGTATGTGTATATATATATATATATATATATATATATATATATATATATATATATATATATATATATATATATATATATATATATATATATATATATATATATATATATATACACAAAAATGTATAATTGATTTAGTCATTGTGGGTGAACTACACCCGTATGCCTCAGTCATTTTAAATACTTATAACAGAGCTATTAAAGTAATATTTTACTGAGTTAACTCAGTTCGAGGCTCACCAAAATAAGCAAATTTCTTACTCCTCGTGGAAGATCAGGGAAGATAGAAGGTTTACACGGCTGTATCCTATAAGCCGTAGTACTTGATTTCTTAAATTCCTACGAGGCTCTCTAGAATTGAAGCACCATGCTTCAGTTCACATAACTGCCAAGAGTAATCTTCAGCGGAAGGTAGACACCTTTAAAGATCCTCAGTGGATTATCTGAAGTTTGATCACCTTTGGACCATCACTGCACAGCAAAGGGGAGTAAATTCCGTGACACCCCCTCTCCCTCACTGCGTGAAGTCATGTGTGGGCTACCCCTTTTTCTAATATTCATAGTCATTGAGCTTCCTATGGAGCTATCCTAATATGCCTTACGACAACTGTGAATCCCCTATGCTTCACAGGCAGCATGCATAGATGATAGATGGTGAGTGATTTCCATTGCACAGTTGATGGGGTGTATATGACACGACGTCTGTGAGCTTAAATAAGTCGTGTGACTATAAGCTGCGCAATGAGGTTGCGCGAAGGTTGTTCGACGGGACAGGGTGTTCAAAGGGAGACCACGCAAATTTACCGTCAAGGGGAGACGTGCATAGAGAAGAGGATGAAGGATTTGGCTGCTAAGTTTTGTCCAGCGTGAGGTTGTGTATATTTGAGACGGTAGTATGAGTTGTTCTGCAAGTCAGTGAGTCTTATTACCGTAGCGTCTCGGAGTATGATGATCTCTGTTATATTTCATTGCAATTAGCGAGTTGTACGCCATATTGAAATAGTCAACGTAGCAGGGTATTCTGATGATGTCGTTTAGTCATTGTTAGCCAGCTATTTTGGACTTGCGCGATTACACTTTGCACGTTGTATTTCTGTATTTGTAAGCTCACGCTTGTAGTATTGTCGAATATACTTATGGAGATTGTCAGAGCTTTTGAGAGTTATTCTCTATTCACGATGTCAAAGAAGTTTAGAGTGTGACTTATCGTAATAGGTCACGAGCCTAGTTTAGAGGACTCAGTCACAGTACAATTTAGCTTAAGCACAATAATTTATACATACATTTGTATCAGCGACACACACAGTGTGTCAGAAGCACATGCCTTAAATACGAACATTAAACCTTCTAGTCCTGTGCCATCCGTCTAAAGCCTTTACATGTCTTTTGTACCCCCTCATCATGTCTATCTCCAATTCCATTATCCATGTCCTTTTTGGTTCCACTCTGTTTCACTTATCCTAATTATCCTAGAAAAAGAATTGCCGTGTAATGCTATCAGTTGGTTTCTTTAATTGTTGTCGTCAGAAAAATCTCGATCATGAGATTGTTTTCTCAGTATCTGTCGTGGTTGAGTTAGAGTGTAGAGTATTTGTCGAGTTGGACAATAGTAGAGAAATCGACAAGGGATAGTGGACTGACAGAGTTATAGATTACACGAAGATAAGGTGTAAATAGGAGGTGGACTTAAGACAACCTGGAAGAAGATTTATTAAAATGATCTCTCTCTCCAAGTCTCAACACACATATACTGTCCAAGCACCACCTGCTCTCACTCTTTTCTCTTATCAAAAAATAGAGACTATAGTAAAGAGCTAAAACATGTAAATTATGGATGAAAGGGTCGTGAACAGCGCGTTAATAAAGGAGTAAACTTTATTAAATGAAGAAAAGCATGAAAATATGCATATCATCACAACAACATAAAATTACATCAATAATCAAAATATGCAAAATACACCAACGAACACACACACCACCAATCATAAAAACATGTAGAACACAGAGAAATGAAATAAACTGTCTGTCAGTCTGTCCGCTTTCGTGGGACCAAAAGCTAGCTCCAGAAAAGTGTCTTACATGTAGATTATCCTTTAAGGGATGAAATCCTACAAAAACTTTCCTTGTCGGTGCTATCGTTGGTGACCTCTAATTGCGCGAGTGGGACTGGAAGACTGTCTATCTCCTGCTGACCAAATAAACAAACTGAGCGACAGCCTGTCCGCTTTCGTGGGACCAGAAGCTAGCTCCAGAAAAGTGTCTTTGTGCTAAATATCCACAAGGTGTTTCACTTATTATACAAAACTTTAATTATCCTAGAAAAAGAATTGCCGTGTAATGCTATCAGTTGGTTTATCTTTGGCTGGCCGCTCCTAAGTGCGAGGTTCTACATAACCCAGAAATACACAAGACGAAGTGACTTGAGGACAAAGGGTCGAAAGCGCTCTTATCCGGCGCTAGAATTGGCTTGCGTACTTGGTATTAAAATCCGGTTTGGGCTGGTTTGACTGTGGTTTAACTGAGTGCCCCGTTTAGGCACACAAAGGCTGGTGATTGAAATTCTGCTATAGACGCTGGGCTGATTGATATTTCTGGGAGCCGCAAATGCTCTGACTGGTAATCCAATAGGCGAGTAGGAAACTACTACTGCAACAGATGATTTCAGATTTTGCGTTGGCTCGTTGCACACTGCGTGAGCGTATTTTCCCTTTAGAGAGAAATGGCGTTGACAAAAGGGGTTTTTGTTTCAGGTATTGGGGTTTGACAACTCGTGATGCTAGCTGTGTTCAGAAACCCTCTAGATCGAAGAGTATATGACGTTCTTTGCCTGACTGGAGTCTGCTCTAGCAAGTCGGTATCCCTGAAACGCGAGAAAAGGCCAAGAAATAGGCAAAAACATTTAGTTCTGTGTTAATGTTTGCCTGAATCTGAGGATGGTCTCTCTCGGGCAGGAAATATTTACGAGTGTCTTTGACTTATTAAAATTCTCTAGTCTTATAGTTTACAAACAACGCTACCAGGGACACCTGGCTGGCCTATTTCTGCAGATGTTTCATCGTAGAACGTAATCATTAGTAAGACAAAGGTTATTCTAGAGACTACATCAGAAGTCAACAACTGCGAGACAGTTCCCCGCTAGACATAATGCATAATATTATGATCGCTTGATGCGTTCGTCTAAGTGGCAAAACCACAGAGATAGACCGCGGGTTATCTCCCCTGAATCGAAGATGCAACGGTTACCCAGGCCACCAAGGGTACCAGCCGCTAGCAGACCGTTTCTTCACAGAAACCGTCTCTCGCTCGTTCAAACACTTTAAGCGTAACAGAAATGTTTCTCTGGTCAAACGAACCACAGGTGCGTTGATGTAACGTTACCGTTCGCTGACCGCTGTAGGAATTTATTCTGAAGGCCAAAACGTAAACAAACCGCGGGTGGGGTTTGAGAAGGTGAAAAAATTTGGGCCACGAAGGTAGAAAAGAAAATACAAAATGTCAAAGAAACCAGAACATTAAAAGTAATAACATATGGAACGGAATGGTAAAATAAATTATCAGTCACTGTGACAGTACCCCATGATTCCCATTACTCTTGGTTGATTTATCTTTCATAATCTAGTCTACAGCCATTATAGAACATTAGTCGTGACAAGAGGCATTCCTGCCGCACTCCACTTGTTTTCTCGAAGCGCTCTGTACCTTGTCCTGCATTAGGAATTCTATATATCACGTTTTCATTCGTTTCCTTTATACCCTTAATCAACTTAAGTGGAATAAAAAAATAGATTACAAATTTAAAAAGTTATTCCTTGTCTAATATGTCGAATGCCTATTCATAGTTCATAAGTTTGATATGTTTTTTATGAGTTCATGTTCAAGGTCAGTTCAAATATTATTCGCTAAAACAAAGCTTAGATATTTGTAAAACAAGTGATCAAGAAGATCAATCAAGACTTGCCTCTTCCTGAACATTCAATTTTCAGAAAATATGGGCAGATAAATGTTTTCTTTTTTAAAGTAGCGAGGTTAATAGAGAAAGATAATTATTTAAAGAAGACAGAAAAGACGTGATATAGAAGTCAATACGAGAATAGAAATTGCTGAAGCTACGTACATTTAACAACATGAGACATACTAGAACCTAAAAATAATAGCTCACAAATTTAAACTAAGAATTATGAAGTGACATGTGGATATGTAGAAGAATGTGGTGCATCTCATGAACAGAGAAGAAAACAAATAAAGATGTTATAGAAAACCTAGGAATGAAAAGTTAATTAATGACAGAGATCAAAGTTAGACATCTAAAATACTTTGGCCATATAATTAGACATACCACCGTGCTGAAGACCATAACAGAAGAAAAAGTTGAAAGAAAACACACAAGAGAAAGGCAACTCTATAAGTTGGAAGATAACGTCAAAAGATGGACAGGAAAGAGTATGTCAGAGTGCACCATCAAAAGAAGAGACTGAACACGTTGAAGATCTATTGCAACGTATGACAGTTTTATCATGTGATATCATACCATATCATATTATACATTAATCCATTCACTGTTCATCAGATTACAAAGCATGCAAGCCCACATGGAAAAGCTATATACTAAATTCGAACATGTTGCAGGAGCAAGTAACAATCGAACGAGACAAAACACGTAAACAAACAAAAAGTTACCCAGCACAAATTAATGTAACACGATCAAGATGGCTCCAAGAAAATGATGGAGCGATGACTGGACAGCCGGGAAATTTATGAGAAAGGATTGAAAGGGATACTTAGATGGAGGTCGTCAAGGACGGAAAAAATAAGAGATAAAAAGTATGTTTTCGGAAAGAGAACATTAGAGGCTTCAATTATCCGAGAATGAGAAGAAAAAATTATATTATTTAAAATTAGCTGACGTTGATAGAATGGCAGAATAATGATCTTAGTGATGAAGACGTCAACAGAAGTGTGTGGTTACGGGGCCTATCCCCTCAAAGGAGCCACTGACATTGATTGAGCGATTGATTTTCGAGGACGGTGGAAGAGGATTCTGGTCTCAGCGACAACAATGACAAAAAGAAAGTGCGAGGGGACATGTAATTAAAACTAAAATTATTTGAGTGATTACTACAAGTTCGGAGTACATTTACCCTGAACACTAGTCAACGTTGATGCTGCTAAATGAATAATAGTTTGAAAATGTTGAGTGAACTTTTACGCTTATCATATTAAGTGAAATGAACAATTTATATATGCACTGCAAAACAAGGTTTTCTTTCAATGTAGATGATTGGAGAATATGAACTGTTGGAAAGAATGCCATGTTTGTCTCATTCAAATTGTACTAGCTTATTTAACACGCCCCATATAGTTCCCGTGGGTCTCTGGCGGGACAAGAAAAAAGACTACTGCACAGTCAAGCATGTCGTACAAGGCGACTAATTTCAGATTGTGCATGGGGCTGGTAACCTCGACATGTAAAAAGAATCACCACTGGAAGAGCAGGTGATTGCATGGTTCAGGCTAACCGGAAGAGGACCAGCTAGCGTGGTGGCTCCCTGTTCCATAAATAGCGCCATGGAAAATGATGATTATGTATTTAATAATCTCCTTAATGATCATGGAGCCTTCACTATAAATGGCTCCCTACGGGAAGCATACGCTAATGTACACAGCGGTGGTTTTTGTAGGAAGCCTTTTTTTTAAAATTATGACGTTGCCAGACTCATACACCACATCATATTACTAGCCATCAAGACATGCTTGAGGGTGCAGAAGTAATACTGTATTTAATACGGAAAAAACAACAAACAAAAACACAAATAGTAATACGTCTTACTAAGAGAAAGGACAAGGAAAAACCTACATTGCGGCCACAAGGCCTTCGTAGGGACAGACAAACAAAAGACAGACTGGAAAGAAAGTGAGAATTGAAGTGGAGAACATGACACTATAGAAATAAGAGAAAAATACTCCCTGATGTGTGTCACATGTTGGAACAAAAATGTCCGCTACTGAACTGCAATCCGGAAGTGAATTTAATACAGTAATTCAAAATTGCATCTTCCTGTCTACCCAGACTACCTTGCCAAGACTATATATTAAAACAATTTTGGAGCTGATTCGCTGTAGACCGCTGAAATTAGCTATTATTTTGCGACGGTATTTTCTGGAATGTTTCTGTGACTTCTCTTGTAATTTAGCGACGGATTGGAGACATAACATAATGTGTTGTCAGAGACCAAACAGTCAACGTTAGGGGTCAACCTGGCCTAAGCCAAGGTAACACAAGTACAGAAAGAACATAAGATAACCTAATTTTTTTAATAAACAAAATTTACTACATGGTACATTCAGCTTTTGTTATTCCAAGTTCCTGTATACCGACCCCCCCCCCCCCCCCCCCCCCCCCCCCCCCCCCCCCCATCCCCCCCCCCACCCCCCCCCCCCCCCCCCCCCCCCTTCCTTCAAAGATACCGCGTCTATGACAAAAACAATAATAAAAAAAATAATGAAAATGAGAAATACCTTTTTTGGCATTATTCTTTAGTCCAGGGTTTTTGAAACATTTTGTGTGTGCTATGGACCCATTTGATTTTCCTTTTTTGTGCCGTGAACAGTTCGATGAAGGCTATAGACCCCTCCTTGGAAAAAAAGGCAGTAAAGATGCATCAAAGCATAATTTAAAAATAAAAATTTGCATTTTAAATTTTAGGTGATATACACGGACTCCGAGGGACCACCGAGGTGATTAACTGATTTAAGAGGAAAACTCACGATCTTGATGTGGTGGACAATTAACGAAAATAGGTCTAACAGCAGGCAAGCCACTATGGTAACTCCAACTAGGAACATCATCATGTATCCCATCATGATTAACTTACGCAGAGAGGCGAAGTCAGCTCGGATAGTCCCTTGTTTGAATCCCCTGAGTGCCAAGTACTTCTTGTACTCTTCCGTTGTCGAATGTACTTCTTCATTCTTTCTTACTTTCTTTCTTTCTAACGAGTTCCTACTATACTTTTATTTTCATCAATTACTTATAACCTAATGGTACGTCAGTTTCCAACATCACCCTTTAAAAAATTAAACCAATTAACATTTTGGACCTGACCCAGAACTGGCGAGATCTGAACGTGACAGAGATGGTAGAGATCTGAACGTGACAGAGATGGTAGAGGTCTGAACGTGACAGAGATGGTAGAGATCTGAACGTGACAGAGATGGTAGAGGTCTGAACGTGACAGAGATGGTAGAGATCTGAACGTGACAGAGATGGTAGAGATCTAAGAGCAAACACTTCATCTAAGATTCCACAATATATAGTCAATATCGTTTAGCTCCTAACAGAGCATAGTGTTACTAAAAAAAAAAAAGGTAATCACCCTGATGATTACTCCTTTTAATAGTTTAATGGCTATTTATGGTCATGCGTGACTATAATCACGCCTACTGTTCTCCTACCGTGTTAAATGTTGTAGTGAGTGTGCGTGGTGCATTCACACGCCACAGATACACACATCAGAGGCATGGAATGGCGTAACGGCAGGTGTACTGTTAACATAATTTATTGTCACAATACGTTTATATAATTACACATAGTCAAACATAACTCACAACAAGAAAGTACTATAGTCACATCTCCACTTCTCATAATCATGAGCGCTATATAACATTACTACTGTTCTCTCAGCAACGGTCGGCATCCCCGTGCTAATATAATAATATTAATACTAGATCCTATCAGCAACGGTCAGCATCACCGTGCTTATATAATGAATTCCTCAAATATGCCTCATCAAAGACGCTCTCAACATTGGCGCTCTAATGTAAATAATAAATGGCCTCTCCAGCGATGCTTCCAACATCAGCATTATAATAAACGGACAATGGATCCCTTATCCCAGCAACGGTTTATCCTCGCCGTGCTGACAATAATAAATTCCTCAAATATGCCTCATCAAAGACGCTCTCAACATTGGCGCTTTAATGTATGTGTGGATCCTCTCAATGATAACGATGGCCTCTCAAATATGCTTCATCAAAGACGCTCTCAACCTTGGCGCTTTAATGTATGTGTGGATCCTCTCAATGATAATGATGGCCTCTCAAATATGCTTCATCAAAGACGCTCTCAACCTTGGCGCTTTAATGTAACTGTGGATCCTTTCAATAATAACAATTGCCTCCTCAAATAGCATATAGATCCGGTTAGTCAACGGACATCATCCTCGCCGTGCTAACTACATCAATGGTGAATACTTTCGGCAATTTCTCGCAAGACTGCACTCCCTGGCAATCTGCAGTAATCTCGCCTTCACTCATCTTGACATTTATATATTCAAACAAATGTCCTGGATCCTTACCTCATCAAAAATACTCACAAACACAATTCTCCAATAAATTCAGAAATTATAGGCCTACACAAATAATATGGCCTTTATAACTTTTGCACTGCGCAGGCATTCTCAAAACACACACTGTAGAACCGACCTCTCCCGTCGGTACCCAAAAACAGAATGCAATTAGTTCACACACTAGACCCGCCAAAAAAGACACGAGACTCGGTTGTTTAAAAAAACACAACTCAGTCTCGATAATTGCATGGGCTAGTCACACGAGCTTACTCACAGCTCAAGACAGTTCACAGAAAAAAAACATCTCCGCGATTTGAACTGACCAGTGTTCGCCACTTGGAAACTTCTCGATCACACGAGGGAATTCCCCTAATACTATTTTAACTTAACATCAGCTTAACCAAGCAACATAACCCGTAATCGAATCTATTTGCTTAACATTTACAAGATCACTTCCCCTTGATAATATTTACTCTGTAACAGTTGCCACACCGCCCGGGAAAAAAAATGATTTATCATTTTTTTTATTGAAAATATAAGTCCCAAAAATTTAGAGATAAATGAAATTATATTATATGGCTACCAAAAAATATGTATCTATCCAAAAAATGTACCTATTACAATAGTACATCTATACACAACTTCAGCAATAAATGTAATATTACAACTAAAACATCAAACATAATCAATCAAATATCCCAATGAATGTTACTGATGTAAATTACAACAAAAGCATCAATCATAATACAAGCATACCAAAATTAATCTTAATAGAACACTAAGCTAAGTACATTTAGTACAAGTAACAACCAATAGAAAGTGAAAGAACAAGATCAAACAACAGAAGAATGATCTGTAGTAAAGGAAAGTAAGAAATCGGAAAATGAGAAACAATTAACAATAGCCCAAGATAACCAATAAGAACAACAATTTCATGTACAATAAATACAAATTTATAAAAATACTAGTTACATTATATTAAGTTATATAGTTAATTCAAGAATACAATGAATGAAAGTATAAGTATAGAAAGAAGAAGAAGTATACAAGTAGAATGAAGAGAAACGAAGATGTGATACAGAAATATAAACAAGATATGAACACATATCGAAAAGACGACAAAAAGATAGAATGAAATGAAGGATAGTCAACAAAGACGAATGGAAAGCAAAGGTATGAACGCATAGAAAGTCAATGACAATACATACTAATAAATGTTTAGATCAAACAATATCTTCCAAAAATTAAATACAAACATGATTACAAGGCACAAAACAAAATGTCAAAGTATATCCATACTAACATCACAAAACGAATAATTCATAACTAACCAAAGTCTAATAAGTAATTTAACTAAGTTACAAAAGTTATACTTAACTGAAAATAAATTATAAACCTTACACAAACAAATAATAGCATTTGCGATAACTAAGTTTTGACCTAACGCAAAATCAACCGCTAAATAATAAAAATACATCATAATATCAAATAAGACAAACTTCCAAAGAAGTAATATCCCTTTCAATCATAGGGCACACAAAAATAATTTACAATGCCAAAAAACAATTTTTTTTTTAAAAATTACCATACAAAGTATTTTAGAACGATAAGTTATCAAAAAATAAAATTATTATTTAAGTAATTCTAAGTCATAATTAATAAACTAACAATGAAATTAACTTCTAACAAAATGAGAGAAGCATAAAGTATCTTATCTCTAGACAAACACTTAAATCAAAACGTGTAAGTTTTTTTTTTTTCAAAAAAAAAAATACATCACCAAAAAAAACCTAAGAAAATTACAATGTCATGTGTATATCAACTTTCCAACATACAAACATAACATAATGTTACAACAATCTGTCCATCTTTTAACAAACAAAAATATCAGATGTGTCTATCAATTTTACAAAAAAGTTGAATTTAATTTATAAGTTAATTCTGATTAACAATAGCGTTGAGCTTCAGTGTTATTTAACTGTAAATTTATATCTTACTCATCCTAGTATAAATCTAAAATTTAATGGAACAATAGGATATGAAAGAAATCCTATAAAAATATCTTCAAAGTTTTTATAAAAAATATTTGTTGCAAAAATGTTAAAAAAAATCTTATTATTTAAATTCTAAGTACTATGTTCTGACAAGATCAATGTTTCTAACAATTTAAATACACAATTATTTCTGATACTGCAAGATAATTCTACAAAATCATATTACACAACATAACAATAAATTCACATAATTATCCTAACAATTACAGCTACAATCCGAAAAATATACAGAAAAAAATGAGCACAGGTTTGACACCGCTCACTGCATTTATCAAAAATTACCCACAAATTATTACCAACACATATGTTACACACAATCAAAACAGAATAATATACAATTGCATAAAAAATTGGACTGGTACATTCGAAACAGTCATATATGTTCCACAAAAAATATATATTAAGCAATCAAATGATTCATCAAAATGAACATCATAATGTTTCAAAGAAATTACCAATATTTTAATACAACATCATATGATATATTATTCACAGAATACAATAACATGTACTATTCTAAAAAATAAATCAGCCGTAAAAAAAAAATATTCCCGTCAATCTGTCAATAATTCTTGATCCTCCAAAAAGTGACTCGTCAGATGTATAGCGAGACGCTAATAGGTTCTGCTTGATAAATAATCCACATTCTTCACGAATAATGTCAACAAGTGCGCCAACTCATCACAACGTCGCACGCTACGAGACAATACAAATGAAAATTTATATTAATCATCTGTTAGATCTAATAAGGAAAACGGAAAATCAACTTCCACATTTACCTATTCCTTGGGGTGGAGTAGAGTCTTGGCCCCTTTTCACACACCTCAACAAGTCCTCCTTACATCACAGAAGGCTTAGCGATCACTTGACCGTAACGAAAGTTCATCCTTGCTATAAGTTGAAAAAAAATTACTACGTTCACAAGAACGAGATGACCTTTCGCCACCACTAGTGTGACAATCAATAGTGTTATTACTTTGCTTGTAAACAACCTTGCTCTCATGTGGAGTACAGCTAACCTTGTTACAATTTCTATAATTGCTGTTAAGAACATTGTTATTTGTTCTATTGACACAGTTGTACTGTTTCACATCCCAGTTAGCATAATTACGATTAGCATTTCCTCTTGGATAAAAATATCTACCAGATAATAATAATAAATTCTTTAAGCGCCAAACACGGCGCATAAGGCAGAAACCAGTGCTCTCCAGGTTGTTCGTTGTGACGCCACTCCTCTTAGCTCTTGCACATTATTTAGGCCCAACGTTCTTCCTTCTCTTATTATTGTTCTTCTGAGTGTTTCTTTTGGTCTTCCTTTTTTTCCGCTTACCCTCAGGAACCCAAGTGAGCGCCTGTAGTGGTATTCTGTTGTTTTGCATTCGTAGGACATGACCGATATATGACCATCGTCTTTTCCTTATATAGTCGGAGACATATTTCTGCCTAGAGTCTTCTCTTATTTGTCGATTAGTCTTGAATTCTTTCCAACTGATGTTCATGATTTTTCTAAGACATTTGTTCTCGAATGTATTCAGCTTGTTCTCCAATGATTTTGTTATTTTCCAACTCTCACAGCCGTATGTTAACACTGAGATAACTTTTGAATTAAACAGACGAAGCTTGGTATGTATATTCAATGATCGTAATTTCCAAATGTTAGATAATCTATTGAAGGCGCTAGCTGCCAAAGCAATTCTAGTATGGATTTCTCTTGTTGTGTCACCATCCTGAGTCATTTTACTGCCTAAATAATTGAAACTTTCAACTTTCTGTAGTTTTTCCCCGTTCAAGATGATATCAAAGGTCTCGTTAGAAAAGTTCATAGCTTTAGTTTTAGAGGCATTTATTTGGAGACCAATTTTAACCGAAAGATGACACAAATTATTTATTGCTTCTTGGGATTGTCTTGGTGTTGAACTTAAGAATGCTACATCATCTGCGAAATCCAGGTCCCCCAGGAATTTTCCATTTGTCCATTTTATACCCAATTGTTCATTGTGGGTATAGTTTCTCATAACCCAATCAATAGCTATTCCAAAAAGTAGTGGTGACATAATACAGCCTTGTTTCACCCCTGTTTCTACTGTAAACCAGATAGAAATGGCTTTTTATCAACAAATTTATTACCATATTGACACTCTTTCACATAATTATTTCCATTATAATTTCTAATACTCTCAGTATCACGAAGTTGTGATCTGTCAAATTGTTTCTTGTTTTTAGGCAAAGAAACATTACTATATGAAGAAATCCCTTGGTACATTTTAACCTCAGGGTTATATCTCCTATCAAAAGTATTTTTTTTTCTTGTTTGTGGCAGTGTGTTTAAGAACTGGGTCACACTGACTTGACTGGGTGTGACCGAAAGATTTAACCATATCTTTATTGTTTTTCACCAAATATGTTTCCCTCCTGGAACAAGGAGTTCTATCTTTTTTCACTGCTATCAAGCCATCAGGGTTCTCACTTAATACCTTGTTTGTTTTTAACAACTTAAATTGAAATTTATTATTGTTTCTTTTGTTATCCACAGGGTTATCTAATATTGTAGATTTTCCTTTGCTAGCTTGCCGCCAGGAACCAATATCACAAGAATCATCGGCATTGCGTTGAAAGTTATATTTCCCTCGGAAAGATTTCTGTCCATTATTCTTGCCTTTAGAGTCCGCTTTATGTCTTTCACTGTCAACACTGACAGAAGACCACCTTTTTTTTTTTTTCTTTAAATGTCAAGTAGACCATCCAATCTCACTCTGGCTTCTGAAATTTGAATATCTCTAAGTGAAATATCTGCACTTAATTTATTGTTTAACCTCTCAACTCTTAAAACCTTGCAGCTTTCCTCTGCTAGCAAATTTTTAATCTTAGCGACCTTCTCTCTCTCAGCCGTTAATTCTAACAATGTCTCTGTCTCATACTGCTCTTTATTTGACCTCAACTGAGTCAACTCCAGCTGTAGAGACTGAATTTTAATATCATCATTGTTATTATACACAATCTCATCATTCTTCTTAAGGGGTACAATATTCATGTCCTTAATTTGATCACTGAGAATCATCTTATCATTCATCACCTCATGAAGCATTTCTATATAAGTTTGCTCATGTTCATTACTCTCAATTTTCAATTTCTCATACATCTCTCTCCTTTCTTGAAGTTCCTGAGTTAGATTTCTAACTTCACTATTGTTATCCTTAATCTGAGTTTCTAACTCTTTGATTTTACACAATGCTACACTCAATGCTGTTTGGGTACTAGCAAGTTCTGAGTTTGATTTGCCTAAATCATCTGTAAGTTTAGAGACTTTTTCATGTAACTCACTTACTTCAGCAGTACATTCTATGAAACTTTCCCTTTGCTCTAGGGTACTCTGTTTTATGTCCAGTTGCTTCTTCTCTTCTAGCATCCTTTTCTCAATCCTCTCATCACATTCATGAATTAGCTTTTCATATATCAATCTATTTATTTCAGACTCAGTCAGCTCACGGTCTCCAAATCCTAATAGTTCACGGTATTTTTTTTCATCAGCATCTGTATAATAGTCCATAGTGACTTACTTACTTAGACAACTATATATGTATCAATTAAACTTTCACCTCACCAAGCCAATTATCTTTTTAAGAAATTGCAATTATTTCTTAATTACTGTACACCAACTCCTGTTATAGTACCTATATATAACATACATTATCTATGCATCAACATATTCTTCATCAATCGATATAATTATCGAAACACAATGACAATTATCAACAGAAAAAGTGATGGACAGTATAGGCAGACTTGCTGAAATGCAGAAAAGTGGCACAATCTACACAGAATAAAATCACTTATCTTAATATTCTTCTGTCCCTTCCGCCGACACACCAGATATCACAAAGTTCTGCAGATAAAACCGTTCAAGCGCAGAAAGGTACACAAACTAGATTTTCTTCTCTTCAGGTTCTTGCCAAAGTGTAGAATGCGCTCAACACAGCATCAGCACGTACAGCATACAGGAAACGCAGCACAGCACCCTCTGTAACTGTTGACTTGAAACAATCTGCAAACGACTCTTCAAAACACTTCACATTTAGTTAAACTTGACTGTCTACCAAAACTGTCAACTTCCCACTGTCATATTCTACCGTGTTGGACACAGTTAACCAACTAGGTCGAGGACCATGACACAATGTGAGGATACATAAGCCACGCCTACACAAGGCTTTCCTATCACGCGAACTCCGTGGGTTTATTCCGTTAAATAAACTGGCCCACCACTGTAAAGATTTGATTCTTCACTCTTTATCATTATAATATTAGCACTGACTGACTGGTCTTAGAGATTGATTAAATGGTGATGGGTGTTCCTTTAATGGTTACACTGTTCATACGCCCACACAGAGCAGAACAGTTTCTTATATCACGCGAATGTCAAAATATCAAATTCTGAAAGACTAAACATACCACTGCTACACACGAGATCCTGCTATTAAATTCATTCTGTTTGTTGACCTAGATTTCCGCCACCCAGGCTATTTACGCGAATACGTAGGTATAAGCTCCTTCTAAACTGAAAACCACCACTGTTACTAACATATCAACAAATGCGTACCAAGTGCTTCTGTCACGTGCCATCAACTCAAGTTCTGTCCATATTTTCCTTATAGTTTTACATTCCTGTCTCCAGTTCTCTTTTTCGTGTGTTTTCTTGGTCTGCTTCTGCTTCTCTTATCTTGGGGATTCCAGAACAAGGACTGTCTTGTAATGCTATCAGTAAGTGTACTCAATGTGTGACCTCTCCTTCGCTAGAGTCTTCTTATCATGTCTTGTAATGCTATCAGTAAGTGTACTCAATGTGTGACCTCTCCTTCGCTAGAGTCTTCTTATCATGTCTTGTAATGCTATCAGTAAGTGTACTCAATGTGTGACCTCTCCTTCGCTAGAGTCTTCTTATCATGTCTTGTAATGCTATCAGTAAGTGTACTCAATGTGTGACCTCTCCTTCGCCAGAGTCTTCTTATCATGTCTTGTAATGCTATCAGTAAGTGTACTCAATGTGTGACCTCTCCTTCGCTAGAGTCTTCTTATCATGTCTTGTAATGCTATCAGTAAGTGTACTCAATGTGTGACCTCTCCTTCGCCAGAGTCTTCTTATCATGTCTTGTAATGCTATCAGTATGTATACTCAATGTGTGACCTCTCCTTCGCCAGAGTCTTCTTATCATGTCTTGTAATGCTATCAGTAAGTGTACTCAATGTGTCACCTCTCCTTCGCCAGAGTCTTCTTATCATGTCTTGTAATGCTATCAGTAAGTGTACTCAATGTGTGACCTCTCCTTCGCTAGAGTTTTCTTATCATGTCTTGTAATGCTATCAGTAAGTGTACTCAATGTGTGACCTCTCCTTCGCCAGAGTCTTCTTATCATGTCTTGTAATGCTATCAGTAAGTGTACTCAATGTGTGACCTCTCCTTCGCTAGAGTCTTCTTATCATGTCTTGTAATGCTATCAGTAAGTGTACTCAATGTGTGACCTCTCCTTCGCCAGAGTCTTCTTATCATGTCTTGTAATGCTATCAGTAAGTGTACTCAATGTGTGACCTCTCCTTCGCTAGAGTCTTCTTATCATGTCTTGTAATGCTATCAGTAAGTGTACTCAATGTGTGACCTCTCCTTCGCCAGAGTCTTCTTATCATGTCTTGTAATGCTATCAGTAAGTGTACTCAATGTGTGACCTCTCCTTCGCTAGAGTTTTCTTATCATGTCTTGTAATGCTATCAGTAAGTGTACTCAATGTGTGACCTCTCCTTCGCTAGAGTCTTCTTATCATGTCTTGTAATGCTATCAGTAAGTGTACTCAATGTGTGACCTCTCCTTCGCTAGAGTTTTCTTATCATGTCTTGTAATGCTATCAGTAAGTGTACTCAATGTGTGACCTCTCTTTCGCTAGAGTCTTCTTATCATGTCTTGTAATGCTATCAGCAAGTGTACTCAATGTGTGACCTCTCCTTCGCTAGAGTTTTCTTATCATGTCTTGTAATGCTATCAGTAAGTGTACTCAATGTGTGACCTCTCCTTCGCTAGAGTCTTCTTATCATGTCTTGTAATGCTATCAGTAAGTGTACTCAATGTGTGACCTCTCCTTCGCTAGAGTCTTCTTATCATGTCTTGTAATGCTATCAGTAAGTGTACTCAATGTGTGACCTCTCCTTCGCTAGAGTCTTCTTATCATGTCTTGTAATGCTATCAGTAAGTGTACTCAATGTGTGACCTCTCCTTCGCCAGAGTCTTCTTATCATGTCTTGTAATGCTATCAGTAAGTGTACTCAATGTGTGACCTCTCCTTCGCTAGAGTCTTCTTATCATGTCTTGTAATGCTATCAGTAAGTGTACTCAATGTGTGACCTCTCCTTCGCCAGAGTCTTCTTATCATGTCTTGTAATGCTATCAGTAAGTGTACTCAATGTGTGACCTCTCCTTCGCTAGAGTCTTCTTATCATGTCTTGTAATGCTATCAGTAAGTGTACTCAATGTGTGACCTCTCCTTCGCCAGAGTCTTCTTATCATGTCTTGTAATGCTATCAGTAAGTGTACTCAATGTGTGACCTCTCCTTCGCCAGAGTCTTCTTATCATGTCTTGTAATGCTATCAGTAAGTGTACTCAATGTGTGACCTCTCCTTCGCTAGAGTCTTCTTATCATGTCTTGTAATGCTATCAGTAAGTGTACTCAATGTGTGACCTCTCCTTCGCTAGAGTCTTCTTATCATGTCTTGTAATGCTATCAGTAAGTGTACTCAATGTGTGACCTCTCCTTCGCCAGAGTCTTCTTATCATGTCTTGTAATGCTATCAGTAAGTGTACTCAATGTGTGACCTCTCCTTCGCCAGAGTCTTCTTATCATGTCTTGTAATGCTATCAGTAAGTGTACTCAATGTGTGACCTCTCCTTCGCCAGAGTCTTCTTATCATGTCTTGTAAAGCTATCAGTAAGTGTACTCAATGTGTGACCTCTCCTTCGCTAGAGTCTTCTTATCATGTCTTGTAATGCTATCAGTAAGTGTACTCAATGTGTGACCTCTCCTTCGCCAGAGTCTTCTTATCATGTTTTGTAATGCTATCAGTAAGTGTACTCAATGTGTGACCTCTCCTTCGCCAGAGTCTTCTTATCATGTCTTGTCCCACGGACACTTTTTTGGTTTTTGTCATCAGATCTACGTTCATGATATATACGATGTTTTCATCATATTGTAATATTTATATAAACATTTTAAACAAATACAGAGGGGAAACCCAAGGCCTGTAAACAGTAAATAAATAAATGTTACACACATAAAGGTATGTTTCAGGCACTCGTGAAAAATACAGAAATAGAAAACCAGACACAGAAAGACAAGAGAAGTGATAGGCCTGCCAAAGAATCGAAACCAGGACCATCCGAAGGGCAACACCGAATAGAATCACAATATCCTCTCTGCCAACTAGGCACTACGAAAATAGTACTTCGTGGAAAGGGGTCAATAGCGCAATTTTCCACACGCAACACCGGATATTTACCTAGGGCGACTGTGACATAATTTGTGCGCTCTCTTCTCCTCTCCAGCAGTATTGAACTACATTTGTTGTGCGTACTGAATTAGGTTCATTATTCTTTTGTTAGCACTCATTTTTTCTCTACTGTCATTGTTCACGCTTCACGCTTCGATGCATGACAGGGCCAGACAAGCGTATCGCCCATCCCTGAGAGATTAACTGAGTCCCTAAAACGTGATAATACCACATTGACTCCAGGTAAATGCGAGCACGAAGTGTTTGCTAAGATTGCATAGTTACTCCCGACTCGACAAAAAAAATTTAGAAATTGTAACGTAAAGATTATCAAGATTGTCAGATGTAGCAACTCCATATACGGAGGATGACTGTTTCAAAATTTTCAAACGCATGGATCATACAGAATACTACATGAGGAAAACGTTTCCATAATATGAACTTTGAATGTATTGGCTGATATTTGAGGCGCCAATAAACAACCACGCGATTGGAAGATTTGTCAGAACGCCATGCAGGAAGCGTGGCCGAGAACTACAATATAACGTAGACCATTTAGCATACGAGACTGCAATCCAGAAATCGTCACAAGTAGACATCTAGGACCTTGCCACAGGAAAGAATAGAGTCAGGATTCTGAAATTTTAGGAACGGAAAAACGTATTAGAGCATCTTTTATCCTCTGGAAAAGAAACCTCGCCAATATTAATACGGAACCGGACACCTACAGAAATTACTCACAAGTCACAGAGGAGTTCTAGAATAAGAAATAATTTCCTATTCGTGTTTTCGAGGTATCTGTATTAAGTTGCCAAGACTATTTACCTGAGCAAGACATCTAAAATTTGGCTACTTACTAGGGTGAGTTTTACACATTTTTATACTTTGAATTTTACCGGTTTATACTAGCTAGGAGTGTTAAAGATTCATACTATTTTGACATCCTCAGCATGTGAAAAGCATACATTCAAGAACCACCACAGCAAGTGCCGGTGATTGCTTCTTGCTAATTCTCACGGAAGAACCAAAAGCAGAGGTAACCCCAGACTCCAAGTGGAGAAAGGAAGTGGATGATGATGCCCTCATATGTATATTATCATGTGTAATGAGTTGTATGTATGTTTGAAGCTGCTCCTTTAGGCAAAAGTCACTTGCCACTGTCCAGTTGAAACTTTTTCATTACATTAACTAAAAGAATGGTGATTTTTTTAATCACATCCCCTGAGTTATATGATATACACTCAGGGAGAGTACAAATTCTGATAACGAAAATGGGTGACGGACAGCGGGGAAAGGTGCCTGATCTAAATCAGGAAAACAAATTCTTAGCGGCGGAATGTGTTCTTTTATTCCCTCTAAAGTTGGTGGTACGGATTGGAGAGACCATTTGAGTTTCTACCCACGTTACCAGCTGTACTATGTGGTTCGAAGCTTGAGATCAACACGTGAAACCTCCATCCCACGGATGGTGAACATCCCTGCCTTGACCGGAAGCGGTTACCTCCAGAATCCTTTGGAGACTTGCCCTTGCCACAGAGACGAAGTGACGGAACCAGCAGCACCAACATTTCAGCAGTTGGAAGCTAAATTATATGTTTAGCAGGCCACCTCAAAAGACTGTAGTTTCATCTCCCAAACCGAGATCTATGATGAACCATAATTTCTCATAATTATCATTTCAAATTTATTTACATTTATTTCAACGTAATTGGGCATTAATTTTGTATATATTGATTTTTACAAACTCATAGCTGAATTAATCATTACAGAGAGAAAGGCATTTGTATGATCCAGAACCTTTAGTGTATATTCATTAATATATATACATATATAAATCAAGCTAATAAAAGCAATTTCGCTCAATTAAATCAGCCGAATTAAACGAGCAAATCATTTATACCCATCTTCACAAAAGGCGGCGGGTCAGATTCAAAGTTAACGTGCTAAGACGTATTCAGCATTGATCTTGACTTCTGAAATATCTTGTGAAACTCCCTCGAGGTAGAAGCATCATTATCCTTCTATCTACAACTCTGCCAAGAGTAATCTTGTGCGAATGTAGATACATTTGAAGACCCACATTAGATACTCTAGGTTCTGGCCACTGTTGGACCACTACTGCAGAGCAAGGGGAAGCAACCCGTGACAGCGATTCCGCCTAATTAATGACGCAATCACTTCTGAGACCTTAGTAATGTGTCTAGTAAATGATGGAAGAATGAGAACAGTACAGGACAGTAGGTCTGGTACTGTATAAACGTTTTAAACAAATAAAGAGGGGAAACCCGAAGCTTTAAACAATACTGAACCTCTAGTCAAATCCAACAAACTTTGATATAAACAATTAGAATCTGACGGAATGGAAATTTCCTTTGTCCCTACACATTCGTGGAGAAGAGGAAGAGAGGGAAAATTATTCCAAATGCAGCTGTAGAAAAATTGATAGTTCGCAATGCACATGATAATTATTTAGTGAAAAGAGAAGGTAAATTGCTACCATTTTTTTCTCCTTGTTGTGTTTGCTTTTTTTCATGCTCAAGAGCTACTGATTGCGCTGTTCTTGTAATTTCTAATATCTGTCCTACTTGTTAAGTTGTATAGTTTATTGGTATTAATCGGATGCCTAGCCTTCTTGGATAACGGCGAAATAAATAGGTAGTACCGTGTGCCAGTTGCGCACATTAAAAATCTTACGGTAGTTGGAAATCATAAAGAGTAGGCCATAAAGCCGCTGCCCTTGCAAAATTTAAAAATTAGAAACCTACCCGCAACAAAAAATAATTATAGAGTGTGTGATTCCTATATACACACATTGGGATTCTCGCCGATGCTACAGAGTTCGTGCACTGTGCTGAAATCCTCCAAGTGTGATCTAAGGTAGGAGATCTAGAGCACTGATGGAGTTATCCGTGTGCAATGAAGATAGCCCTTAAAACCAAAACCTAATGAGCTATTGCAGCTATGCATTCATCCGCTCCTCTGAAGATAGACGTAGACTCGTAAGAATTAGATACTCATATATATTCTGCGTCATGTCACGAGGATGGCTGCATGTCAGCAGTGTTCAGTTTTGTCCTTATCATTGTAACGATACGTTTGTGCGTGTGCTTTTCCAACCTTTTCTCCCTTCCTCGTCGTCCTATTATTTGGCATATTGTATGCACTTACATATATTGCTCTGACCACTCCATAAGCATGTCTATGTTTCACCAGGTGAATCGTAGTATTACAAGGCTAATTAGACAGGTAAGCGGCTAATACATTTATCGCTTAAGTCGTCTAGCCACCTTTGATAGAGACGATCTTTGATGACACAAGGTGGTCCCGCACGATCGATGGAACGAAAGCCAGATTGGCTGTCTACAAAATCCACCTGGGCAATGTACGCAAACACAGGGGATAATATGTAATCGCTTCCGATGGCCTATCGCTATAGCAATAGTACGAATAACCTGTCAGATGAGACAATATGGGCGGAATGTATTAGCCATGCAATACGTTCACCGATGTGTTTGTGAGTTTGCACAAATGCAATCGGAAGTATTATTGCTATATGTGAAAGAGGTCACAAATTTAAAATTTAAAATTGATATTTTAAAACACGCGGGAGATAGTAATGATTTAACACCCCGACCCATATAGTTCTTAAAAGCCGAGATTGGTTTAATTTGAGAGCACGATAAAGCTTTAGATTTCATTGGAAAGTTCGTCGGAAATACCATCTGGGACTTGAACTGAGAAATGGAAATATAATTTAGCGAAATCGGAGACACAAATCAAACTGCATTTTTCAACAACGTCAAGTGACAACTCCCAGTAGCCAGAGAGAAGGATCGGACAAAGAATTCCTAAATTAAAAGTGACATATTGAAGTATTTGGGCGTCTTTATAACTTAAGGAAAACCAGCAATTTTAAATACCAAGACTGGAAACTTAAGGAATCAGAGCACCCGTCATAAAAAGAATTCTAAAATTTCCTCGACCAAGTGTTTGAAGCATCTAATCAAAGTAGTGTGTCCATTCATCTGTGCCAGGAGGTTGTATTCCCAAGTAATTTTGGGTATATGTAAACATTTATTTTATCATGTGAATTTTGACATTCTGTACTTGTTAAACGGTTAAACAAAGCATAGGAGGCTGGCAACCTCAACATATGAAAATAGTATGTTCATAAACCACTACAGCAAGCACTGGTGTTTGCTTTATGCTAGTACGCTCAGGAAAGCGAAAGCAGAAGCGACCCCAGACTCCGAATGATGCAGTGAGATGATTACCTCACATGTGCCTAGAGTGTACAGTATTATTTGGTGAGATACATGTACCTTATTAATTGTAATTCAGGCAAGCCATTGTACTCGCGCTGTCCAAATACTTTTTCTCCCATTTAAGTGAGCAGAAGAATAACGGTGATTTCTAATTATATTCCCTGAGTTATACTGTGTATACTCAGGGAGAATAATTATTCCGAGGGGCTAACATTGGTGGGTGGACAGCGAGACAATGCGCCTGTTAATCTTCAGCCCAGAAATGTACTTTGCAGAGGCTTTTGTTCTTTTTTACCCCTTAAGTTCGTGGTTCGAATCTACAAGACGGTTCTTAGTACCAGACCAGTCTGAAGTAAGAATCTTCGCCACTATCTTGTGATTCAAAGTGCTGGGTTCGACACCAACTTCCTACAGTGGACACATTGGGAAGACACACACCTTGACAATAGGAGTGAAGTTCATCTAGACGCCTCTAGAGAACAGCCCTCATCTCAAAAGTCCTAACAATGGCCCATTGCAGTACTCAGCCAGTTAAGTTGTTTGTAACAAGCGCACGCAACGGAAAATAAAAACCATCAGTCCCCAATTAAATCTCACTGAAGACAATTAAAAAACCCTCTAAAGCCACTTTCATCCATATTTATTTAAATTTGGTAAAGACTAATTGATTATTAAATTTGCTATTTGTTATTTTTTACAAATTCATAGTTGATTGAGTTCTTATAGGTAAGAGAGCGCATGTATGATCGAGAATCTTATATATATATATATATATATATATATATATATATATATATATATATACATATATACATATATATATATATATGTATGTATGTATGTATGTATGTATGTATGTATGTATGTATGTATGTATGTATGTATGTATGTATGTATGTATGTATGTATGTATGTATGTATGTATGTATAGTACTGATAATTGGTAGTTTGGGTCATGTGCATGCAAAGTGTGTGAGTGGATTAATGTCGCTAGGGTTGCGGAAATTTGAAGCAAAGGTTTTATGTAAATATGTCAGTATTAGTGCAATTATAGGTTCTTACAGAATATGGAAACTTCGATGTAAAAAACACCCATTTTGAATTGCTGGGATGTTTTCCACACAGTCTAAACTCAATTGTGCTCCTCTGTACACTATACCATACGACTATTGTATTTGATGCTATATTTAATATCTCACTCCACTAGCGGTCAAAGTTTTTTTTTTTTATGGCAAACAAAATTCTGATAAAACCTCCATGTAAAAACAACCATATTGCTCTACTTGAATGGTATTCCTCACACATTTTGTAAATTTCAATAATTCTCATTTTTGGCAGGGTATACCATATCATTATATGCCAATGTCTTTTAGAAAGCTTAAAATTTTTTTATGTATGTGTAAAACAAAGGTTCGATGTAAAAACACCCACATATAACTACTTGAGACGTCTTCAACACTTTATGTAAATTCTAATGATTCTCCTATTTGCCATGTTGTATCTATTATATCATGTCTGTACATATTAATGTATTTTATGGAGAATAAAGATTATGATATGTATGTATGTATGTATGTATGTATGTATGTATGTATGTATGTATGTATGTATGTATATATATATATATATATATATATATATATATATATATATATATATATATATATATATATATATATATATATATATATATATATATATATATATATATATATATATAGTTAGTTACGACCATACAGCCAAAAATAATTATAAAAGGAATTTCGCTGGATTAAACAAGCTAGCGGCTCACAAAAGCCAAACCATTGCTTAAAACTTCACAAAAGGTGCCGGATCAAATATAAATTAATAGTGCTCTGCCCTATGCAGCATTGTTCTGGACTTCTGAATTATCTTGTGAAAACTACCTTGAGATAGAAGCCTCATTATCCTTCTATCTACAACTCTGCCAAGAGTAATTTTATGTGAAAATAGACACCTTTGAAGACCCATTTTAGATTCTCTTGAGTTTGACCACTGGTGGACCACAACTGCAGAGCAAAGGAGAGGCAAATTCCGCGACAATCATTTCCTTCCACCTTTCTCTCTCTACCAAGAATATATATTACCTCTTAAAGGACGGGATGCCAGTTTTGGGGGCCGACTTTACTTAGCGTTCAGGTTGGAAGGCTACTTTTTTCTTTCTTTCTGTTCTTATTTTATATTTTATTAATCTTCATTCAGGTTCCTTCACAACTTTTTATAAAATTACAATTCTTCTCAAACACTTGGAAAGAACACAACTACAACTATAACAACAATCAATCAATCAATCAATCGATGAATCAATCAATAATCAACCAACCAACAACCAATCAATCCGGAAAGCAACAATCATTCAATCAAACCAACAGTCAATCAACCATGAGTCAGTCCAACAACAATCAATCAACCAATCATCAATCAATCAACAAATCAACAACCAATCAACCAACTATCAACCAGTAATCAGTCGAGCACGCAACAATCAATCCAAACCACTATATGAAAACTCAAAGGGACACAAAATTCCTTACGTCAAACATGAGAAAACCACTACGTACTTTAAGAGTTAATCAAAACTGTTAGTTGATGTAATAATTTTGTCTTTTTACATACAAAGTTCCATTTTTTCCCCTTCTACTGTCATGTATAAATGGCATGACAATAATATAGTGCTAATGTCAGAAGACACTGAATAACGCTTACTTCTTATCGTACATAATATACAGATCTGTTTGACTACAAAGTTCCGCTTGTTCTGCATTGTGTCTTCTTCTTCTTTCATCCTTAACCGCCGACTGTCAAAGCAGTCAGTGGCCATCACGCCTGATGGCGTGTATTACGAACAACATAAAATGGGCATTAAGTGTTATATGGAATGAAAAATAAATGAACGTATTTACATTATTAAAAATGAAAGACATACTCATACTCACCGTATCATCAATAACAAATGTTGATACTTTACATTACAGTGTTTTTGGAAACATCTCTGTATAAATGTCGTAACAAATTGATCTATGCATCCTTCTTATCCAGAATTATATCAGTGTTTCCGTGAATTAGTCAATGGATTATGAAGTGCAATAACCTAGAGCAAATACTAGTGTTACGGATAAATGAATACTGCATTTGCAGCCTTAACCAATGGAATTTTATTGGTCACACTCATTGAAACTGATTGCATCTGTGCTGATGCAAAACACATGGCAGGAAATGGAGTATCGGCTGGACATTGTCAGCGTTACAAAAGGTGCCCAAGAGGAGATATATAGAAAAACTGTATCCCAAGCTTTTCATTTTCAATGCAAATTTCGATTAATGTTACAAATAAAACTCCATGGGTTAAGGCTGCAAATGCAATATCAGGTATCCGTAACACTCGTATCAGCTGAAGGTTTTTGAACTCCATGAGCTGGTGAATAATTCTCGGACGCTCTCTATATTTCCAGGTGCTGTTTACTACAAAACGTGTATTCTCTACTGTGAGGTATAAACAGTATAACATTAGTACTTCCTTGGCTTTCCGGTTTGTCAAATGATTTAAGTGGTTTTCCTCACGTAGACTGTCCTGGATATAATAGTTTTTTCTCGCTTGGATTGTCAAGGGATATAATTGTTTGCCCTCGCATTTTTGTTGCTGCGATTTTTACTGATGTCCTCCCTTAACGTTAGCGGACATACCAGAAAACTATATAATATCATGTTAAATTCAGAGAACATTTCTGGTACGGTGGGGTTGGGGTGGAGGGGGGTGGGGAGGGGGTCAAACAATTTTAAAATTTCACTTCATTCTAATTATATTTTCAAAAACGCAGTGTCAGCTCTGAAGTGAATTATAGCATTTACCAGACAAGGAGAACATTAGCAAAAGAGAGGAAATAGCGAGAGAGAGAGAGAGAGAGAGAGAGAGAGAGAGAGAGAGAGAGAGAGAGAGAGAGAGAGAGAGAGAGAGAGAGAGAGAGAGAGAGAGAGAGAGAGAAAGTTTTGATCATGATAATTAGCCGAGTAGTTGTACTTTCCTGTAGATGTTCCCACGTATTCTTATTATTGTTTAAATTTTCTTAATCCGATTCTGAATTTGTGACCTCAATCCTCCAGACTTTCTCCCTGTATGTAGGCACTTAGATTGCCAAGTGAAGAACAATTTCAGAAACAAGGAAGTAGTTCCGACAGGAGAAGGTTTTACAATTAATTATTAAATATGGTTATAACTATTATCGTTTTACATTGGCGGCGGGAAAGTAAGAAAGGACGATCCAAGAATTAATTATTTCATTGAATACCGTGCCAGCAGTCTTTTGTGATTCCGTTTCTCCATTTCTAGCAGGCTTTGCGGTCTCGAACCAGGTGTCTTAAATATCTTTACATGCCATCTTGGTTGTCTGTTTACGTAATTCCCCCCCCCCCTCTCTTTCTCTCTCTCTCTCTCTCTCTCTCTCTCTGGTTCTTTTCTTTTCTTTGAGTTGAATTTACCAGATGCTACGAAATTATCCAATTCTTTTCTTCCAGCGACGTATTCAAATAGCTTTATTGCCCGTGTCTTATCGTATTTACTGCTTAACGCGGTTCTTTTGCTTGTCTAGGGGCTTCCTTGTTGGATGTTTATGTCCGTCCAAGATATCCGTTGCATCATTCTTAGGAAACACATATGTGTTTTCTTTTAAACTCCATGTCTTTTCTCCAGGTCTCATGCACAGAGTAACATTTGATATATGTAAGATCAACATACTCTAACTGCATTGATAGTTTAAAAAAAAAAAATAAGAATGCTCTCAAGCTATGTAAATTGGATTTTGGTTTTGCTCTTCGTGTTTTTATTGTAAAATATACTCGTTTATATATATACAAGGTATATATATATATATATATATATATATATATATATATATATATATATATATATATATATATATATATATATATATATATATATATATATATATATATATATATATATATATATATATATATATATATATATATATATATATATATACTAGTGTAAAAGCCCGTCATAAGACGGGAATTAAATTCAAAAGCACCAATACCTAACAGCAATTTTACTTATTCAAAAGTATTTTAAAAAACCACTGTACAACTCCACAGTTCTATAAATATGTTTGTGCACACCGTCATTTGCGCACTTTTCTTTGTTAAGTGTTAATATTTTCGGGAGAGTACATATTAGGGAAACAATACAATTAATGTCTAACTTTCAACCAACGTTGCACCCCTTAGGGTTAGTGACAGAAAAAGCAGGGATTATATATATATATATATATATATATATATATATATATATATATATATATATATATATATATATATATATATATATATATATATATATATATATATATATATATATATACTGAAGCACATTAAAAACGCACCACTATTATATATACTGATGCCGAGAAGCTGGAAAAAAAAAAGTGTGGAAATGGATTTTCCCCGTGTTTGCCAAGAGGTAGAGAGCGAATGGCTGCTGGAATGGAAAGTGCATGATTCAACCCACGGGTTTGTGTACAGACTACATAAAAACGATGAAAGTTACACGTGCAACACGATTCCCAACAGCTATGACCCTGAAAATGTGTACACGTTGTGGCAGTATACTCGGTATAAAAAGGCCGTTGAGACAAAACACCCAGTACATGTGCTTGAAATGCCACGACTATCTGAAAACGACCGCCAACGAGCCATTGGTATGTTGGAGACCGGAATGAGCTCGCGGGCCATTGCCAGAAGGATGAATTGCCACCACATCACTATTGTACGTCTCAATGAACGTTACGGAACCACTGGCAGTGCCCGGGATAGACTTCGGAGTGGCCAACCACGAGTTACTACCCCTGCGCAAGATCGGCTTTGCAGATTGCTGTGTCAACCGATTTGGAGGTGGCAGTACTCACATTTGGGGATGATTCAGTTTTCACCATCGCTTGCCTCTTCACGTCTTCCGTGGAAATGTTAATGCTGTGACATATCGAGATGAGGTTCTGGATGCATTGGTTGCTCCTTTGTTCACAATTTATCCAGACTTGCATCTTCTCCAGCAGGATAATGCACGTGCATTTTTTTGTATTTTTGGTTTTCTCCCTTGCCTGCACAGAATGCAATTAATTTCATAACAATCAAATGTACAAATTAATGACCAGCATGGATTCATAGGAAAATGAATAAAGATTCCAAATATGTAAACTTGTAAACACTTATATTTACATTTCACACTCTGTTCCTGGATTATACAGGTGGTGCGTTTTTAATGTGCTTCAGTATATATATATATATATATATATATATATATATATATATATATATATATATATATATATATATATATATATATATATATATATATATATATATATATATATATATATATATATATATATATATATGTATATATATATATATATATATATATATATATATATATATATATATATATATATATAGATATATATATATATATATATATATATATATCTACTACTGGACAAAAGTTAAGGGCCGCCATTCAGTTTAGACAAGGTTTATATAATTCTTCCTGAGCAGGGTCGATTTTCCAAATGTCCGGTAGCTTGAAATCTCTCAAGAAGTCTTTGAATGGTAGAGTGGGACACTGCTAAACGTCTTGCAACATGACGAACAGATTGACCATCCTGAATCCATGCCATGGCTCGACCACGGTCTACAGTGCTGAGACTTCTCCTTGGTGGCATGGTTAATTCGACCACTTGTCATACTGATTTATTGCATACCAACGGTGAACACTCTTTACAGATGATCCTTTACCACGTGCATTCAACTCCCTTTTTCACCTTTTGAACTAGTGGGGAACTTCGCCAATGCCGGTATGGAACTTGGAACACAAGAAGTATAAATGGGAAGGAAGAGGAGCTGGTGGAAGAGATGAGGAAAGCAAAACTAGAAATCCTGGCTATAACGGAAACGAAGAAAAAAGGACAAGGAGTCATGATCTCGATGGCAACACGTTGCTCTACAGTGGTGTACCCATATCTGAAAGAGCTAAAGGGGGCGTGGGTTGCATTGTGGCCCAAAATCAAAAAGATAGTATCAAGGGATGGAACTTTGTCTCGGAGCGCATTATGGTTGTAAAACTAAAAGAAGGAGAAACCATAGTCAACCTGGTCATAGTGTATGGGCCAAATGAGGATGAGAGAGCAGAGGTCAAGAAGGAATTCTTCGAGCTGCTTCAAAGGACAGTGGATGACTGCCTAGATGAAGTTATTATGCTCGGAGATTTTAATGCCAGAGTTGGAAATGACCATGCTAGATGGGGTGGAGTTATCGGAAGATATGGAGAAGATACTCTCAATGACAATGGAAAGCGACTCCTTAGATTCTGCAGTGAGCAGAATCTGATCATTACAAACACAAAGTTCCCCCATAAGCGCATACATGCATACACTAGATGTGAACCAACCAAGAATGAGAAGTCAGTGATCGACTATGCCATTGTTCGGAGAAGCTCATTCAGATATGTCCGAGATGCAAGAGTCTGGAGGGGGCCAGAGATTGGAAGTGATCACTACCTGCTAACAATCAAACGAACAACTGAAAGAGTTGCTCAGCCTAGGAACTGCCCAACATCACGCAAGAAACCAAGTAAACGAGCAGGAGAAATGAGCATTAGGACCTACAAGCTGAGAGAGCCAGAAATTAAGACCAGATATCAGGGGCTTATTGCTACAGCAGTGAGCAACACAGAAGAACGACCTGATGACTTGGAAACCCTCTGGAATAAATTCAAGGATATCATAAATGTGACGAGAGTACTGAGATTCTGTCTTTCAAATGGCCCATGTCTTTTCCTCTTTGCATTTTGTTCACTATTTCTAGGAGGGATTACAGAAAAATCCTTCTCCATGGTTCTTCTCCTTCTATTATTTACGTTTTTTCAAGATGAGATCACGAGGGAGTTTGATCTCATCTGCTTTATGGTTCTTCTTTATGTGTTTAGAATGGGGGTGTAGGGAATTAGACAGTATTTTTCTAGAAGAAAGATTATAGATGCTAGATCAGGATTGGCACCAGATTGTCTTTTTTTAAAGATAGGCATGCAGCTAGACACATTTTTCGGGATTTTTTTATATATATATTTTGGCCATTTTTGTTTCATTGCCACTAGAGGGCTAGGCTTAATCCCGTTTCTTTGTCTAAAACTCATGTACGTTGCATCAGCATGATCTAAGGTTCTGATTGGCTGAGAGCTAACTGCAGTTGAAATGCAGAGCTCCCATTGGCTTTAGAACCACGCCGCGCATATGACGTCATGAAGTCGGCGCGTGGGGGTCTTGATTATAAAAAGGCCTATATTTCATAGCCTCTTTCTCTTTTAATGAAAAATTGCTAAGCCGGTTGCCAGAGTCAAGTCGATTGCCTTCAGTAGGACATTCGAGATTTGGTAAGCATGAATTTTTGCGTGAGGACTTTATTTAATTTTTCTAGGCCTAGGCCGATCATTTAAGTTTCTTTGGGCAGTTTAAGTTTAATGTTAATTCTTAAAGCCAGAGCCATCAAATACGATCTTAGTGATAGACTTGAGAAACTTTATAGGTCCATTTAATTCCTTGTTGAAGGAATAGCGGCATGGTTTAAAAGTTGAGATATCACCGCTTTGTATTATTGCAAAGTAGGTCGGGAGAGAAACCCGCATCTCTGGTTTATGAATTTACAGAATGACGGGAGCGTGTGTATTTGGGATTTTATTGAGAATGTATTGCTGCATGTTATTTATATTATAGTACACATCTATCTGTGGACGGGAGTGAAAGAGGCGTAATTTGTAAAGCACGTGAGCGCGTTGGTTACGGTATATTTATTGATACGATGTTCAGAGGGACGAGGGGGAGAGAAGCACGCGGTCATAAAATTGTAACCACGTGTGTTTGTAACTACTGAGATTTAATTGATAACCATTATGTATAACTTTTGACGGCATGTAGATGCTAGCGTAAACAGGGTTATATGTTATTGATTGTGCATTGTTATTATGTGTATTCAGAAGATGGAGATGAAATTTATTTCTGTTAAGGGAATAATACTTTATTTAAATTTTGAGGTGATTAATCATACTGACGGGAATTTTAGGAATTCCTAGAGAGGGCTAGTTTTATTTTGTGTTAATAATTTGCGGCATTAGTGTCAGCGTAAGAAGTAGGCCACAGTACGTCTGCCCAGACGGGCCAGTGAAAATATTGTTGTTGCTCGGAGTTAGTCAGGCAGAACAAGCGATCTGGGTTAGCCAATGTTTACTTTGTAGGCTCAGGTAGAGAAGGGAACAGGAGAGTAGCGGACGGTGTTGGCATGATTATTGTATGGAGGTGCATAACGTGTTGAAGAGTCAGGGAGGTGGTGTTATTAGAAATAGATTTATTACGTTTTGTTTAGCTGTTGTTTTTGTTTCGTCTGAACAGCAGGTACCGGCTTTTTGTGGGGAAGAGCAGAATTTTTGATACCTCAAAATTTCTCCCACGGCACAGTGGTGGCGTTCGCAGACACCCAAAGTCTCGCATGAATTGCCAGTGGTGGAAGGAGAGGAAGAAAATACGTTTTCCCAGCCAGGGGAAGACATTTTCCAGCGAATAGGATTTTTTTGTGGATAAATCCTGAGCTCTGACGCTCATTCGGTTACACACGCAGATTTGGCATGCTGCCCGCGTTGTGGTAATTTTATGTTCGCTTCTTCACGGCCATAATAAAGCCGACGGCCCAGTTATAGGTACTCGGGCAGGTAATTTCAGAGTGGTAGAAGTCAGCTACAGTTCCAGTCCAGAATCCAGTGGGGTTCTGTTAAACCTCAGTCATCAATTCCAGAGTTAGTGGAGAGAGAGAGAGGGTAAACATTCTCTCTACTGAAGTCAGCACAGATAGGCAGAACTGTTAGTTTTGGTGAATCATAGCAGAGGACCGCTGCTGAAGTTTAGAGGTGCAGTTAGTTGTGTTCAGGAGATTCCAGGATAGGCTGTGTAGAACCGAAGTCTGTGCAGAGATTGTGTAGACACTTCGTATTCATTCCAGCTATCAGTGGACTTAGAGTTAGAGTTAGAATTTAGAACAGCTAGTTTGGAGTGTAGGCGACATCAAGTGCAGTGTAGTTCATTTCGGTTAACCTTACCTTCTTTCTCCATACAGGTTGCAATTGTGGGAGAAGGGTTGGGGTTGATGCATTTTTAACTGTGCTTGATTTTGTTTCAGGTGTGCATCCTCGCACTTTATGTATTTGACATGTATATGAGTTTGTTTATAGGTGTATAATAAACTTGTATAAATTGTAGCTGGCATCAGTCATTTCCTTTAGTACAGTAGCTATATGTTGTCTGTATCTTGGTGTTTGTGAATCTTAATTGAACCTTATCCCCTTAGGGTAGTTAGAGGTGGTTCGAGGCCATAGCAATTTAAACGTCCGAAGTGGCGAGGAAAGAATCAACCTCGGTTCTCAACCTCGGAGCCAATGGTCTCAACTTTCACATTTTGCACTATATTTCTATCTGAATCTATCATTTCAGTCTTTCTTCTTACTATTGTCTTGTCACTATATGTAGACAGTCTCTAGTCCTAAATCCATTTCGTGACAAAGTGGGTGGCGTCGTCCTTGGGATCATCTTTGTTGGGATCAATTCTAGATTCATAGATTGTCTCTGTAGGAAGTTCTGGAAATAGATTTTCTTTATAAAATCCCCTAGACTGAGCTATATTAAGACTGATCCAGCTATAAGTTTTTTCCACAGGTTCCAGTTAGTATAGATGATAGTGGTAGTAAGGTTGTTTATGACTTAGAGGTAATTGATGGCTAATCGAATTTTTTTCTTGACAGGAAAGTAAATTCGGGTTTTGGGTAGCTGGATAACTTGAATTTTTTTCAGGAAGTTATTAGTCAGACTTGGTGCTAGTCTGAGTGCGGGTTTTTGCGACAGCATATTCCTAGTAGGTAACAGTAAATTTTTCTGGTTCTTTTTTTTTTTTTTTTGTCATTTCCCCTTGTGGTGAGTTACTGCTGATTTGTCAGGTAAGATGGCTGAATTGGTCAAGCTACTTACTGCATGGAAGGATGCAGCTAAAAGCATGGGGATGAATGAGGCCGAGACTAGGGCTTACATTATGAGGGAACAGGACCGGCAGACGGAGAGAGAGAAAAGGGAAGCGGAGAAAGACCTGCGTAAATTGGAAGCGGAGAAAGACCTGCGTAAATTGGAAGCAGAGAAAGAAGAGAGGGCCCGACTGGCAGAGATGGACCTGCGTAAATTGGAAGCGGAGAAAGAAGAGAAGGCCCGACAGGCAGAGGAGAAAAAGGCACAGAGGGAGGCGCAGGAAAGAGCTGCGGCGGCAGAGGAGAGAAAAGCAGAAAGGGAAGCAGCAGAGAAGGCAGCCGAGAGACAGCATGAACTTGCCCTGCGTTCACTGGAACTGCAGTACCGATCTTCGGAAGGCAGTTCGGCTAACGGAGATTCTCCCGGAGCAGGGGCGACAGACACCTCAGGAAATGGAGGACCCCGGATGGCAGCCATGAATTTTCCGATGGACTCTTTTCCTAACGGGAATGAGAAAATTGAGGTATTTTTGGAAAAATTCGAAAGGATGGCAAAGGCATACGGGCTGGATGATAGTCTTTGGTGTCTCAAATTATCTCAATCTCTAAGAGGACATGGGTATGAGGTCTATAGCAAGATGCTAGTAGATGACCAGAATAACTTTGAGGCACTGCGTAACGCCCTGTTACAGCGATTCCAATGGACTCCCCGGAAGTGCCAAAATATGTTTAGGGAAAGTCGACTGGAGAAAGGAGAAAGTTTTCCCCAGTTCGCAGAGAGGCTGAGGAATTACCTCACTCGCTGGAGAGAGTTGTCGGGTTTGGCTAAATCTTTTGAAGGATTGGAAGAATTAGTCCTGTGCGAACAGATAAAGGCCAACATGTCTCCGGACTTAAGGAAGTACCTGGCGGAGCAGGGCGCCCAGCAACTGGACCAGATTATTCTATTTGCTGAAAGGTTCCAGACGGCACAGGCCGAAGTACTGGGCCAGAAAAGAAAACACCCTGACCTGCCAGCCCCGGACAAAGGAGCATCTTCATCGCATTCGCCTTCCTCTTCAGCTCACCAGCAGCAAGGGCCGTCTCGCAAGGAGCCCCCCCTCCCAGTCATAACATGCGCTCCCAGCCGCCTAACAGAACACAGGGGCCGACTTCTCATGAACCCGTCAGGAACCGGGGAGATAATGAGAGATATTGTAGGTTCTGTCGGACTACTTCTCATTGGACAACACGGTGCCCAAACAAACAACCCGCTCATCAGGTGGCTTGTTTAAGGCCTGTGAGGGTGAAACAAGGGAAGAAGTGGAAACCCTTCCAGTCAGAGAAGTTGTTTTCCAACAGTGGACCAGCCGAAGTGAACGGGACTGAGACTACATGTTTATTTGACAGCGGGCTTACATACCCCAGCATAGTCGCCCGACATCTGGTGAAGCCCTGGCAGATGACGAAGGAAAAAGGGAATATTGGTGGAGTTTTAAGGAAAGGGACTTCACAGTGCTTTCCGGTAGCCAATATTGAGGTGAAATGTAGGTTCGTGTCTGGCACTATCAAGGCAGCTGTAACGGCTCAGCCGGCCTATGACTTCATTCTCGGCAACCCATATTTAGTTTTGGGGAACCCGACCACACCGATCCTTGCTGATGCAAGGGGGCCTACTGCAGGCCAGATACGTGAAAAAGGAGAACCCCTAATTCACGAAGCCCCGAGGGAGCTCGAACATAGCTGTCGTGCTAAGGAGAGGTTCAATGCCTCCAACGACAGTGGTATGTTATTTGCAGAGGCAAACTCGCCTGCCAGCCCTGTTCAGCCAAACGGCTAAACAGTGGTAACGCCTCTGATTCCGGAAGTACACTCTTTGTTGTCGGGAATTAGGCCCCCGATGGTATTAGCTCCTTCAAGTGAGGGACATACTGACAAGAGCGGTATTACATATGTCAACGACCAGCGCCATCTTCATAGGGCACAAGATAGCGGTCTGAGCGAGCATATAGTTCCAACCAGCCCTGGAGCCCCATCCGACCAGCACTTTACTCAAACGGAGGAGGACAGTGATCTGAGTATCCGTTTACCGATAAACGGAGATGGGCCCCACAACTCTCGTATCTCGTTTACAGGAAACGACTCTTGTAACGAGCAGCCTGAAAAATTGGCTATCTTTTCCAATTCGTTTCACGGAACATTGGAACCAGTCACTGAGAGCTTTATCTCAGATTCTCCGCGATCTAACGGGATCTTAAACCGTCAAGTGTCACTGCAGGACACAGTCCAACTGACGCCAGTAACTCTCACAGGGGAGGGCAAGGTTGAAGGTAGAACCAGGGTGTTAGACGGAGAGCTCCCGTGGTCTACAGTTTCATCTCACCAACTTTTCAGGCCAGAAAAGAGTGAGAAAAGCGACCTTACGCATTTGCAAGGAGCTATTTTGGAGAGCTCTGTCCCGCTTCATGTTGGTAGGGGAAGAGCGAGTCCAGAACCACTGCCAGGGGCAGATCTTACCTACCTTTCTTCAAAGGTAGAAGCTATTGAGGTCGATCGTGATCCAATAGACACCCAGCAAGAAATCGGAGGCTCTACACCAGAGGAACCCGAGACGTTGCATCAGTTTCGCACGGTACCAGCAGTCACAACCCTGCTGTCGCGCAGCGAGGAAGTCGCCATCGCCAGGTCGCCACAGCGCCCGCCGGTCACATCAGCTGACCAGGACAGCCTTTTGACGGTCATAGCAAGGGAAAGTTCAGACCCGCCATTAGACGGCACAGGTCTGAAGAGAGATCAACTCTCCCAACGGAGCATAGGAGCTCATTCTGGGAGAGGAAGAAGGAGGAAACGCAAAAGAGGAAGGTCGAAGAACACTGAATAGGAGGGGTAAGGACAGACAGCCTTGTAGACAGAGTTAAGGGCCAATGTGAAACTCAGAGATTTCAGTAAGGAGATCGTTGCTCAATCTTTGAAAGGGGGGAGTGATGTGACGAAAGTACTGAGATTCTGTCTTTCAAATGGCCCATGTCTTTTTCTCCTTGCATTTTGTTCACTATTTCTAGGAGGGATTACAGAAAAATCCTTCTCCATGGTTCTTCTCCTTCTATTATTTACGTTTTTTTCAAGATGAGATCACGAGGGAGTTTGATCTCATCTGCTTTATGGTTCTTCTTTATGTGTTTAGAATGGGGGTGTAGGGAATTAGACAGTATTTTTCTAGAAGAAAGATTATAGATGCTAGATCAGGATTGGCACCAGATTGTCTTTTTTTAAAGATAGGCATGCAGCTAGACACATTTTTCGGGATTTTTTATATATATATTTTGGCCATTTTTGTTTCATTGCCACTAGAGGGCTAGGCTTAATCCCGTTTCTTTGTCTAAAACTCATGTACGTTGCATCAGCATGATCTAAGGTTCTGATTGGCTGAGAGCTAACTGCAGTTGAAATGCAGAGCTCCCATTGGCTTTAGAACCACGCCGCGCATATGACGTCATGAAGTCGGCGCGTGGGGGTCTTGATTATAAAAAGGCCTATATTTCATAGCCTCTTTCTCTTTTAATGAAAAATTGATAAGCCGGTTGCCAGAGTCAAGTCGATTGCCTTCAGTAGGACATTCGAGATTTGGTAAGCATGAATTTTTGCGTGAGGACTTTATTTAATTTTTCTAGGCCTAGGCCGATCATTTAAGTTTCTTTGGGCAGTTTAAGTTTAATGTTAATTCTTAAAGCCAGAGCCATCAAATACGATCTTAGTGATAGACTTGAGAAACTTTATAGGTCCATTTAATTCCTTGTTGAAGGAATAGCGGCATGGTTTAAAAGTTGAGATATCACCGCTTTGTATTATTGCAAAGTAGGTCGGGAGAGAAACCCGCATCTCTGGTTTATGAATTTACAGAATGACGGGAGCGTGTGTATTTGGGATTTTATTGAGAATGTATTGCTGCATGTTATTTATATTATAGTACACATCTATCTGTGGACGGGAGTGAAAGAGGCGTAATTTGTAAAGCACGTGAGCGCGTTGGTTACGGTATATTTATTGATACGATGTTCAGAGGGACGAGGGGGAGAGAAGCACGCGGTCATAAAATTGTAACCACGTGTTTGTAACTACTGAGATTTAATTGATAACCATTATGTATAACTTTTGACGGCATGTAGATGCTAGCGTAAACAGGGTTATATGTTATTGATTGTGCATTGTTATTATGTGTATTCAGAAGATGGAGATGAAATTTATTTCTGTTAAGGGAATAATACTTTATTTAAATTTTGAGGTGATTAATCATACTGACGGGAATTTTAGGAATTTCTAGAGAGGGCTAGTTTTATTTTGTGTTAATAATTTGCGGCATTAGTGTCAGCGTAAGAAGTAGGCCACAGTACGTCTGCCCAGACGGGCCAGTGAAAATATTGTTGTTGCTCGGAGTTAGTCAGGCAGAACAAGCGATCTGGGTTAGCCAATGTTTACTTTGTAGGCTCAGGTAGAGAAGGGAACAGGAGAGTAGCGGACGGTGTTGGCATGATTATTGTATGGAGGTGCATAACGTGCTGAAGAGTCAGGGAGGTGGTGTTATTAGAAATAGATTTATTACGTTTTGTTTAGCTGTTGTTTTGTTTCGTCTGAACAGCAGGTACCGGCTTTTTGTGGGGAAGAGCAGAATTTTTGATACCTCAAAATTTCTCCCACGGCACAGTGGTGGCGTTCGCAGACACCCAAAGTCTCGCATGAATTGCCAGTGGTGGAAGGAGAGGAAGAAAATACGTTTTCCCAGCCAGGGGAAGACATTTTCCAGCGAATAGGATTTTTTTGTGGATAAATCCTGAGCTCTGACGCTCATTCGGTTACACACGCAGATTTGGCATGCTGCCCGCGTTGTGGTAATTTTATGTTCGCTTCTTCACGGCCATAATAAAGCCGACGGCCCAGTTATAGGTACTCGGGCAGGTAATTTCAGAGTGGTAGAAGTCAGCTACAGTTCCAGTCCAGAATCCAGTGGGGTTCTGTTAAACCTCAGTCATCAATTCCAGAGTTAGTGGAGAGAGAGAGGGTAAACATTCTCTCTACTGAAGTCAGCACAGATAGGCAGAACTGTTAGTTTTGGTGAATCATAGCAGAGGACCGCTGCTGAAGTTTAGAGGTGCAGTTAGTTGTGTTCAGGAGATTCCAGGATAGGCTGTGTAGAACCGAAGTCTGTGCAGAGATTGTGTAGACACTTCGTATTCATTCCAGCTATCAGTGGACTTAGAGTTAGAGTTAGAATTTAGAACAGCTAGTTTGGAGTGTAGGCGACATCAAGTGCAGTGTAGTTCATTTCGGTTAACCTTACCTTCTTTCTCCATACAGGTTGCAATTGTGGGAGAAGGGTTGGGGTTGATGCATTTTTAACTGTGCTTGATTTTGTTTCAGGTGTGCATCCTCGCACTTTATGTATTTGACATGTATATGAGTTTGTTTATAGGTGTATAATAAACTTGTATAAATTGTAGCTGGCATCAGTCATTTCCTTTAGTACAGTAGATATATGTTGTCTGTACCTTGGTGTTTGTGAATCTTAATTGAACCTTATCCATATAGGGTAGTTAGAGGTGGTTCGAGGCCATAGCAATTTAAACGTCCGAAGTGGCGAGGAAAGAATCAACCTCGGTTCTCAACCTCGGAGCCAATGGTCTCAACTTTCACATTTTGCACTATATTTCTATCTGAATCTATCATTTCAGTCTTTCTTCTTACTATTGTCTTGTCACTATATGTAGACAGTCTCTAGTCCTAAATCCATTTCGTGACAATAAAGACAGCTGCTGCAGAAGCATGCGGTGAAGTCCGACTTGGGAACCAGAGAAAGAGGACACCTTGGTGGACAGAGGAAGTCAAAGAGAAAATAAGAGAGAAGAAAATGGCATGGAAACAATACTTAGGAGCTAAAAACACAACAGGACAAATGGAAAAATATAGAGAATATGTGACACTCAGAACAGAAGCAAAGAACAAAGTGCTAGCAGCAAAACAGAAGTCCTGGGAAGAATTTGGAGAAAAGCTAGAAAAAGATGCACAAGAAAACCAGAAATTGTTCTATAAGACCCTAAAGAACATGAGGAAAGAAAAACAATGCCCTCTCAAATTTATAAAGGACAAGCAAGGCAAATTGCTTACTGCCCCGAAGGAAGTAATGGAAAGATGGAAAGAATATTTCTCAGAACTCCTGGATGGTGAGCATGATGAAGCATCAGAAATGATAACCACTGACACAGAAGAGGAAACCAATGATGGTGAAGATGACATAAAGATGGAAGAACTGAAGGCAGCACTAGAGAAAATCAAGATGGGCAAAGCAGCAGGGCATGATGGTATAACACCAGAAATGGTTAAGTACATGGGAGCATCAGGCGACCTATTACTCTTAAAGGTCCTACAGGCAGCATGGTGCAACAAGACCATACCAAAGGATTGGGAGATTGCCATCATAACACCAATTTTCAAAAAGGGTGACAATCGACAATGTGGAAACCATAGAGGCATATCTCTTCTCAGTGTCCCTGGTAAAATCTACTCTAGAATCCTAGAGCAGAGACTCCGACGCCTAGCTGAGCCACAATTGGATGAGGTCCAGTGCGGATTCCGAGCAAACCGAAGTACTCAAGACCTAATCTTTAGACTCAGACAGCTGAGTGAAAAGGCCCTTGAGTATAAGAGTGAGATGCATCTTTGTTTCATAGATCTATCTGGAAAAGGCGTTTGTCAGGGTCCCCTGGAGCAAACTTTGGGACTGTTTGGCAAGGAAGAATATTCCAGCACCTCTGATTCATGCTATACAGAGCTTCTACAAGTCTTGCAGAAATTATGTGAGGACAGCAAACCATAAGTCAGAAGAGTTCAGGACCACCACTGGTGTAAGACAAGGTGATATCCTATCACCTTACCTCTTCATACTCCTTATGGACGATGTCATCAAGGCATGTAAGGGAGAACAAGAAAGTATTCAGTGGGGTACTGGAAGATGAGACAGGTCTATATTTCGGAGCTGGCATTTGCTGATGATGTTGCCCTGATTGCTAAATCAGAGGCACATCTCCAATCCAACCTGCAAGTCTGGAAGGAAGAGCTGGAGAAGAGAGGGATGGTCATAAGCAGCTCTAAAACAAAAATCCATGGTGATATCACGAGAAGAAAGAAAACATCAGATTAAGTTGGGAGAACAGGTCCTGGAGCAGGTCGACCACTTTAAATATCTCGGAGCTATTATAGACCGAAAGGGAGGCATCAAAGAAGAGTTGGCCACTCGAAAAGCAGCGGCTGGCAGACTTTTTCAGGCCATAAATCGTGGATTCCTCAGCAAGAAAGAGGTTGGTAAGAAAACGAAGATGGCTGTATACCGCTCCACCTATGTCCCAGTCTTGACATATGGATGCGAGTCGTGGGCAATGACTACAACCCACAAAAGCCAGATTCAAACCTCAGAAATGAGGTATCTGAGGAAAGTGGTTGAAGTAACAAGAAGAGACATGGTCCGCAACCAGACGATCCGTCAAGGCCTAAAATCCCATCCGCTGCAGACCCAAATAGAACAGTCCCAACTAAGATGGTTTGGCCATGTCTGCAGAATGGGAGAAGATCGGCTACCACGACAAGCATGGGAACAAAGAGCCAGGGATCCAGACCTCCAGGACGACCCAGAGTCCGCTGGGAGGACAACATTAGACAATCTTTGAAGGACCGAGGACTAGAATGGAACCAGGCCAGGAAGAAGACAGCTGATAGAATGGTCTGGCGCTCTCTCTTCCAAACCTCTACACCTCACGGTAGAAGGGGAACGACTAAGTAAGTAAGAACTAGTGGGGCTTGTTGCAAAAACCACTAGTTTTTGCAGCAACAATGGCAATTTTCACGTACGGGTTAAGGTGACCCAGTTTTTGGACATTTAAAAAAAAATTAACCTAGTTCACACAGAAATGTATACACATTTCTCTGAGCTCAGTTTTAATGACATTTTCACTTGTCTTTACAGTTTGCCAATCAATTATATAAACCTTGTCTAAACTGAATGGCAGCCCTTAAATTTTGTCCAGTAATATATATATATATATATATATATATATATATATATATATATGTGTGTAATGAGATCGTTTTTGTCAGTGATGTCGTACTTATTCGTCTGTGTTCTGCTTCAGCGTTTTTAAATATGCGTGGCAAAAGCAGTGGTCTGTGTCAGATTGCTAAACTCCCACAGAGCTTGTGCTGGACTGGTACCGAGAGAGATCATATACGTTTTCTATGACCCTCATAAGCCGGGCACTTCTGTAACAGATGTTGGGCCGCCATGTTATTGGTGTCACAGTTACTTTCATCGGTAGTTCCTTCCCTTGAATTATTGAACCGGTGGCATCTCTATCTGTTTTATCGTGTGCGGAATCTGAACATTATTACTAGTTCTCTTCTGATGAACTGTTGGTAGACACTGTTTTTAGGTAGCCTGGACGCTCCCGCTCCCAATTATCCTTGTATCTGATCCTCATTTATCTCTTGGCATTTCGATACAGTACACTTTGAAGTAGATTTGAGGTAGTTTTCCCACCAGCCTTTGCTAGTCTGTCAGCCCTTCATTGCCCAGGATATTTCAGGTTAGACATGATCCATTGTATTGCAGCTATTTTGAATTGCCAATATAGGTTGCAGACTGTAGATCTTAGAGCATTTTGATCTTTGTTTCTTTGACTATGAGTGAGGTTATTATCGACTATGAATCTATGAACAACACTATCTTTCTCAGTGCTTTCTTCTGTCATTGGGATAATGCTGTCAATGTCAGTACACCTGCATCTACTCTGAAGTTCCTTGGACATTTCCTTGCTGCTACAAATAGTATTTTTCTGTGCCCTGCTAATCGGCCCGTGTGCCATCCGCGGAACAAAAAACTTCGGTAGAGTTCCGTATATATTTTTTAGTCAAATGGCTTTTCTTTGTACTACGGGCTGGCGTTCATGCTTCTAGTCCCGTGAGCATAATTATTTCATCTCAGTTTTGTCCAGACTGGGAACTTACGTCTTTATAGTGAATGGGATTGACAGTTTTTGTAGCGTTTGTTTGATCTGCTGTCATCTCTGGTTATGTTGATTCTACAGAGCTGCTCAATTTGAATCTTTCTCTCAGTACATTTTTTGTTCTATGGAACTTTGGATGGTCTGTTAAATCTCTGAATTGTTTTCTGCTCGACTCTGCTGTTTCTTAGTTATTTGCCTTCATTATTTATAAGCATTTTATTTTTTCCTGCGTCTCTGGGTTTTGTCTTCAAGACATATCTATAATTGCCATTTCTTGGTTGTTGAGTCAGTTAACTTGATCAAAGTCTGATCTGGCTGCTATAGCCCACGCTGCAGTTATGTGTTCTAGGACTGGTCTAAAGCGTCCAATTTACGATTTCTTCAGTCCGTTCTTATCAGGGTTAAAATGAAAAACAACTTTGATGTGGGACGCTTGTTCTTTGTGAGAGTTAGATTTAGGAACCTAACCCTAAACTCTACATATATATTCAAGCCCTACCGACGTGGGCGACTTATTGGGGTGACATCAAAGAACACGTCCCACTGTTTTTCATTTTAACCCTGATAAGAACGGACTGAAGAAATCGTAAATTGGACGCTTTAGACCAGTCCTAGAACACATAACTGCAGCGTGGGCTATAGCAGCCAGATCAGACTTTGATCAAGTTAACTGACTCAACAACCAAGAAATGGCAATTATAGATATGTCTTGAAGACAAAACCCAGTGACGCAGGAAAAAATAAAATGCTTATAAATAATGAAGGCAAATAACTAAGAAACAGCAGAGTCGAGCAGAAAACAATTCAGAGATTTAACAGACCATCCAAAGTTCCATAGAACAAAAAATGTACTGAGAGAAAGATTCAAATTGAGCAGCTCTGTAGAATCAACATAAAAAGAGATGACAGCAGATCAAACAAACGCTACAAAAATTGTCAAGCCCATTCACTATAAAGACGTAAGTTCCCAGTCTGGACAAAACTGAGATGAAATGATTATGCTCACGGGACTAGAAGCATGCTGAGATTCAAATTCTGCTTTTGCACTATGTGATGTGACCTTGGCTAACATACCTTCGTCAGCTCCCAAGGTTGTACAAGGGATTTTTTTAATTCGTGATTGCCATTCTTAGCATTATTTGTAGCCGGATTTTTCCTAATCTGAGCTTTACATGTCTGTCGGCGATCACACCTAGGTTGTATTAGTCTTTTTTCGAGAAGTAGATTTGTATTCTTTACATCACATAATAGCTGTGTGGTTTGTTAGAAAGTAAAAAACACCGTGTCTGTTTTTTTCCCCTTCATTTAGATGGAGAAACTGGAGCTCATGACTTCAACTCAACACGTTTCGGAATAGCAGAGAAACCATAGGAAAAGCCTAGATCTACAGTGTAGATAATACCTAGGAGTCTTCCAACTTGGTATTGGCTGCTAAAGAGTGATAAGCTCAGCAGCCCTCGTTAAACAACAAGAACAAAGTCTTGACCAACCAGATTCTTAACCGCTCCTCTAATGGTGATATGACTAGCTGTACTCGAATGTTTGATATGCTGATATATTTTTTCTTTCATGATTTCACAAGGCTAAGTTATTAGCAAACAAGACATGGCTTATTCTGTTTTGGAATATGTTGTGTTACATAATTTATGTCTCTACGGAAGAGTGTAAGTGATAGAGATACCCGTGGTGCATCATTCTCTATTGTCATCTAGTTGTTAGTCTGTTAGTTGTTAGTCTGTTAGTTGTTAGTCTGTTAGTTGTTAGTCTGTTAGTTGTTAGTCTGTCCTTATACTTGTACGCTAGCAGTTCCGTTGCTGAAGGACTGGCTGATCCATCTGTAAATGTGTCCGCAGGCTTTATTCATGCGCAGTCCGACCTTTAATCATAACTTCCATGCTTTATGAAATGATTTCTCAAAATCTACTCGAACCACCTGTGTGTGATGTTTCCCTTGAAAGGCATCCCTAGTCACTTCTCTGAGGTATACAGGTGATCTCATGCTCACTGGATATGCATTGTATGAATCCGGCTTGCTAAGGGTTTAGCATGGGTTGTTCTTCCAGGCACCGGATCAGCCTGCAGTTAACAACGCGTTTAATCAGTTTTCCTACACAACTAAGCAGGATGACGTTTTTCTAGCCATTATGATTTGTGAGGTCTGTATTTCTTGTAAACTGGTTTGAAGAAGCCTTTCTTACAAGTGTGCGGAACAATGCTTCATTTCTATAGTGCGTTTCACAATGTTTGCCGCTGTTTAATATTCAATATCTCTGCAACCACTTGATCGTAATTGTTGCAACTTTGCATATGACCTAATGATCGCTATGTCCCGTGGGGGACATTTTTTTCCTCGTTAACAAACTTATGGTTTTAAATTTTCTTTATTTAAAGTATACAAAATCGACTACCTCCTAGTCCAACCGTAATTTTAAAGGGCTTACCCCTTCATATTTGTGAGCTATTTCGATTTAACATCTTGAACGCATGTCACGTGATTTTCTAAGTGTTTCAGCTCACTACCGCACTGTTTTGAACATTACATTGACCCTTCCGGTGTGTTCAGTTACCATTCTACTGATTGTGTATTTCAGTGCATAGGCGTATCTTGCGGTATTCTAGGTCTGTCATACAGTGGGTATGAAAGTCAAGTTCCTTACACTGCATACAATGGCAGTGAAGATGTATAAATATTTCTGCAGAGAAGCTAAGCGTGGTAAACTGTATCGGAGTCTCTCAAATCCTGAAAAGAGAACTATTCACGCTTTGGGTTTAAGTAAACGCTCATTTCATCAATTACTCAAAGCTAATGGAATTTTCAGTTCAATCAATACCAGGACTCAAGGAAGAAAGAAAGTAGTAGATAGTTTTGACAGGGGTGTGATTAGAAGAGAGATTTGTAGAATGTTCAATTCTAAAGAAACTGTGACACTAAGGAAACTCAAAATACGGCTGAGAACACACAATGACATTGATGTGTCGAAATCAACATTATGGAGAACTGTTAGAAGCATTGGCTTTACGTTTAGGAAGTACTTTAGTGGGAGAAACGTCATCTGCGAGAAGCCGCACTTAGTATCTATGAGAAGTAAATAGTTACGTGAAGTACGGGAAATGCGTAATCAAGATTATGATATTGTGTATGTGGATGAAACTTGGATCAATGCTCACCACACAAGTGAAAAGGAATGGCAGTTATCAGATGGAACGATTAAAAGATGTGTACCCAGTGGAAAAGGACAACGTCTGATAATGGCACATGCAGGCAGCAGACATAATGGGCTAGTGAAAAATGCTGAACTTATTTTCACTTCCAATTATACGGACAACCGGGACTATCATACCGAGATGAACGGTAACATATTTAGAGAGTGGATTGAAAATACTCTTCTTCCGCCCCTAGACAGACCGTCCTGTCTGATAATGGACAACGCATCATACCACAACGCTGTGGCAGAAGAAGACAAAATCCCGACATCTTCAAGTACAAAAGATGCTATAAAGATTTGGCTCAGAAAAGAAGACATTCCATTTAACGAGGGATTTCTGAAACCTGAATTACTGTCCCTTGTTAAGAAATCACAAAAGACCAAGATATTCCATATAGACAAGTTGATTCAACAGCATGGTCATATGTGTTTGAGACTGCCACCTTATCATTCACATTTAAACCCAATTGAACTCGTTTGGGCAAAAGTTAAAGGACAGGTGGCAGCTGAAAATAAAACTTTCAAACTATGCAATATGAAAGAACTAACATATGCCGCCCTCTCGCAGATAGACAAAGATTATTGGTGTAAATGTGAAGACCATGTCTTAAAAGAGGAAAATGACTATTGGAAAAAAGATGGACTGTCGTTCGTTCAGCCGAGAATAGTAATCAATATGTTAGACTCGTCTGACTCAGAATAAATGTGTAAATACCTTATATGTTTTATATGTTTTCTCCTCCATCTATGTGTATATGTAAACCAATTCATTTCCTTTTTATCTCCGCGATTTCCCTACTATTTTTAATATACACAGTTCTTTCACCTCTTCATGCATCCATTCACGTTTTAGTATAAAAAGTAACATTTACAACGAATAGGCGTTATTATTCTCTCAAATATTTCGAAGAAATAAAAAAGGACCTCAGGTAGTAATCAGTTAACAAACCCCTCTAACATTCGAATTGTACATACGCCTATGCCGAAAATATGCAACTTCCTTCATTTACGGTAAATTATTTTCTTCCAGGACAAAATAATTACTTCGTTAAAAAAGATCAAAGGAATTAGCCGTTGCAAGAAAAGAACACTACCTGCAACATTGAATTTTATAAAAACTTTGGGACATTGAAAATATAAGACCACATGCAAAAAATCATGTTTATCAGTGCAAGGAATATGGAGATATTTGAAGTCAATCGTCGACCGATCTTTTTGAAACGCACTATAGCTACAGTTTAGTTTTGTCAGATGCTTCTTGTCGAATTTTTATATCCAGTTCCTATTACGAGAATTTTATTTGTTTTGTTAACCTTTCCTTGGGAATTCTCTTCCGCCAGTGACCTTAATGTCTCTCAAATTTCTTACGCAGACTAAGCCATGATGTGCTTCTTCGAGCACACTTTGTGTTGTCATGGATTAGCTGCTTCATAGCATTAGTATTTGTCATGTGTGATGAGTAAGGTGACCAGACGTCCCGGTTTTTCCGGGACAGTCCCGGTTTTCGACCATTTTTGATAATTTGTCCCGACTTTTTTTCGATGCAATCCGGGACGCCAATTTGTCCCGGTTTTGGACGAATTCGCCACTTTGGCATAAATCTCACAGATTAAAACAAAAAATTATTATTCCGTGGCTGACGAGGGAATTTTTAATTATTAGTGAACTGGCGCCGAAACAGCACAAGAGGTTGTCAGGACCGCGAATTAGTTTTGTAGTTCCAATGTGATATTCGCAGTTATTTGAAACTTTAGGTAGTGGTAAAGTACCAAGATTTTGCGTACGGTATACGTTTATTTAATTTAAACGGTGAACTTTTGTGCATATTTTGTTATTGTTGTAAGAAAATGGTACCAAAGCGTAAATGCAGTTTCAATGAAGATTTACAAAAGGAATATCCGTTTATTAAAAAGAGTACATCAAACTTCAATGTACGATGCAATATATGTGCCTCCGGGTTTTCGATAAGCCATAGTGGACGTGGTGATATTAAGAACCACATAAGCAGTGAGAAACATAAGAGAGCCGTCGTTACAGCTGCATCAAGCTCGTCGTTAACCACTTTCTTCAGAGCTGATAAAATTGGTGATCAAGAAGAGCAATTTGCTGTTATAGAAGGTGCCTTTGCATACCATACAGTGCTACACAATCATACTTTCAGGTCTATGGATTGCACATCAAAATTACTTCAGGTTACTTTAGAGCCAAAATTTGCATGTGCACGTACGAAAACAGAAGCCATTATTCGAAATGTCTTGGCACCCTATATTCTAAATGAGTTAAGGTGTGACCTAGAAAAGTCTACATTTATTTCTGTACTGACAGATGCATCCAACCACAAAGAATTCAAGATTTTTCCTTTGCTTGTCAGATACTTTGATCACAGTAATGGAGTGAACATTAAAATATTAGAGTTATAGTCATTGCCAGGTGAAACATCTGATATTGTAAGTAGTTTTCTCCATGACTGCATAACTGAAAATGGTTTAGACAGGAAAGTAGTTGGATTATGCGCAGACAAGACACATTCCAATTTTGGAGGTGCTGAAAGGAAAGGACAGAACAATGTTTTCAAAAAACTGCAAGAAAACCTTGGACATGGTCTTATAGGAGTTGGGTGTGCAGGTCATATTTTCCACAACACTGTTCGAACAGCTGCAGATGTACTGCCTGTTGATGTCGAGCTGATTATTGCTAAAATTTATCTACTCTTCAAATCATACACAGTACGAGTTGAAAGACTCAAGGAGTTTTGCCAGTTTGTGGAAACAGACTTCCAGATGATCTTAGGTTATGCTCAGACTAGGTGGCTTGCTCTGCTGCCTGCTGTTGAAAGGGTTCTTCGAATGTTCCTGCCTCTAAAATCATATTTTCAATCTCAAGACAGATGCCCAGTTTTTATACAGACATTCTTTGAAAATCCTCTATCTGAGGCATGGCTTGTTTTTGTTCACAGTCAGGCCTCTCCATTCCACGAAGCAGTGCAAAAAATAGAGGGACAGACGGTCACTGTGTTTGAAGTCATTGACAGCATCAACAGGTTGAAAACTATTTTGAAGTCCAAACTGGAAGACTGTTTCTTGCCATCAAGAGTTAAGCTAATCCTTGAAAAGCTGGAAATGGAAGGACTTCCAAAGGAGGATGTGAAAAAGTTCCATGCTAGCGTTTCTTCGTTCTATGAAACAGCTTTCAATTATTTGAATAAATGGGCTGCAACAAATTTTCAAGACCTAGAATCCTACAGCTGGGTAACGCTGAACAGAATACCAATTTGGGCAGATATTGAGATACCATCATCACTAGTGATTCAAACATTACCTTCAGCCCACTTTACAGAAACTGAAATTTATGACGAATATGTTTAGTATGTTGTGGGACAGATTGAATTTTTGAATTATGGTACTTGCTTGCCGATTAGGAATCGATTTGTTAAAAATATCTTCTCCTAGAGTCATGAGACAGAGTACAAGAAAAGCGTGAAGAACGCTGTTTATCTCTAGTGTTGAGATATATTTATCTTGTAGTGTTTTGAGCCGGGGGTGATTAGCTCTCGCGGCTAAGCGGCATGTATTGTGAGTGGTGTTCTAAAAACAACTGAGTCTCATGACAGGGGTTCACAGGGTGTGCCCTGTGAGTGTGCTGTCAGAAGAGTGTGTTTTTTGGGCGTAGACCGGTGTGGTCGCAAGCCCTGTGTTTTCTAAGTGTATGGCGGTGTTTTCCTAAGGGAATGCCTGATCAGGGCTGTAGAAATGTGTAAGGCCATAATTAATATAACTGCCGTGTTGTGCAGTCTTTGTGGAGTTTGAGACATGTAGAGATTTGTAAGGCCATAATTAAGGCCATAATTAATATAACTGCCGTGTTGTGCAGTCTTTGAGGAGTTTGAGACATGTAGAGATGTGTAAGGCCATAATTAATATAACTGCCGTGTTGTGCAGTCTTTGAGGAGTTTGAGACATGTAGAGATGTGTAAGGCCATAATTAATATAACTGCCGTGTTGTGCAGTCTTTGAGGAGTTTGAGACATGTAGAGATTTGTAAGGCCATAATTAATATAACTGCCGTGTTGTGCAGTCTTTGAGGAGTTTGAGACATGTAGAGATTTGTAAGGCCATAATTAATATAACTGCCGTGTTGTGCAGTCTTTGAGGAGTTTGAGACATGTAGAGATTTGTAAGGCCATAATTAATATAACTGCCGTGTTGTGCAGTCTTTGAGGAGTTTGAGACATGTAGAGATTTGTAAGGCCATAATTAATATAACTGCCGTGTTGTGCAGTCTTTGAGGAGTTTGAGACATGTAGAGATTTGTAAGGCCATAATTAATATAACTGCCGTGTTGTGCAGTCTTTGAGGAGTTTGAGACATGTAGAGATTTGTAAGGCCATAATTAATATAACTGCCGTGTTGTGCAGTCTTTGAGGAGTTTGAGACATGTAGAGATTTGTAAGGCCATAATTAATATAACTGCCGTGTTGTGCAGTCTTTGAGGAGTTTGAGACATGTAGAGATTTGTAAGGCCATAATTAATATAACTGCCGTGTTGTGCAGTCTTTGAGGAGTTTGAGACAGGTGGAGAATTTGTATGCCAGATGCATTTGAGTTATCATGAATTGTGTCTTTGTTGATGTCATCGTGACTTCGTTGTGTGTTGTAACGTAATAAACAGTATCGAACTGTTCCAGGCGTTTACAACCTTTATTGACATCCATGACTCGTACGTGAGCTGTGTGGTGAGTGACAGTGCACACAGTATTCAACAATCACGTTTGCAACAGTGGTGATAATAACATTCCTCAATACCAATGACCCACACTCAATGCACAAGCATTAAATGATTTATCAACAATATCGACCATCCAATTACGTATTATCAGTTGGTGGACCAAACCAACGGGTCGTAACATCCACGGAACATTCGCGTTGAAAATTATTACTACGAGAACTCAACGAATTCATAAAATAGCCTTGTGTAGGCGTGGCCTAAATATCATGTGCTTCAGAAATCTTGACCTGGTTAGCGTTTTGCCTGAGTGGCGCAGTTAAGAAAGCACGCACGCCTCATCCGTGCTAGTATTTCATGCCTGTAGACCAAAACAACGTCTGCAGTGGTCACGAAAGTTCAAGTACACTGTAACACTATTTCTACCAACATTTGTACGGGTTGTGACTGATTCCTGCGATAATCGGCTTACCTGTGCCAGTTATCACGATCTCAAGTTCAAGATGTCATGATACACGGTGTGCCGTGTACATCTACGACTACAGAGGAGTCAAGACTTGCGGTGTATGCTGTATATCGGTTCCTGTCATGTTGTGCATTGTTGAGCACACATCATATTGAAGCGAGTACCTGGAGGGAAAAGAAGTTCCTGTGCCTTCCCGCAGTGGAGTGTTTTATCTGAAATCTTTGTGATATCCAGTGTCTTGGCGGAAAGGATCAGGGTCATTTTCAGAAGATAAGTGGTTTATATTGTGTGAATTGTGTTGCTTCATGTATGCCGTCGAGTCTTCCTGAATTTCACATTACCTATTCTATTGATATCTGTTGTTGTTATTGTCGATATCTATATCGATAGATTATAGGATTTGATGCATGAGTAATTTATGGCTTTACGACATATATAGACTTTCCTGATAATGATATGACTTGAAAAAAGGTACAATAAGAAAAAGGAATTGGTGATACAGAATTGAGAAATAATCTCATTTCTTGACAAATAGTTAGCTTTGTGAGCTGGAAAGGTAATTGTCCAACCTCAATAATATGTATAGGTGATTACATATACAGTGAACTCGATAGATAAGTCACTATGGATCTAGATATTGATAGGGATCCTGATGATATGATGCCTATATTGGAATATTTATTGAAGGAAGCTAGAGATGATGATAATTTTACAGGCCCAGCCCTTGAAGCCGAAGTAATGGACAAATTTTTGATTAATGTGTCAAGAGCCCTAAGATATTTTGCTAGGGACAATTTTCAGTCTCATCCTCATTTAAGAATGGCAGAGGATTTGGCATGGTTATTAACTTACCTTCGTTCATTTGCATACCACTATATGAATGTTAAACATGATCATATAGTAAGAAATATACACACGTTAATTTTCTACGGCATCTCTGACAATCAGGAAAAAAAAAGTTAGAAGATGAGGAAGTAAGAGTCAACAGACAGGAAAGAAAAAAGTGTTCAAAGAATATTGCTGAAGAGAGTAAACTTCAGAAAAAATTGGCTAAGCTCACAGATGATTTGGATAAATCAAACTCGGAACTTGCTGGGGTGCACGCAAGTTTGAAGTCTGCAGTAAGCGAAATCAAAGAGTTGAAAACTCAGTTGGAAGATAAGAGGCAACTTGAAAAGTCCTATAATAAAACACTTGTTGGTCTATTAAACTATAACATTGTCCTCGGTCGCCAACTTAAAGAAAAGAATGCGGTATTACCAGAAAGGGTTATTGAGCTTATAAATAGCCAGGATAGTGAAACCAAGGCACTACAGATAGAGTTGACACAGAGGAGAACAAATAAAGAAGTCAATGAGGAAAAGAGATTAAAAGAGTTAAAGGCTGAGAAAGAGAAGATGGCTAGAATTGAGAATTTGAATAAGAAGCTTAGTGAAGAAATTTCACATAAACAGGTTGAAATAACAAATCTTAGAAGGAGAGTAGATGGTCTTCTTGATATTTTCTTAGATAAGAACAGGTGTTCTACTGTGCATGTTGACAGCGATAGACAGAAAATTGTTTTTCAACAAGCCACTACTGCAAAAAGTCCGCCACATACACTTTTTGCTGACAGACAGGTCAGACAAAATGGACAACGATCCTTTCGTGGGAAATATAATTTCACACGAATTTATGACAACATTGCTGTTAATGCTGATTCTTGGCGTCAGAATAACCAAGATAAGTCTACAGAAACAGTTGATCATGAAAAGAAAGGTCATAAAATTCGGGTCAAAACTCTTAAGAGCAAACATTTATCTGCTGATGGAAATTTTCATAGGTTGACAGCAGAAAATAAAACTATTAACACCCGTCCTAAAAAGGAGGACCATAATGTGCAGAGCAATAAAGATACTGTCAGTCCTACTACTTGTCAAACTCAGCTCAGCCAGTCAGTTTTGACGCAATTAGTAAGCATATTCCAACAGAGAAAAATAAAAACAGTCTTCATAAGAGAAATAACCCTGAGGTCGAAAAGTACAAAGGGAATTCAGCAAATAATAATTTTTGTCCTCAAAGATATAAGAGGCAATTTAACAGATCAAACAATTTTGAATGTAAGAATTTTGGAAAAACTAAAGAGTCTTACAGTAATTTTTCTGGAAGAAAACAAGGCCCATTTGATAGATATATATGTCAAAGGAAAAAGAGTAATAAAAACAATGCTAACTTGATTCATAAAAATAACAATGATCACAATAGAGGAAATGGCAATGTTTTTTATAAACAGAATGAATTCCCAAATTTCACTTCACATCGCCAGAGTGACTTTCCTCAGCGGAAGCTTAGGATGTTTTATAAGCAGGGTAATAAGAATAATAATCGTCTATTGAATGGTACTGCTTATTCTAATTTTGATGTCGAGATAGCATCTCGTTGTGTTAAGTGTAAAAGTTTATTACAGAATACAGCAGGGACGACCTCCAGTTATTGTCAGGTTGTTCCTAAGCATCCCATGTTGAGTACCAGTGATGATGGAAGAGTTGATGGTGTCGTGAAGAAACCAGAGGTTCACAGCCACAGAGTTGGGTAATCGTGTGATTGAATTTCCGTTTACCCTAATTAAATCTCACAAGTGATTAAAAGGGATATTTTCATTTGTATTTATTCACATCTTGACGGTAAAACTCAGCGCTCCCCATGTTTACGGTAGCTGTCAAGAAAGTAGGTCGCCTTCGCGCTCAGGTGTAGCTGTTCAAGCGGAACCTGTCGCCGTGCTAACTACGCAAGGGATATGTTACTTGTTGGCGTGATGACATGTTTACAAGTCCGCTGGAGATTTTTTTTTTTTTTTTTTTTCTGTTTAAGTTTTTTTTTTAGAACAGTAAATATTATTGTATTGTATAGCATAGTATTTTATGCGATTGTATTCGAATATCATGTGTTTTCTTATGAAGATGTTCTGATGTCTTATTATTAGATTTTTCTTGTGATTCTTATATTATTGTATTTTGATGAATATTGTACGTGTTATGATTGAAATAATGTGTAACATAACAGTTTGTACCGACTTATTCTTAACCTGATGATGTAAGCGGTGGATTATGATATCTCCACATTTAAGTCATAAGACTATGTATATTTGGTCCATATTATTTATTTTTGTACTACTGTGTTGAACTTGGAATTTTTGCAGCTGTGTTTTTTTTGAGATAATTTTTTTTTTTTTTTTTTACATGATGAGATTGCCAGCCAATGCACAAACTCATTAGTTAATATGGTGCGGTAGTCATCTTCAGAGAAGTCTCTGGTTAACTTTTTTCTCGAGTGTTGTTCCCATAATTGGTTAATATATTAGTACACTCTGATAATAAACAGTAAACATTACAGTTAAATGTAATTTTGGAAACGTTACTTGATTGTATTATTGAAAATTTTGTATTTGAATTTGATAATGTAGTCCGAAACACTGATTTTTCTAGAACGATACCTGAATCTAGACAGATAATTATATCACATACTCTATTTAAATTATGTTGTACTTATATATTTATAACTTTGTATGTAGTTAACAGTATGTTGTCCATGTGATTTTTCTATGACGTATTTTTTAGAAGAAAAAAAAAGAGAAAAAAAAAAAGAACGTACGTGTATTGATTGGTGTTTACATAGAGATAGAGATTTTTTTTTTAAATGTCAATTAATTTTGTTGGAAATAATTTCTTTATTAGTTTATTAATTATAGCTCTAATTTACTTAAATATGAAATGCTATTCGGTGTAACTTATCGTTGCGAAATATTTTTACATTGTACTTTTTTTTTGGGAAAAATTGATTTTTTTTTTGTTTTCAAACATTTAATAATTTTTCTGGTCCCAACGCTTGACTGTGCGTTATGGTTGATTGTGTGCATTGACATTGGTTCTCTAATAAGTTTTTTTTTTGTTGTTTGTTGATATTATGATGTATTCTTTATCTATCGCGTGACTATACGTCAGCCAAAACTTTTTGATAGCGTTAACATTTTTTGTTTGCGTGATGTCTAGATCAATTTATTGTTAGTTATGAATAATTTTAACTTAGTTAAATTACTTATTATGCTGTATTTAGTTATAGCTTTCTTCTATGTTTTGTATACATATATACATTAATTTTTTTTTTCTTTCTTCGATGCTTTTCTGTTATGATTGTATTTATTGATTACAATACCTTGTTTGATTGAGACTGTTATTAGTATGTATTGTTATTGACTTTCTCTTCATTCGTGTCTTTGCTTTCTGTCTGCCTTTGCCGGTTATTCTTCATTTCGTTCCATCTTTTCTGTTATCTTTTCGGTATTGGTTAATGTCTTGTTTATGCTCCCATGTGTGTCATATTCGCTTCACTTGTTTCTATTTGTGCACTTCTTCTTCTTTCGACACTTATACTTTTATTCTTTGTATTGTTAAGTTAATTACATGGTGTGATATAATGTATCCAGATGTAATGGTGGTATTTATTTTATATGTGTAGAGTTGTTTGACTTAATTGTTAACACGTGGTATTTTTTTTCCCCACTCATATTCTGATTTCTTACTTTACTGCATTATAGATCATTCTTCTTTTGCTTGATCTTGTCCTTTCTCTTGCTATTGATTGTTTCCTGTTTTCATTTGGGTCCAATATACGTAACTTGGTTTTGTATTAGATTAATTCTGATGTACTTAGACGATTACGTTGGATGCTCCATTTTCTTTTTTTTTTCATTTAATGTTGATATTTTATGTAGGTATATTCTTTTCCCTTAACATAAGTTAATTTTTGTAGGTATGTATTAGAGTTTTGCTCTCCCTTGATTTTTTTTGTTGATGTAACTGTTTTAGAAAAAAATGATAGAATCATTTTTTTCCCCAGGGGCGGTGTAAATGTTAAGGTCAAAGGGAAGAAAATCTTAGTATGTTGTGGGACAGATTGAATTTTTGAATTATGGTACTTGCTTGCCGATTAGGAATCGATTTGTTAAAAATATCTTCTCCTAGAGTCATGAGACAGAGTACAAGAAAAGCGTGAAGAACGCTGTTTATCTCTAGTGTTGAGATGTATTTATATTGTAGTGTTTTGAGCCGGGGGTGATTAGCTCTCGCGGCTAAGCGGCATGTATTGTGAGTGGTGTTCTAAAAAACAACTGAGTCTCATGACAGGGGTTCACAGGGTGTGCCCTGTGAGTGTGCTGTCAGAAGAGTGTGTTTTTGGGCGTAGACCGGTGTGGTCGCAAGCCCTGTGTTTTCTAAGTGTATGGCGGTGTTTTCCTAAGGGAATGCCTGATCAGGGCTGTAGAAAGGGGTAAGGCCATAAGTAATATAACTGCCGTGTTGTGCAGTCTTTGTGGAGTTTGAGACATGTAGAAATGTGTAAGGCCATAATTAATATAACTGCCGTGTTGTGCAGTCTTTGAGTAGTTTGAGACATGTAGAGATGTGTAAGGCCATAATTAATATAACTGCCGTGTTGTGCAGTCTTTGAGGAGTTTGAGACATGTAGAGAATGGTAAGGCCATAATTAATATAACTGCCGTGTTGTGCAGTCTTTGAGGAGTTTGAGACATGTAGAGATGTGTAAGGCCATAATTAATATAACTGCCGTGTTGTGCAGTCTTTGAGGAGTTTGAGACATGTAGAGATTTGTAAGGCCATAATTAATATAACTGCCGTGTTGTGCAGTCTTTGAGGAGTTTGAGACATGTAGAGATTTGTAAGGCCATAATTAATATAACTGCCGTGTTGTGCAGTCTTTGAGGAGTTTGAGACATGTAGAGATTTGTAAGGCCATAATTAATATAACTGCCGTGTTGTGCAGTCTTTGAGGAGTTTGAGACATGTAGAGATTTGTAAGGCCATAATTAATATAACTGCCGTGTTGTGCAGTCTTTGAGGAGTTTGAGACATGTAGAGATTTGTAAGGCCATAATTAATATTGAGACATGTAGAGATTTGTAAGGCCATAATTAATATAACTGCCGTGTTGTGCAGTCTTTGAGGAGTTTGAGACATGTAGAGATTTGTAAGGCCATAATTAATATAACTGCCGTGTTGTGCAGTCTTTGAGGAGTTTGAGACAGGTGGAGAATTTGTATGCCAGATGCATTTGAGTTATCATGAATTGTGTCTTTGTTGATGTCATCGTGACTTCGTTGTGTGTTGTAACGTAATAAACAGTATCGAACTGTTCCAGGCGTTTACAACCTTTATTGACATCCATGACTCGTACGTGAGCTGTGTGGTGAGTGACAGTGCACACAGTATTCAACAATCACGTTTGCAACAGTGGTGATAATAACATTCCTCAATACCAATGACCCACACTCAATGCACAAGCATTCAATAATCTATAGTTCTGCTTAACTGTCAGTTCAATTTCCAGCCAACATTCTTTGGCATAATTAAGATGCGAACTAGACTTTCCCCAACTGCTAGTTCCATAAGATCCACGAATATACCTTCTCGTATTTATACTAGAATTACTCCTGCTGCTAGTTTCATAATATCCATTTATACTAGACTTACTCCAACTGCTAGTTTCGTAATATTCATTTATACTAGACTTACTCCAACTGCTAGTTTCATAATATTCATTTATACTAGACTTACTCCAACTGCTAGTTTCATAATATGCATTTGGCATACAAAGCCAGGCTAATCACCCATATATACTTAAACTGCGTTAGTATCAGCACGACTTACGTTTTCCAAGAATTCACTGCTATTTTGGCTTACAAGCCACACATCGACTCTTAGGTCGTTATACACATATATCCAGTGGCTATGCCACACTTTAAAACACTGTGAATAAGTGGCCCTGCCACACTTTCCCATAAACACTGCTATAAGGTTCGAAGCCGACACGTCGAATGACGTTTCTAAGTCAAACGCGTCATGCAAGATATGCAGACTATGTCGTTAATATACTTGTATATATACTGTTCAAAAAAAGAAACGCAACATTTTTGGTGTTACTTTTATAAAAGATATTCGCTGATTGGACATCAGTCAACCTATCGACTGTGTCCACCTGGTCATTAACTTCTCGTGGTTACCTGAATTGTACTCACCTCATGATTCGTGAGGTCATGAAAGAGGTCAAGGTCAAAACAACATTTTTGACAATAACTCGTGACAGGTTCATGAGAATCCCGTGAAACTTACTGAACACAAAACTCTCTAACCATATTATTGAATGCCTATAAAAGATTGACGCTCCTCGAATAAATTCAGTTGAAAATTCAATGCGCAAGTATGACTCATCTCACTACAGAACAACGACTCATCATCATTGGACGTTTACAGACTGGACAGTCACAAAGTGTAGTGGCCAGACAATGTAATGTGGTTAGAAGCACCATTAGTCGCCTTTGGAGGCGATTTCAAGAAACTGGCTCAGTGGCAGACCGGCCGCGGAGTGGAAGACCCAGAGTCACAACTCCTGCCGAAGACCGCTTCATACTGCTGCGTCACCTCAGGAATCGACTTGCATCTGCGTCCTCCACAGTCCAGTCAATGTCAGCAGCTCGTCGAATTTCAGATCAAACGGTCAGGAACCGGCTGCACGACTCTGGTCTTTGGGCTAGAAGACCCTACAGAGGTCCTGTTCTTACGGACCGGCATCGCCAGAACCGACTGCAGTGGGCGAACCAGCATCGTCAATGGACGGTTGGGAATGACTGGAGACGGGTTTGGTTTAGTGATAAATAATTTTTTGTGCTCCAGCGACACGATAGACGGAGAAGAGTTTACCGCAGAGTCCATGAGCGCTACGCCCAGAACAGCGTTGATGAGGTTCCTCCACATGGTGGTGGAGGTGTACGATGTGGGGGGCGATCAACTTCATTGGAAGAAAGTGACCTGGTGCAAATTGAAGGACGCCTGAATTCTTCGTCCTCACGTCCTTCCACTTCTGGCTGCACGAGGGTCGATTTTTCAGCAGGATAACGCTTGACCTCATGTGGCACAACTCACCACTCAGTTCCTCGCTGACAACAACGTCCAGACCATTCCGTGGCCAGCCATTTCATCAGACATGAACCCAGTAGAACACTTATGGGATGAACTCGACAGACGACTCCGCCAGCGAGACGTGGCTCCAGCCAATCTCCGACAGTTGTCTCTTGCACTGCGGTAAGAGTGGGCAGCCATCCCACAACAACAGATCCAACGGCTAATCGGATCCATGTCAAGGAGATGTCGTTCTCTGATAGAGGCCAGAGGAGGCCATACACCTTACTGAAATGGAGGCCTCAGTCGCAAAGAATAAAAGTCCAAACCAAATTTAATGAACATCATTTCATTGTTAAAGTGTGAAAGTTTCTTCGTGCCAAGATTGAAACATTAATTCCGTAAAATAAAATTTTGGTACAAGTTTGAAATTTGGTGTCCATTACCACTGCAATAATGTTGCGTTTCTTTTTTTGAACAGTATATATATACATATTCATTTGAGGTGTTCCATGGTGCAATCATTTGGATCGAGCTCAAACCCTAATGCTTGCAAACATGTAACAATCCTCAACAACGTGCATTTGCATCTTTTTAATGTGTGAGTATGTCGTCACTTTGTTTCGTTGTGATTTGTTCGTTTTGTTCGTTGAAAGTTCCTTCCTTCATTAAGATGCTGACTAGTGTACTCAGTTTGTGATCATTTCTACAATATTCAGATTTGATGTTTTTTTTTACACTCCATCATTCATTTTAGGTCGTCTGGGTTTAATACTCTTCTGTCTTTTGCAGAAATGACTTTAAATAAAAAGCTAGCGTCAGTTGTAAGTTCTATCGTTGCTGTGTTTCTGGCTTTTATTACGACATACTGAAGCTCCTACAGTACTTTTGCCCACATTGGTTTATAATCATATAGTTCTGGCCCCTTGAGGATTTGACTCAATAGCTGCATGTATTATGGTCTTGTTAACACTTTTTTTAAAATTTCCTGTTTCAGTGTGTTAATGGTTTCGCAATGCATCATGTATATATATATCTGTTCCTGTTTTCTAGCATGTAGAATTATCCCGGCAACATCTTTCATTTCTGGCCTACGTATTCTATTTTTAATAATTTTTAGTTTTATTGTTCTATGGTCAGTTCCTGCAAGTTGGAGGTCAAATCGCCACTCAAACTTGAAACTTACTCGGGAATACAATGTGCGCGAGGAGGGTCATGAAACATTTCAAGGTTAAAAACACAAGTGCACGACACCAAGTATACATCCAGAGCAATGGAAAAAGTAACAGAGAGAGGAGATGGAAGGAAGCAGGGTGCTCACTTTCCCATGCGCACAAGACATCCAACAACACAGACTGAGTGTCAGAATATGCTTATTAATTATGGCGTTATTACCGAAGCAATTATGTCCATTTAGATTAGTATTCTACTTGATCACGTGATTGTTTTTCCAGTGTCACATGTCACCATTTTTGCACAGATAATTTCACACTAATTTCCCGTAACACGTGATTATCACAAATAATAATTGTTTCTCAGACGCATGTGATTAGATAGATTTATTGATCTAAGTCTGTACTGTATGGGTAAATAAAAAATAAAAAAGATATACACGATAATTAGTTCAGGGTTTGTTTAAAAAATTGTATAAATAAAATTATTATGTCTTATGGTTTCATGCGTTGATTAAAAAAAAGTGCTAATTATTTTTTTCTTTTTCTTTCTTTTAACGCTCTATTTCTCACCTTATCAAAAAACCTTTGTAACTGCCAGAGCATGGGGATGCTCAGTGAGTTTTTTTCTTCGTACCGCTTATTTCTCTATTGGTATTTTTACATTGTGTTTTCTTTTCTGCAGTGAGATTTTGGTTTTCATGTAATACTTTGTTTTCTGCAATTCCCCTCCAGGTTTATTGCCAAAAGTTCACTAAAGTTATCTAGAAAATTGTTAAGACTGTGTTCGTGTTCTTTCCCTGCCTTCTCTCTTCTTTTAAAGTATATCCCAAATTCCTGTTTCCAGGTGTGTATGGGTACCCTTTATTACAATTTATTCTGGGGATTGCAGAACATTGTCTGTCTTGTAGTGCTATCAGCACGTTCTTCAATGTGTTGCCTATCCAATGTCAACATTTTTTTTCCCACTTGTTCCACTGGTATTCTTTACCTCACCACCAAATACCATTTTAATGTTTATATTCTGCAAAAGTACATACTTGTAAAAGTCCTCGAGTGTGTGTATGTATGTATGTATGTATGTTTGTATGATTGTAGTAGTCATATTTGGTAGTGATGATTAGTTGACTACTGGTGCTAATAACGCGAATGTTATTTGGATATGTGGCGATCAAGCAACAGGAATCTCAACAGGGCACGTCAACAAATGCCAGTGCCAAATGAAGCACACTGGAACTCTTGAATGAACTTTAGACACAGTTTATTTGGACAATCACGTTTGACGTACGATAATACGGTCAGAGTATACATCCTCTGATATGGACGATTTGCATAATAATAAAATGGCGAAAATGTTAATATATTATCACTCTTCAGATCGGATAGTCTCATGATATTCATATTAAAGAACTGACGACAGGACATCGTAAGTAAAGCATCAATGTTCATGTATGATCAAGCAATTTATATCATGAGCTTGATTGACATCTAATATTATAACGGTCGACCTCTCAAGGGCAGACATACCCATTATGATCAATGATATATGATACATCCAAGAATGTCCCATCTTTAAACGGCCTCGTAAACAATATATTTGGAATATCCGAATATCCTATTTGAGGCATCAAAGTAAACAATACATATTTATAATCCTAAGTCCTGAATTTGACTGACCTCTCAATCATCTGCCGTAATCCATAGGACGGCTAAAATATACTTTATACGTTTGTGATATACTTCTTCCAAACGGCACGTACTTGCAAATAATCGGCTGGATCCACAAACTTCACTTTAACTTTGATCCATTTCAGTACACACTAATGAAGGGTCAATAATTCCCCATAGAATGTGCTGACTAGATTCATCTTTGCGAAACCGCAATATACATATTTATTTTTCATAAGCTCCAATAACAAAACTTACTGTGAAATTCTCACGGCGATAGCTTCCATCTGGAAGGCCGTATAACAAGACATTAACAGTAGTTTACCCCCAATCTGGGGTTCGAACGAACAGACCAATGTCTGTCTTCCATTCCAGCCATCTCTCTCTGAGGTCACTGCGTCATCTAGTGTTTAGCAACAAAACGCAAAATACCCACGCACAAATATGGGCGCTTCCGTGCGCGATGAATTTAATTACGAATATATTCTTACCACATTTTTGTTGATGCGTACCCTCTTAACAGAAGTCAGACTCATGTCTACTTTACTACTGTTAATGACCCAAAAAGGACGCATTAGTTTACCTTATCCCCCCGCAAAGAAAAAAAAATTTTTTTTTTTTACTTGAATAACCGCGGAGAGGTAAATCAAATTATCATCTACACATAATATCAATCTAAATATACTAAACAAAATATTACTAGTGGCAGAATAAATATGAAAGTGAACTCAACTCAAATAAACAAAATTCAATGTAAGTAAATGTATAATCACTATGAACCAACATGAGGCAAATGTGGCAACACTAGACAATATTAAATAATAAAGACGATGAAACACAAATAAAATGTTAACAGAAAGAAAAATGTCAATAAATGAATTGAAATAAATGGAATATGAATACACCAAAACGATGAGTTATAAATGAAAAAGTATGGAAATAAAACACGCGAAGTAATCAACACACTTAGCAGTACTAAATAAATATGAGTGGTGATATACTACCGATGTTATGAGTGAAAATCACTAGAGCTATGAACTAGAAGTAATCTATTTGCTATAAACATATGAAATATTTGACATAATTAAATGTGATTAAGTAATAGTTTAAGCATAGCGTCCATTGCCTTAAAATGTTATTAATTCACACTGAGTTCACTATTAATTAAAGTCACGAAGTTGCAATGTTATATTAGAAAACAGTCAATACTTCTCAAAGTTCCGCTTGACTTAAAATGTTATCACTTTTAAATGTTATATGCACACACTAGTCCAATTTTTTTTTAAAGTTCATATTATTTCAACGTCAAACTGTATATGCTAATTTAAGGAAATGTACATGTAGATACACAACCAGTGAACGAAAAAAGTTCATCACAATAGTGTCGCTGAACGACGTAAAGTTAATTTAGTAGTGAGTCATAATGAAGAAAATGTTCATGCAGAGGCGTCGCTCTTCGTAGGGCGTATAATCTCGCTTGATTCAGAAGGACACCGCAAAAGGATGTCTGCTAGAACATTTTGATATCCAGGTATTGCTCATATCGAAAAGCTGTAAGATTGCAGAGCAATTGCGTATCTGGTTGATCTCGATGATTTCACGTCTCTGTTGTTGAGAGCCTTAAGAGCACCCTGGTCGGTCTCTACAATAAAGTGTGCTCCCAATAAAAAGCGTTAAAGCTTGGTAATAGACTAGACTAGAGCCAAAAGCTCTTTATCCAGGACAGAATAATTCTTTTCTGTAGGCGTTAGTTTCCTGGACACGTACATGACAGGATGCAACGTACCTGAGTAAAATTGAAGTAATGCGCCACCTATGCCGAAATTTGACGCATCGCTGCGGAGAATGAAAGGTAGGTCTGCATTAGGTAACCGTAAGACAGGTGCATTAGAAAAGTATGATTTAATGATATCCAACGTGACTTGATGTTCTTGCGACCACCGAATCATGTTAGCTGCGCCCTTCTTTAACAAAGTAGAGAAAGGTTCAGTGATGGTAGATACATGAGGAATGAATCTTCCATAGAATTGTATTAGACCTAAAAGACTCCTTACTTGTTTCTTAGTCTTAGGTGTTGTGATATTCAGGATTTTAGAAACATTACTGTCCTCAGTATGTAAAAGACCGTGACCAACACGGTGACCTAAAAATGATATGTCATGCAAACCAACATATGCTTTAGATGGTTTAGCCGTTGGGTTAAACGAACTTAAAGTGGATAATAATGTGTTCAATCCACGAAAATGTTCATCCCATGAGTCACTAAAAAGGCAGATGTCATCGATATAGGCAATGACATCGGAACGATGTGATAACATACGAAGCATCTTGCGCACAAAGGTGGCAGGAGCGTTTACTAGTCCAAATGGCATAAAATTCCATTGGAAAAGACCACGAGGAGTAGAAAAAGCAGTGAGTGGCTTTGCACGATCTGTCAAGGGGACTTGCCAATAGCCCTTTGACAAATCTAACTTAGTAAAGAAAATAGATTTAGAAAGTTTAACCAGTAAATCTTCCAAAAGTGGTAATGGTTCCGCGTCAAATTGTGTAACTTTATTTAACTTACGATAGTCAACACAAAGACGGATGTTATTATCTTTCTTGCGAATAATAACCATCGAAGAAGAATATGGTGAAGTGGATGGTTCAATTATTTTTAATTGAAGCATCTCATCCAATTCCTTATCAACCTGAGATCGAAAGTGAAGAGGAATGGGATATGGACGGACCCGAATAGGTGTGTCGTCGGTCAGTAAAATGTCATGTTGAATGACAGACGTACGACCGGGAACGTCAGTGAGAACATCCTGATAAGATTGAAGAAGAGACGACACTTGCTGACGCTGATCAGCAGAAAGGTCAGGAGAAATAGACACATCATTCCAATTTTCTGTTGAATGAAGTGATACTACCGGTATGGGTAAAGGTACATCCTGAAAAGAAGACTCTTCTTCCTGAATTACCGACAAAGCGGTATAATGATGAAGACAAGGTGTAGGGTCGTCAGTTGCTTGGAACACTGACTGAAGATAGTCAGGACGAGAGTGAAATTCCTTTAACATATTTATGTGAAAGGTTTTATGTTTGCCCATGATATCGACAATGTAATCGACATCAGAAATTCTAGAAATTATTTTGAAAGGGCCTTTCCAGGCAATGAGTAAACGATTGTCTTTACGAGGGAGTAATACATAGGCCTCGTCACCAGGAAAAAGCTGGCGAAGACGTCGATATTTATTAGCAAAAAGTCGAGCTTTTTCTTTTGCTAATTCAGATGATGTGGTAGCTAACCTACAAGCATTTTTAATTTTTTTAAAGAAATTACATACTCATAAGAGGATTGAGTGTCATTTGTAATATCCTCCTCCGTAAGTAGGTCGTGAAGTAACGACATAGGACCACGAGGTTGAATACCGAAGACGAGTTGAAACGGTGAAAAACCTGTAGCTTCATTTTGCACCTCTCGATACGCGAAGAGAGCAGCGGGTAGGACTCTATCCCAATCTTGAGGATGATCCTCAGTAATTTTACCCAATAACTGTTTGAGTGTCCTATTTTGACGCTCAATTAAACCGTTCGACATTGCGTGATAGATAGAACTAAGAGATCTATCGATGTGTAGCATAGCCATGACTTGAGACATAGCTTCAGAAACGAATTGCACACCATGATCAGATAATATTTTACGTGGAAAACCCAAACGTGAAAAAATTAACCATAGTGCATCTGCGACACTAGCAGATGAAGTACTCTTTAGAGGTATAGCCTCAGGCCAACGAGTACACATATCAATACAAGTGAGAATATGTGTATGTCCTCTAGCAGAAGGTTGGATAGGACCAATAATGTCAATTGCCATTTTCTCAAATGGTCGAATTGGAATGTCAGCAGCTTGAATAGGAGCTGCGTGGTATGGACCACGAACCTTAACCTCTTGACATGTAATACAGGAACGACAGTAGATATTAACATCTCTATGAACACCTGGCAAATAGAATGCAGATAGCACTCTGGATTTGGTGCGTGAAAAACCCGTGGCCTGCACATTGAGAGTCGTTAGCATGACGCAATATACGAGCTCTCATTGTAGAAGGTACTAAAATTTGAGATCGTACGGATGACGTAGTATCATGTACCACTCTCACTAACACGCCATTCTTCAGTACAAAACTATGTCTAGAGTTTGTTTCTGTGTTTGTAGTATTCTTAGCTAATTGAAAAAAATTTCTTTAATGAATCATCATTTTGTTGTAATGCTATAAAAGACTCACGTGATATAGGAGAGTCAACATCATTATTAACAGGAGATATTGTTGGTGTACTTTGCAACATATCCTTAGCTTGCGCTCTAGTGACAACTGCATTGGCAGAATGCATATGTTGCTTTTCCCAGGCAGTAATTTGCTGTGGGGTACACTCTTTAATCCCATGTATGCGACCAATTACCAAATCACTAATTTGTGCAGGAAGTAGACAGGCGTGTATTTTCCCTGTAAAAAATTGTGTTTTTATATCAATTATTGCTGTAGGAAAAGTCTCAACTGTGCCCCCAAAAGTGACACACTTCACAGTTTTACCCGTTGCGCATGACGGGTGGACTAACGAATGTCTGACGCCGATGGTGCTACAACCTATATCAAAAAGAACAGAGACAGCAATTCCGTTAACAAAACCATTATGTAAGTTAAGAGATCCTGTTCCATCATGTGTCGAGGCTGACATGGCCGTAGACATTGCAGGAAGGCTTGGTAACACATGTCCGCAACTCAGCGTAGTTATCGCCTTGGGCTGGAATAAAGTTGTACATTCCTGGCAAAATTTAGCCTGCTCAAAATCAAGAGAACAAGATGATGCATTATGAGGATTAACATTTGTATCCTGATCTAAATTAACCTGAGTATCATGCAGAGCAGAATTTGTCTGTTGTGTGATCTACCGTTTGAAGATCTATCCCTACCTCGAGATCGATTTTGACTATTGTCTCTAAAACTGCTACAATTATGTTATCTATTAGGATTAACATTTTGGTTAGCTTGCCAATTATTGTTATGACCATTGTCCCTTTGACCATATTGTTTGTTTGGAGACATATGTCGGTTATTAGAAAAAATTTGATCTGGATTGCCAATTATAGTTGTAATCATTACCTTGATAATTTCCAGGATCATTCTTATAAAAATCCCGTGATCCGTGAGATTGACCCCAATTTTGATTATATGGAGATCCATGTCGAAATGATTTCCCTTTAAAAGAATTGTAATTATTATCTCCGTTTTTAAAGTTCCTGTCATTACTGAGAGAGCGATGACGGAAATGATTTCCTTGTTGCATGGCAAATGCAACAGGCAATTCCTCTTTGACAAGAGAATTGCTAACTACCTTGTTTGGATGTGCAGTACAATAATTTCTACAGTTTTGCTCCATTTCGTTCATATTTGTTGGTTTACGTTCATGTAAGAACGAAAGAAATAACGGGTTAACCGAAGACAAAACCTTATCACGCAGTAATAAGTCTACAAGAGCCTCATAGGAACGTTCTATTTTGGATAGTTCAACCCATCTGTCGAATGTAAGACGTATGAGTGAGATAAAGTCACCAAAATTCTTTCCACTTTCAGGTTTTATTGATTTAAACTTTACCCTATAGCCATCCTCACCCAGTTGAAATTTTTTAAGCAAAGCAGCTCTGACAATATTGTAATCAATTTTGTCAGTGTCCTTCAACAGATTAAATACTGTCAATGCTTTGCCTGCAAGAAATGGCAACAAATGTGCGCAATACTGTAATTTGTCAATCTTATTGGCTTCGCATATTGTTTGAAATCTATCCAGGTAAAATAGTATGTCGTCTGAATTTTGTTTAAATACTGGCAATTTTAAGTTTACATGCCTAATATTTTCTTTGTTAGAAGAGGTGTGAACAAACTGAGCGTTTTGAGCATTACCTTCATTAGTTAATCTAATTTTTTCAAGCTCCAGTGCCATCAATTTTTGTTCATCTTGTCTTCTATTTTCATTTTAAGCAGACTCAAGCTAAAATCTTCTTTCATTTTCAGCGGCCTCAAGCTGAAATCTTTTCTCATTTTTTGCGGCCTCATCTTTTTTTCAGCTGCAATTATCCTTTTTCAAGTTTCTGAAGTTTTCTTTTTTTCACTAGCAATTTTCCATTTCCATATGAATTTTTCTATCATTTTCTTCAGCTGCTAATTTTCTATTTTCCATTTCCATTTTTTTATTCTCAAGTTCAATCTGAAATCTTTTGTCTTCCGCCTCTAATTTTTTTGCTTCCAACTTCTGAGCCTTGTCATATTCGACAAGTGCGAATTGACTTCAGGAGTCATACTAAGGGCTTTAGCTTGCTTAATAAAATAATCCAAAGTTGCCATTATGACTAATGTGTATTTGTAATCTTACTTCCTTAGAAAGATTTTATCAAATAATTTAAAATTTATTACTCTTTTATAAAGTGCAATTAGTTCCTGTCCATAGAACTGCATCAAATACTTGCTAATTATATTAATAATGTTATTAATCAAAGAATCAAATTATGCATTAAAATATTATCAGAGTACAACAGAAGTAGACAATGTAACAATAGCGACAAAGACGAGATATTAAAGGACGAATGAAAACGTTCGAAGGAATCAAATGAACCACAAAGTAGAACTAAAAAGAGAATTTTGCAAAGAATGCAATGAAAACTGCGAAGAAAAAATTACAAGACAAGTGACAACACAAGGTATACTCACAAATGGTGTATTAAAAAAAAAACGATAGTGAGGTTGAGGGTGACGTTTACAAACAAAATACATCATGCAAGTAAGGCACATATAAGAAATTACTACGAAAACAATAGTAAAAAACTTGACGATACAGCTAAACAATTACTATTATAAGAAACAAGTAGCGATCTGAACTTCAGCAAGGTTTTTAGCCTTGAACTGGAATTATCGCTCAATTAAAACTTACAAACTAAATCCTATAGAACGTCTGACAAGTGCCCGAATTAGCTTCGAGATGAACCTCGTTTGTCAGATCGACCACCCAACCGCCCGCATGAAACATGGAATATACAACATGGAATAAACAAATAGACATATTAAAGCAAGGGCTCAACTATACATGCCACGGTGATAGAACACACTCAATTTTACTTATCTTTTTTTCTGAAAAAATTTTCTCTGGCCCTCACAGAGTTTGCGATCTTGGCCTTCTGACGCTGCATAAATAAGCCACAATGAATGGGTTAACGTAATAAGTGACAGTGTCCAAAGTTGATGGTGGTAGGTGAGGTCCACTTGACCTTGAATAACAGTTACACTTGATTCCAAGTCCAAGATGTTGTCGCCTTGAAAGCTCAATAAATTTCGAACGATTCTTCCCTTGAAACTTGCTACCAGCTGTTGTAGACCTTTTCACAGCACACTGGCCAACCAGATTGTAGTAGTCATATTTGGTAGTGATGATTAGTTGACTACTGGGGCTAATAACGCGAATGTTATTTGGATATGTGGCGATCAAGCAACAGGAATCTCAACAGGGCACGTCAACAAATGCCAGTGCCAAATGAAGCACACTGGAACTCTTGAATGAACTTTAGACACAGTTTATTTGGACAATCACGTTTGACGTACGATAATACGGTCAGAGTATACATCCTCTGATATGGACGATTTGCATAATAATAAACATGACGAAAATGTTAATATATTATCACTCTTCAGATCGGATAGTCTCATGATATTCATATTAAAGAACAGACGACAGGACATCGTAAGTAAAGCATCAATGTTCATGTATGATCAAGCAATTTATATCATGAGCTTGATTGACATCTAATATTATAACGGTCGACCTCTCAAGGGCAGACATACCCATTATGATCAATGATATATGATACATCCAAGAATGTCCCATCGTTAAACGGCCTCGTAAACAATATATTTGGAATATCCGAATATCCTATTTGAGGCATCAAAGTAAACAATACATATTTATAATCCTAAGTCCTGAATTTGACTGACCTCTCAATCATCTGCCGTAATCCATAGGACGGCTAAAATATACTTTATACGTTTGTGATATACTTCTTCCAAACAGCACGTACTTGCAAATAATCGGCTGGATCCACAAACTTCACTTTAACTTTGATCCATTTCAGTACACAAATTAGATTCATCTTTGCGAAACCGCAATATAAATATTTATTTTTCATAAGCTCCAATAACAAAACTTACTGTGAAATTCTCACGGCGATAGCTTCCATCTGGAAGGCCGTATAACAAGACATTAACAGTAGTTTACCCCCAATCTGGGGTTCGAACGAACAGACCAATGTCTGACTTCCATTCCAGCTATCTCTTTCTGAGGTCACTGCGTCATCTAGTGTTTAGCAACAAAACGCAAAATACCCACGCACAAATATGTGCGCTTCCGTACGCGATGAATTTAATTACGAATATATTCTTACCACATTTTTGTTGATGCGTACCCTCTTAACAGAAGTCAGACTCATGTCTACTTTACTACTGTTAAGGACCCAAAAAGGATGCAACAATGATATAATAGGAAACTCTATACAGAGCTAATTTAAGCACACAGAAGTGTAACAGCCCTAATAAACAGTGGCAACTGCGATCCTGGAGCAGAGATTACTGTTTCTACTGTATCATCAGCTGGTCTTGTCAGTCATCGAGTATTATCTGGGAATACTCACGCTGTCAATATCACAATGTGAACGACTGGAACTTATTCAACATTAAGGTATGCGTTTAGCATTGAGCTGTACTGGATATACCCCCTTTGTGATGATGTGGCATATGCTTGAATTGCTGTCAATTAGATCCAGATATGCTAAATCTCACGTAAAAGCTTTTATGCAAGTAACCAAAAGGCATCCCCTGCATTGGATATAGTTGAATCAAAGAAGCGAGAATAAAGAGGGGGATGTCATGGATGGTGCAGAGAATCGGTGACCACAGTTGAAAATATATTCAAGGGGGAAGAGTGGAGTAAGTCAGGTGAGAACTGAACGAAGTACCAGCAAGTCATCACCAGTCTTGGCAGACAGCGCAGGAACTTTGGCCATTGGGAGGGCAGAGCTGGGTATTTGATCAACTGATAAATGATAATGCTGGGGATGATGATGCCATTGTGTACACCGGTGGGTTTGTAATCCATGGTAAGAAATCAGGGTGGAGCTTCTATGCCAAAGTAAAAGACAGAATCGTCACTGAACATAGCGGGGCTTACACGATAACAACCGCCAGCATGAGAATGGAGATAGAGGCAGCTACTGTAGCCTTAAGGTGGATGTTTGAAACATGATTAACAAGACAGTTTTTGTATCAGACTCACAATCCATGCTTCGGAAGGTCCAAAGTGAATGGCTCCGGCATGAATGGAACACCTCCATAGAAGCCTCGAATCTTCATGAACTGGTGTGGGTCCTGGTCATGCAGGGGTACGAGGGAATGTAAGAGCTGGCAGACTAGCTTCAAGAGCACCAATAGAAGGTCCATTGTTTATGAATAAGGGAGAGATACTGAGGGCAATTAATGATCGCCTATTAGAGAATTACACTGCACTCGATAAATCATCAAGGTTAAGATTGCTGGAATTAGGCATCAAATGCAAGACCAGCAGGAATGGACGTATGAGATATGCATCCGGCGTGTATACAACCAGCGCGCAACAGTAACTATTAGCATTCATACCCTTTGACATTTTCTGAAGGAGACTGAGCACCTATGGGTTTGGCTTGAATGCAATTACGTCGATTCTGATCAACAGTAACAATAACAATACAGAGCGTCAGCAGGCAATCTGATCATCAGAAGATTCCCCCCGTCGGACAAGTCTTTCGGCCCTATAATTTCCCTTTTTTAAATTAGCGTTGGTGGACTTGGTCATATTCTTGTTACAGTTAACAAAAAACGAAAAACTTAAAATGTCTATGTGATCAGGTAGCCGCTACATGTCCAAACCTCCTTAGTTGCCCTCTACGACATTGCCTGGCAGGTTACAGTGTTATTATTCATCGCTGCTCATTCGAACCCTGATAATCCAAGGGCTTATCCATGTAATGATATTTTGACTCCATCGCCTTGAAAGAAGTCAACAACAGAATCGATAAATAGTGCTGGAGACAGGAAGTTATTGAGAAACAAGGTCGTCTACGCCACCAGGCATGGTACGTGAAGAAGGAGAAGTATTCATGGAATGAACTCAGATTATTGCATTAAAGATATGAAGATAGAGGAATAGCTTCTTAATTGATTTCTTGACATGTTTTCGTACGAAATTACAAATATAAGTCTATGTTATGAAATCTGTCTCTTAACAGATTCGTGCTCGTTCATTTTCTTCATTGGGTCAATCTGTCAAGGTCAGTATTCAGGCTGATAAATCCAATTTCAACTTGAATAGCGTGTCCACTAGTTCCTATACAGCCCTGAGAAAACGTCCAGAGACTGAACTTTTTTTTTTTTTTTTCTTAACCAGCGGCACTTAGGCTTTCAGCCCTTCGGCCCAATGACATGTCATTGCGAGGCTGGGGAACCTGAGGACTTTCCTTCCAACCCGGTCAGGAGCTTCGCTCCTTCCCATCCACAGAGGGTTTAGCACAGGAGCCGTTCAGGCTATTCAGTCAAATTTCCGGCCGTAAACATTTCTTCAAACGCCGACGCCCGGGTTTGAACCATGAACACCTGGTCGCCAGTACAACGCCGAAGCCATTACACCAGCGCGGCTCCCAGAGACTGAACTTAAAGATTAGGCTAATTTACGAAAGGCGATTTCTCTTGACTTCTAAACACGTGATCCCATTGAGAATAAGGTCGAGCCATCTGGACGAGAAAGCACATAGTCGGGTAATTTAGTTTCAGATATAGCCAATACGTGAGTAGACTTTGGTGGCAGAAACAGACGAGAGTATATGCCAGACTTAATATGCGGAGTGGATCGAGCGAACAAAAGCGTGTGTATGTCAGAAAATGAATTTACAGGGTGACCTGAAAGAAAAAAAGACCATACCAGGTTGTTTGTATGACGTCCTATTTCGTATGGTTTATTTATTTATTTTTCTTTCACCTTGCATATTCATTGACGAGATTACAAATGTGGAGTCTGATAAGGGTCCTTATAAAAGTGAACGATGGTCGGAAAGGAAAAAAAAAAAAAGGGGGTGGGGGGGACGAAGAAACTATTTAATAATCTAGTTGCTTAAGAAAGTATGTTCTTTTTTAACTCACGCACATACTTTTTAATAAATACATAAATTTAAAGATACAGTCTTACACAGTCAGGAATGAAGCAGCACAAATCAAAATCTAGCAAAGCTAAAGAAGTTCGCAAACAGAATACATGAATATGCGGGACAACCAAAAATACTGTTATTGATAGTTCTGAAATGAGAACATGAAAGTAAATCTACCAAAGACGTAGCCCCTGTCTCGGCAATCAATAACCTCGTTAGAACAGAATTAAACGACTGAGCCAGATAGTACGAACGGAGGGCAACACAAAACGAGAAAGGTCATCTTGAGCTAACTCAACGTATAAGATCACGAGAGCCGCCAACCCCGTTTCCTAGATAAAAAAGGGTGATGCTCAGCACGGGAATAGCAAGGGTTGACATAGAAATCTGGAAAGAGGCTATCATTAAATGGGCACAATAAAAAAATGATCGTTATTTTCACCACCATACCTTAAAGAGTAGAGGAAGGAGAAGAAAACAAAGAGACTGATCATTGTAAAAATTGTTTCTAGTGTACGTGTCATGATGCCTCGACGAAAACAGATTGTGACATTACGGCACGTTTGCTTTTTCGTAATTTCTTCTCATCGCCTTTGTTATCTATTATTTCGACTTATGTAACGCACATAATTTCGTGCCTATCCTCTACTCAGCATATTTACCCTTTTTTTCCTACTATCACTGTTCACTTTTCACGCTTCAATACATGACAAAGCCAGACAATCGCCCATCCCTGAGAGATGAATTGAATCACTGAACGTGATAATACCACATTGACTCCAGGTAAATGTGAACATAAAGTTTTTGTTCAAGATTGTGCAATCACTTCCCTTCCGGCAGTAGAATGGACTTGCAATACGGTTTAATTGTATAGACGACGATTTGTCTAGACAGGCAGTCGGATTGCGACAAGTCATGTGATACAATAGATCGGCAGAATCTGATAAACTAAGTAATCAGACTTCCGAATTACGTGGGATAGGTGATTATAGACAAACGCAATCTTGGAAGACATTTTGAAGAGTGAGTGGGAAGTTTGAAATAAGTAAAATTTGACAAAACTTTACGGAAAACGCAATTCCATAAATGGAAAGTAACTGTTTAAATTCTCAAACGTATGAGTCACGCAGGAAATTCCATAAGCCCTACTCTATCATAACATGTACTTTTAATGCGATTGGTTTGGCAATTCGAGTTGTCATATACAATCGCTCTGACTGGGAGTTGCCTAGTAGTAGACACCATGAGTGCGTGGGTGAAGTCTGAGATATAATGCAGGACTTTTTAGACACAAGACACTGCATTCCCGAAATCGTCAAGTAGACAGCTCGGACTGAAGCCAGGAGAGATTAGAAGTTAAGATTCTGACTTTATGTAATACCGGACTACGAGGAACACTTCTGGGCACTACAGCAATGAAACCCTAAGTTATTCATACAGAAACTGGACTTATACAGGACTTACTCACAAAGTCGCAGAGAGATTGTTAATAGAGCTAAATACCTTGATGTGTGTTCTTGGTATCTATATCAAGTTGCCAAGACAATTTACCTGAGCAAGAAGTCTAAGATTTCTCAATTATTGAGGTGAGTTGTAACATACTTTTTATGCTTTGAATTTGACATTTTTGTACTTGCTGGCGGTTGTAGCGAAATCTGTGAGATACTCGCTTATTTCAGTAAGATTTTAGTCCTATGATGAATAAATACACCAGCCCTCAGGTGTCTGACTGGTTTCATCTTCAACGCCAGTAGGGCGATGCCTTTTGTGCAGTGGGAATGCTAAGAAAATTACCCGCCGTAAAAATCAAATACGCTTTAGTTTCGGTTTCGAAAACGTACAATAAACATTTTAACATCTCGCCGATCTGCTGCACGAAACGGGGGAAAAGCTTGTAAATAACTACTTGCCAGAACTGTGAGAGCAAACTGGCGTTTGAATTAACGTAATATGTTAACTTTAACACTAACATTTGTAGTAATTCGGACAGTTCTCAGTAGTAAGAACGAGACGATTGTAATAATTAACGCAAAACACTACCAAAGTTTTTAAAAACCCCTCTTCGCTCTGCACGCGGTCTCTTTAACATATACACGCTGTGGGCAAAGCCAGCAGAGGCAAACACACAGACAATTTTTCATTTCCTCCTAGCGGTAATATTCTGACGTCACTCAAACTAGTTGGTTTATTTGAATAGTGAGGAAAATGTTAGAGACGGGGGGAAGATGGCCGACTTGTGTAAAAATTTGTATTTGACGATTGACAGTGACAAAATTGAAAAATCTAAACCACACTGAAACTGACCATAAAAATCATATGGTAGTATAGCTAATAGTCCCCTGAGCAAAAATATGTTTTGAAAAATATGGTAGTCCAAGTCTTGGCCAAGTTAATGAGAAAATACTAAATGTCTACGGACGCTTGACCGGACAGACTGTTGTTCTTGCTCGTTACACATAACGTTATTGGGGACGCTAGTTTAAAAAAAAAATAGGCATTGTAGTAATTCAAATTCTATTAGTTGGTATAAGAGTATAGGAATAAAAGGGGAGAGATAGGAAAAATGTAACTAAAACTTCTTTTTCTATTGGCATAACTAACGCGAACTGACCAATGGACTACGAGGCACATAGTTTGTTTGGAATTGTTTTGTTTTTTCAAACTAAATTCAAAAAGTTGTAGTAGTGCCTGCTTTCATTGGTCGGCTCTAATAGATATTGGCAAGAGGCATAGTGGTCTCGTGGCCATTTGACTAGAAAATTTTATTCAAACTAACTACGTTGAGATCAGATGTGATAACATGTAAAATTAAAATACTAATTCACTATCTGGACGGGGCAGAGCGTGACTGAGGCCATATTCTTTGTCAGTCAACGTTATTTGTGACATATTTCTTTGAACTAGTGGTAAGAATGCTTTATGTATTTACATGCTTGATTAAAACTGAAAAAAGTCAGATACTGCTGTGGAAAAGTGAAGGACATGCCGGGAGCAAACAATATTGAGTCCTCACATTGAACTGTATTTGACTGTTGCATATTATTATGATTTTGTATTAATATTTTGTATTGGAAATGTTAGGAAGCCTCTGTGTTCTATGAACACTTTTTAACATGCCAAGAGCTTTTTTAAGTTAGAAGAGAAAAGAAAAAAAAATCATATAAAAGGAGATGTGGTTACTCCACGTTATTGCATTGAAGCAAACTATGTAAAAGTACAGTAGCGTATCTGCCATAGGGACCTGTGGTGTGGTCACAGAAGGATGTGAGTCATAAATTAGGGGCTGATGCACATGAATGCACAAGAGGCTGACCCCATACCGTCATGTATATATAGGAATAAGAAGTAGTGATCAGATTGAAAAGGCCAGGGTGTCTTTTTATTGCAGAGCTTTTATTTCCTGTTACCATCCGGTGACAGGAAACCTGATGAGTGGGTGTAAAGTCTCCATTATAAAGTTTAAGCTGTCAGCTGATAGCCTGAAGGAGCTTGCGTGTGGGTGCTGATCTACATTTTCTCTACATTGATATACTGACTTATATTCGACCTACGAAGAATCCCAGGTGACATGTTATCAGCTGGGACCTCTGACATTTCATCCTAAGAAACTAGTTCCTATCAAAATAACATTGAATTATATGGGCAGGATGAAAACAACAGCTCCTCATAACAAATGACAATCACTAGCAACTATTAAAGTATTAGTCTGTGAATACACCTACAGGAACTCTATATTAACCATATATTCAGGGACAAAGAGTCCATATTTTTAGTTATGATGTCCTGGGTCCCACCGTCCGTCTAGGTCGACCCCTTCCCCTTTTTTTATGCCCTTCCATCACTGTTTTTTTCCAACTATTATGTCTTTTTATATGACCGAAAAATTTATTTCCTTATTGCGATGGTATTTAGGAGCCAAGGTTCCTGTACATTTTGAAAGTACTGTCCAGGGTATTTCAACAAAAGTAATCTTTTTTGCAACTGTTTTATTGAGTGTCCAAGTCTCGCAGCCGTATGTTGCTACTGGGAATATACATGCTCTGATCAGTTGTAACTTTGTTTCTTTGCTTGTGCCTTGCCAATCTGTATTACCTTATGTGAAAATTTGCAAACTTTTAAGAGCTGTTAATGATTGATCCTAAGTATTCGAATTCATTGACACTTTCCAGTTCTTCGTTATCAATTTCAATTTCTGGTTTAGTCTTTACTTTGTCTGTTGTCAATACTTTGGTCTTCTTTGGTGTTTAGTATAGATTCTGGCCTCGCTGTATTTTTGGTGGACAGAAGTAATTGTTCAAGTCCTTCTGGGTTGGTCGATAGGAGGGACTGTGTATCGTCAGCCATATCTGATTTTCCGGGGATCTGTACCCGCCGATGTTAAATGACCATCATCTCTTACGTTTCTCATGATATTCTCGGCATAAATGTTAAACAGGTAAGGGGAAAGGGTACAGCCTTGTCTTACTCCTTTCTGTACTTCAAACCATTCTGATGTTTCCCCCTCTATTCTTACGGCTGCCTGTTGTTCTTGGTACAGCAGTGCGATGAGTTGAATAAGGTGGTTTGGAAATCCCATATTTTTCATAATAGCCCATAACTGCTGATGTTGTACACAATCGAAAGCTTTTGTGTAATCAATGAAACAAGTATGTAAGTCAACGTTGAATTCTCTACACTTTTCTATGATGATCCTCATGTTGAATATATGATCCCTAGTGCCTCTACCTGGTCGAAAACCTATAACATTATATGTAAATATATTTCCTCATTTTCAAAGGGAACCAACAGGCAGATTTTTGTTAAAGAAAAAAACATTCAATTTTAAAAGAAAAACTTTAACCAGTTAATTTTCATGTGTACATGTACCATCATCTTCATTTCACCCCTAGACACTAGAGACATCATACACCAGCCACTAGAATCAAAATACGGACTGTGTGAGATCTAGGGAGGTAGCGTTAGGTGCCCTGATACAATATATCATCATCATCATTATTCTTTTATAGTCAGGGACCTACATGTGCTTGACCTCACACAGTTTACACAGACACAACTATCTTTCTTGTTAGGTATAACATATTAACCTCCGCAGCAAACATTACATTTGCTACAGCGGTGGTAAAAGTCCATACGAATCTGGCAACTTTAGCATGTGAAAAGGATACATTTATGAACCACCGCAGCAAGCGCTGGTGATTGCTTCATGCTAATTCTCATGGAAGAATCAAAAGCAGAGGTAACCCAAGATTCAGAATGGAGTAGGGAGTGAGTGATGACCATATCAACCAGTGCATGGTTAAGGGGAGGAGCTACACTGAAATGCTATTTTCGTTATTAATCATAAGATTTTAACTAAAATGCACAGACTTAACCAACATCAATCATATGTGGTAGGGTGGGCGAGATGATGTGGCGATTATGTTGTGATGTGTGATATCACTCTCTTGTCACACTCGCACCGACCCGAACAACAATAAAACTCTTGATTCTAGAGGCAGGGGCTATATTTATTTTTACAGCCCATTCAGTGACAAAGCAAACATTAAACAAATAAACTAGCGAACATCACAAAACCCAACAAACAAAACACCCAACAGTGCCCGATGCTAATCTGAAGAAGCAAACAAAGCACAGAATAGTTAAAATCATAATATAATACTGAATGAGAAACACCACGCTCTCACCTGTCAAACAGTCCTTCCACGTGTACTACCTGACACCCTCAACTATCACACACGCACGCACTCATGCGTGTCATCCAATGCGACTAGTGAGGTGTTGTGCGTGGGGCTGGCAATCTCACCATGTAACACAGGTTGCTACCGAAACCACTACTACAAGAGCACACACTCAGCTATCACACACACACACACTCATGCATGTCGTCCAATGAGACTAGTAAGGTGTTGTGCGTGGGGCTGGCAATCTCACCATGTAACACAGATTGCTACCGAAACACTACTGCTCTAGCATATGAATACTTAATATGAAGGCAAACCACACTGTTGGCCCCATGCTCCCTCAGGAGCGGAGAAGGAAATATATATCTTGAAGTGAGCCCACGTGCTCTCACAACCATTCCTCACATAACCATAATTAAATAATCATAAAATGGACATAAAATAATATTCAACTGTATGTACAACAAATACTCTCAGTAATGAGAATAAGCTACTACCTCGTAACTGATCTATCTCAATATTCGTTACTGCATTCTGAAGCATGTCGTATGTGACGACTGGTGCGGCTGGGAATCTCATCACATGAAACACATCGTTACCAAAACAACCACTGCAATAGCATAAAAATGCTTCTTGTCGGCTTGTGATAGACACCAGCCACATTGGTGTTTCCATGCTCCGCCGGGAGCAACTAGAGAAACACATGTCTCAACAAAGGAGTGGCCTCGCGCTCTCCAGAAATCTAAATACATATTCTCACCTCACAGTAACCCATTAAATATACAGTAGAATTATCAATAAACGTGAAATACGCTAAATTACTCTTACATAGAAAGAATACAATATAATTATTCTCGCCTTAAACCAAACTGGAACTAAATACACAACGTGTCACATGGCGTAACATTATAGGTTTACCACGCGGGGCGTGTTATTCGCCGCTTTTTATACAGTCCTCGCCGCGTGGCTACAATCTTGCTATTGTTAATCTTATCTACATTCCCGTGAAATAGCTTCATACTATATCTGCCTTTCTGATAACATTTCTGTCCAGTTTCATGCATAAAACACTCTCCTACTAAATTTGCCCGGTCTGATGGATGAAATACTTGATACTAAATTCTCACATCTGGATTTAGGCTTTGCGTGCCTAATAAAACCTATCCAGACATTATTTTCACTCATCTATCATTTCTTCAAGACTAAATCATAATGTCCTAAAAAGACATTTCCTTTGGAAACACATCTATCTATATCACTAAACATTAAAACAGACTCGTGCTGAATATAATTTCAGACTTCTAGAAAACTAACACTAATTTAAATTAACTCACGTGATGATTCAGACTTATAGAACACGAATGCTAAATTCTACAAAATGCGCTAAGACTTACAGCTCACGTGCTCTGGTCCATCTGCTAACCACACAGGTCGCATCGCCTCGTTTCGTTCCCTCTTGTCTGGACTGATACTTAAAAAAAGGGCCGCTGGTAGTTCGCTATCTCTTTTTATAGGCACTAGGCTAATCACTCACTTTACTGCGCTGTGCGGATTAATCTTGGCTACTTAAATAACACTCGCGATTATCGCTTAGGAATAGCGAAAACACAAATAAAACTTACAGCTATTTAATATAACACACGAATCTCAAATATAACTCACAACTATACACCACAATTAATATTTAGGCGTTATTGTGGCCTAATTAATATATTTTCTATCTCGTTAGAATTTTCACATCCCAGCATGCTTCGCGCACAACGAAAATATGTGGGGGACAAACATGCCTTGAACTGAAGTGGGGATGGGGCCTCAGGGGCGTCTTCCCTTTTTTTTCTATAAGCCTTTTTTCCCACTGAAACTATAACTTACAGAAGCGTCGGTATATACATCTGCTTATTAGAAGGCAGAACAAAAAATATACTTTCAGATTTCAGATTTGTAAGCCTGTCATAGTCTGGTGTCAAGTGTTGTGTTCAACAGTTTAAAGGCTAGGGGTGCGTGGATAAATTTTTTATGCCCAGTAGCATACCCATTACTAAATAAGGTTGCTTCACAAAAACATCTTGGCTAGCAGGACAATATTTATGATGGGGATAACTGTCAGTAGAATAGCAGTGTTGAAGACTATCCATGATAGAATTCTTCATATCAGCAGCAGTTGCATGCTGCCTGATGACTCTTTAACAATAAATGCCTAGTTTTCGGATGTCTGCATCAGTCAGTCAGCAGAAACCACATCCTCCAAGCAGTATTATTTGCTTGCAACAATCACAGCATACATTCCTTTACCTTCATGATCCTCGCACTGACATTTATTTGATAATTTTAACCTCAGTGCCATATGGTTTCATTTCAATGACCTACTTGAATGCTTTGCTGTTACCATCACTTAGCATGGTGGCGTAGTGCAATTTCTGTCGTGTCAGAGACCGGCTTCACAAAACACTACCTGCCTCAGCCTCCATCACGCCTAAACTTCCTAGAAAGAGGCAAATGTTTGCATAAGTAAACATTCAAATAAAGGTGTAAATAAGCATTAAAAATTGTGCCTTAAAGTACAATGGAAGCAAAACAATACATGTAAGTAATGAAATGTGTTTCTAAACTTGATATTTATGGAGACCAAAAAAATTACATGAATGTAAATGTTTAGGCAAGGGGAAACTTAAAGTAAGTTTCAAAAGTAAATACCTTCAAAATTTATATCACAGCCTTGCTTCACTTTCCACGATGAAGTTTCCAGTCTTTCTTCTGGTACAAAGAACCAGCTGTTGCACATGTCTGGCAGGCACTTTTAAAAAATAACACATGGGCATCTGTGACAAGACATGTCAATACAATAAGAAACAAACATTAAATTGAGAAAACAAATGTGCACTATGCTTACAAGAATCATGATCATGTATTGAATTATGAGCAGTCATCCGTTATTCTGTTAACTCAGAAATATGTGATGATTTTTAATTGTCTGTCTACTAATAGCTAGTTCATGTAACTCCCTGGTGGCTGAAATGAAGCACGATGGGCTGCCTCCTTTGATGTCCTCCCAGTAAAGTAGCCAATGTCGTAAGGGTTAGGCTTTAGGTAGAAGCATCATCATCCTTCTTTCTACATCTCTGCCAAGAGTAATCTTGTGCGAAGACAGACACCTTTGAAGACCCACATTATGTACTCTAGGTTTTGGCCATTGTTGGACTATCACAAAGGGGAGGCTACCTGTGACAATGATGACCACAATGATGATGATGATGTTGATAATGACGATGATGATGACGGTGAGGATAATGACGATCACAATGATGATGATGATGATAACGATGATAATAGGAGTACTGCAGTGTCATTGCCGATGAAGTTTGTGTGTGTGTGTGTGTGTGTGTGTGTCTTCAAAATTCACAATGTAGTTCGCTAATTTCGCTTAAGGATACTTTAACCAGGTTGAAATTTATCACAGTGGGCCGTCTTCTTTGATGTTATCCCAGTAACTCGCCACCGTCGTTAGGGTTAGGTTTAGGATACCTAAATGTAACAATTACCCATTTTTACTGCGTGTCTGAATTCTATTTTTAAGGCCCTATCGAACCGATGGTCCGCTGTGCTTCATTTCAACCCTTCTTGCCTTAGTCATCACCAGCTGCCATCTCCACAACGAAGGTTGGCTGTAATGGATCTCCAACGTCTTCTGTCTTGGTGGTGCACTCTGATACACTTTTTCCTGTCCATCTTTTGATGTTATCTTCCCACTTATAGCGCTGTCTTCCCCTTGCACGTTTGCCTTCACCTCTCCCTTCTATTATGGTCTTCTGCAAGGTGTTATGCCTTTTTATATGGCCAAAGTATTTTAGCTGCCGAACTTTGATATCCCTCAATAGTTCTCTTTTCATACCTAGATTTTCTAGGACCTCCTTATTTGTTTTCTTCTCTTTCCATGAGATACGCCCCATTCTTCTGCATATCCACATTTCAAGAGCCTCAATTCTTTCATCCAAATGCTTATTCATCGTCCATGTTTCTACACCATACAGAAATGCAGAATATATATAACACTTGATGATTTTCAGTTTTAATTTGTGAGATAACTTTAGATGTCAGTATATGTTTCGTGTTGTTGAATGTAGCTTTGGCCATTCCTATTTTCTTCTTGATTTCTGTTTCACATCTGCCATCTTCTGTTATTATATGGCTAAGATATATGTAGCTCTTGACTTGTTCCAGGATTTTCCCATTTACGCTTATCTTTAATGTGGACTTATCGTCTGTTTTGCTAATTATCATAGTTTTTGTTTTCTCAATATTAATGTCGAGTCCATTTTCATGACTTATACTGTTCACTTGCTTCACTAGTTCTTGTAACTCCTGTTCGCTTTCAGCTAACAACACGGTATCATCTGCATATCTAAGGTTGTTTATTGACCTTCCACTGATGTTCGGTCCTGGTATCTCCTTATCTGTTTGAAAAATGTTTCGGTGTATAGATTAAATAGGCAGGGGGACAGCACACAACCTTGTCTGACACCTCTTTTTATGTCTATGTATGGCGAATAATTCCTTCCAGATCTTACTGTGGCAGTTTGCTCCTGTCGCCGGATGGCGCACTACTGATACCATAGCATCATTCGTGCTATTAGTTATCAAGTACATTAGGAAGAATAGTTACGAGGTTTTATTGAGATACGCGGTTATCAGATGGAAACTGGAATTAGGGTAAATAGCGACTAAACGCTGATCTTTGGCGGGAGTTGCTCGGCAACCGATGACGAAAATCAGAATAGCTGAAACACGCCATCGGTAGGTATTAATAGATTGTCCAACCAAAAGGCTGGAAAAAGCCCGGAGCATTTTTGCAAAGGCAAGCTTCGAGGTCACAAAGCAGTTGATCCCGAAAAGCCAGTCTGTATGGATCGCTTTATGTTATAATGTTGGAAATTCTTATGTTACAGTAAGTACAGCTTCGAATGACTTGTTCCATATTTTAAGAAATAAAAACTTGAGTAGGCCAGAAAATCCTAAATGTACAGATGACGAACTGAATTTTTATAAGGTATGAAACGGAGCCCTGCAAAGGCATCCTAGGTAAACCCATAAAGAAAACAGATACTCTAGCAGAAATACTCACCCCAACATGGATAGGCTACAGGGAGAAAATAGCCTTTAAAATGAACTATGTATTGATTGAGGAATTATAAAGAAAATGCATTCATGAGACATTGTCTGGATATGTAAATATGAATAAACACTTTTAACGGATATTGAAGATTTTCTTGCCTAACCTCATGTTGCAAGTTATACAGTGTATGCTATAATTAACACACCACAAATAACATCACAGAGGAATTTCTGGAACAAATCTGGGTTACAATATTCATCAAGAAGCAAACATCTCTGGCAATATTCCAGTAATTCATGACTTGAATGATAGCATAAGCATTTACACACCCCACACGGTCACACACATTGACTAAATGGTGCCGTGAGTTCCTGTACCCCCGGTCACACTCCCAATAAAGGTTACTGAATATTCTTATATCTTTTCCATCAACACCTATGTCTTCGAGGCATTCAATTATTTTCTCATGATGGACTCTGTGAAAAGCCTTCTTATAGTCAATGAAGCACATGTACATACTGTTTTGGACCTCTGTATATTTTTCTGCTAATATTCTTATGCAAAAAGTTGCCTCTCTTGTTCCGCTGCTCCGTCTAAAACCAAACTGTTCTTCTTGCCTTAGTACAAACAGTTAATTTTTTACCATTACCGCTTCCCAATTAGTACGTTTTACCTGCGTTGTAGGATAAGTCTTGCTTCCATCGCTAACTCTAGCCTTTTCCAGTTGGAAGTAACGAGAGCATCTCGTTTTTTTTTTTTTTTTGGAGGCATGCTCACACCAAAAACAAAACAAAACGAAGAGACCTAACCAAAATGTAAACACTGCGGCCATATTGTTGTTGCCGGTCACGTGGACGCGACAGCCAATTAAAAATTTAGAATCAAGAGGAAACCTTTTGCCGCAGAAAACAGAATAATCCGAAGCACGACTATTTCCTTATATTAAATTATACGACAAACACGTTGACCTGGAAATTATAAAATTTCAGCTATGACATTAGCATTCCCGAAATAAGTGACATGTTTACATTAATGTGTTGATTTGGACGAATCCAACGATGGGGTGTTGGGGTGTAAGCTTGGTTGCTTTGGGAGAAACGAGGTCTAATTAGATATATTTTTTTGATTTGAGAAAATCTCTCCGTATAATACCTTTTTCAAAGTCAAAATACATATTGATAGAATGGATTTTGACATTTAATTCCGTTATATTTAGATTCAGGAGATGCTAAAGTATCAGAAAATGGACTAATCCCTAATTTCTTATTTTTTTCGATTTCGACCGAAAAATGCCTCCCGCTCCTCCCCTTAAATATTATCATTTTGTGAATGTATGTAAACTTAATGTTCCTTAAGCCACACGAAACTGCCGCTCAGTCACAAATTTTTCATTAACTCTATTCAATTCTTGACTTGTTAAGGTTTTTTTGTGTGGTTTTTATGTGATATTGTTTAAAAGCATGAAAAATATATTAAACCAATCGGTTATACATCAATGTGTTTGCAACTGAATTGACTTTAGTACAGTAGTAGTTATTTTGGGGTGTTTTTCAGCTTGGTTGAGTAACAACTAGTTAATTACCTAATTAGATATAGAAAAAATAAAAATTTACATACACTGAAATATTCAAAGAAGGAAAAAAAAATAGCTAATGCAAAATGTACAAGAGAGTGGCTTTTATTTAAAAGTATGTCCAATTTTTTATATGATTTGAAAAAATTAGATGAACCTGATGATAAACTAATTAAAAAAAAATTAATTAAATTGTTAAGTAAAAAGGGGCAATAACTGGGCATTTGTACTTGATTTTGATGACATTACAAAATAACATCCAAAATCTTTAAAAATGTATGAAACCAAAGCATATTATGCATCAGTATATTAGAAAATGAATATTCTGTGTGTCTGTGGTATTTACAGCAATAATTTATTATAATATAATTAACAAAAGGTCAGAATAGTTACAAAATTGGTCATAAAAATGTACATAAACTGAGATATTCAAGAATAAATTAAAAAAACTAGCTCATTAAAATAATACCACAAATGTACTTTTAGTTAAAGGGCTATCCAAGAATGTACATATTTTGAAAAAATTAAAAGATTCTGATAATAAATTAATTAATTAGACAATAATTAAAACTGGCACGTTGAACTGGGCCACGGTGGAAACTTTGTAATTAAAAATAATAAACTAAGATTCTTGAAAAAAAAACAAAAACTGAAATTCATAACCATTATCAGATTAGTTAATTAAAGAAATATGACATATCAAGATTGTTTTAAAACTTACAATATTCAACTAGGCAGTTTCTAGATTTCAGGAATCAAAGAAATGTGTTGCATGCACTACATTTTGAATGATTTTTTTTTTTTCAATACCTAGAGTTGCCCAACAATGTTTACAATTTTGCCTGCTATCAGTACATTCTGGTATAACTGAGTGTGTGGTGCTGATTTTAGTAATGATGGCATGATGTGAAGAATAAATATTCTGATGCTTTTTAATTGCACCCACTTCTTTGACTAGTTCCTTTGTAAAATCTGTTTGAAAGTAACGATTAGGTGTTTCTAGTTCTTCATCATTAGGATGATCCTTTCTCTACTCTTTAATTTTTTTTTAATTTAGCTGTTCGTACTTATACTCGAGGCGAAAAGACAAGGTTATTATTTAATGTCTAAGACATTGATTTTTTCAAAAATTTATTTTCTTGTAAGGAAGGGTCCCGAGGCCTGTAAACAGTAAATTAATATGAAACCATTATAAAGGTATGTTATCAGGAGGCAGTCCCGCAGGACAATCCTTCAAATGTCCTCGCCAGGTCTAGAACACTAGACAATCCCAGACGAAAAAACAACAAACTCATGCCCGGGTTTTGTTCTGAACTTCCCGGTATTTTTTGCGAGTGCCTCTTTAACATATAGCTGTTATATGTTGTTTAAATTAATTTTCAAAAATTTGTTTGTTTTCCTAAGAACATGATATTTATTAATTAATTGGTCAATTTTATCTACCCACCCATAGAAGTGTTATATTATTTCACTACATTAGACTTCTTAACCTTTAACTCTCTAAACTCCCCATTAACTTTTGTTCTTCTAGTAACTTCTGAGTATCCACTAGCTAACATAAAATTAGACATGAGAGAAACTTTTATTTTCCCTCCACTGTGTTGTTAACATCTCCCTCGCCCTGATGCAACACATGTCACCGTGCACTGATTTTGTTTTTAAATGATTTTATTTCTTTTAAAAACTTTGGAAAACCTTTTCTCTTTTTGTTATAATAGTTCCCCATGTACAACATCTTTCTTGAAAACATATTTTAAGAGTTGTACACTGGTGTAAAAAATTATCAAAAAATAACTTTGATTAATATGAGACTTTATTAGTCTCATAACTATATCATAAGCCAAACCAAATGGGGAAGCTTGGGTATCATTACCAAGGTAACTTTAAAATCATATTTATATACTGTTTCAGTCTCAGCAGGTATCAATAACTTCATTCCTCATTTAGTTGGCTTATCTTTAATAGACTGCCCAAATAATTTAGTAGACATGCCTTTATTACTAACCACCCGTTAATTAGTGCAATGATGTTGTCAAGACTGATAAAGTTTCTGACATTTCCTTTGAATGAAATCAAACAGAAGTTATACTCTCCTCCTTTAGATGAAACCTAGGCTCTTGATAGAGCTGATACTTCAGAACTGACACAGGGGTTCCACCATCCAAATCATTATAGCCTTTTCTGTTATAAAAGAATTTGACATATTGTTAGTTACAGTTTGAGAAACTAAATGTAATTTTTTTAATCACTCATCCTATATTTTAATTTAATCTTAAAGAAAATTTATTTTAAAAATAATCAATTACAAACTTAAATTATTATTAAACATTATCTCTGTCGTACGGTAGGTTAATTGGTTTATTGGGCCCAGTCTAAGTAAAGTGTATAGGTTGACAGATACACGAGAATGTATAGAAAATAGATTTCACAGGTGGTAGGTTGAGGGAAAGATATGTCTCTGGAATGAGCAGGTTTCTCTCATCCAACCTATCAGTACAACTATGCTTTATTATAAGACATTCTTTGTCTCCCTGTCTAATGAAAGAACAGGTTACTCTACACACACAAACACAACAACAATATGTGACAACAATGACACACAAACGTGAAAAAACTAAGGATAAGTGGGTATGGGTCTGACCAACACACAAAGTTAAATTTTCTTGTTGTTTATATCACTAAAACTGTTATTACAGCATCAGGTTACCCAAATATATCAAGAAAATTATTTACATATAGAGGAAGTAAAGAAGAATTGTGCGCCTTCACCGTAAAGGCAAAATAACCCAAAGAAAATATTTATCCAAAGGTTGAAGGTTAGCACTAGGTTTACAGAATAACAATTATGTTACAATAAAAGACCAAGTAAAGTAAACAGAATCAAATCAAACCACCAAAGATTAATAGAAAATTTCCAGCAACAATAAAATCAACACATGCTCTCTCATTCATGTGGCCACCTCTCACACTCTTACCTATTTTGTATTTCTTCCCTTGGGTCTGTGATATCCCTTGGTACATTTATTCCATGAACATAATCTCTACTGTTTCTGTTGACTAATGTATCATCCCAGCTGTCGAGGATACAAATTGGCCCCAGTTCATCCCAAAAACTAATGAGGTGAACGCCGAATAAGTGTACTTCCCCGATAAATCCTGGTTACGAAATGAGTCATAAAGGGGTGTCTTCACTGTTCTAAAAAAAACTAGCACTGTTCCTCCGATGGGTGCACAGGGGAATGTGATTCTAGATACAGGAACTACAACTGAGTAATTTCGTTGCGACAACTCTTGCAGTGTTGGGGGCGGGTGGGGAAAAACAGTCTGGTTTCTCGCTCGGCTGGAACGTCTTTTTGTATATATATATATATATATATATATATATATATATATATATATATATATATTATATATATATATATATATATATATATAGGGTTTACTACAAATATTGAATATGTGAGGGTCCTTGGTGTTTACCGTTTTAAGAGAGGGGAACGCTTCTAGAGTTCTGGAAAAATCCGGTTGATACAAATGATGATGATGGATTTTCTATCGGCCGACTCTTTCTCAGAGTGCCACTCCTGCACATTGTATAATTTTAGTACTTCACTTGGATTACAACTGTCAGGTGTTGGGGAAAATAACAATAATGTTTCAGGTATACGCCACTGTTGGCTGAAAAAAAAAAGTATCCTGGATTTGGTAAGTCCAGTATTATAAATTATAGTCATACAGTATCTCGGCGTGTACACGCTTAACCATGGAAATGGAAAAGAAAAAGGAAAAGACCGCTGGTTCGTCCACTTGGGATCAGGTGTGCTAAAATACAAGAAACATTTTATGGGAAAATGCAACCACTCTATGTAAATATAAATATGTACAGACGGGGACACGATAGTCTCTCCTCCGCTCTGTCAAATCCTGACGAATTTAAAAGATACACGGTGTTTTTTCCCTACGCCTTACACACAGACACCGCTGGCCGCGGAGGTGGGTCAGACTGAGTCAATGAAGACTCTTCCGCCCCTTCTCGCGGCTGGCAGTCATACGCACAGTGTGTTATTTATTATTTTCTTCTCACAATGCGCCACGTACAAATTATTATCTATCATTTAGTATCTATTAAATTGTCGGTGTCTGCTAATTTGCCGTATGGCATTTAAAAAATAATAGACGTTATAATAACAATAAATTTTTAAAAAATGAAATATATACCGTATTCTGTCCTCCCACTGTCAGTCGTTCTAACACCTCTAAGTTCGGTCTGGTTAACCGTCTACACTGTAAATACAAATTACCGTCACGTCTCAGCTAGGTAGCGGTCGGGAACGTGGTCTAACATTTTAATTGAATATCTGGTTATGGAAATAGCTACGCGTTATTTTATTTAATACGCCTTACTAGCAAGACAAAAGATCTAAGTGAAGTATTTAACTGTATGATTTAAAGTATTTAAGTGTTTAACTTTAAATGCTATCACTGTAAAACACTTCTAACTATTTACCAGAAATTCCAGAATAAAAATCTCCACGATTCACTTTTTAACCAATAATCCAACAGAAATGGTTTAAGGCTACGCACTAGATTCTTCTCAAATTCTCAGTGACGACTGATAGATGGGTTATAGAAACAGTAGTATATATATCATTAAATTTTCCTTGATCTCTAATGCGATATTTTGCGCTCCTGTGTGAGACAAAAATCAGAAGCTAGAGGTATCAAGATGAAAGACATCGTGTTTCGGTCTTCCAGGGTTTTTCGTCTGGAGATTTGACCGAGATCAAAAGACTTTCTGTTCACTAGCGGGTGTCATTGTAAGATTTTGGATTTCCACTGAGCAAACTTCAAAGAAGTCTGTTATGTGTCTCTATCTCACGTGCTGTCTGTCAAATATTATATGATTGACAGATAAGCTCGCGTGAGTGGAACGAGGTAAATCGAAGCGTGATTTGTTTACTGTTATGACTGACAGGTCAACGAAGATTGTAAACACAGCGTTGGCTAGTGTTTAAAGAAAAGAAGGCGGAGACAAAATGGTACGTTGCAGAAATAGACAGTTGGTAAAATGCATGTTTAGCTAGCAAATCAAAGAGCAGCTCTAAGGTTACAATAAGCTGTCAGATTACTGTAGTTTCTATTCCAGTACACGTCACAATCTCTCCCGAAAAATACATATAACTTTCACCACTTTCTGGTCTGTTTTATTGTTTTTCACTATGAATCTGTTCGTTTATGCAATATACATGTCCTTAGCAATCGTTGCTTTGGACGGATAACCTTTAGAAAATTAAGTAAAGAAAATATATTTTACACTAAATGTTAAAATAATTACCGATTTTAATAGAAAATAGGTTATAGTAAATATTTAAATGGTAATTTGTAAAAAAAATTAGGTCACTTTGCAATAACGTGCTATTTAAAAGCTAGTGCCAGGTTTAAAGAATCGTTCTCGTAAATTACCTTGCTGTGTCTGCTTCATAAATTGGGTCGGCAAGGATATTATGGTCAATATCCATGTCTGAATCCAATGTTTCAGTGTCCCAGATATCTTCATCTGCAGAATCAGTGATGAATTATTCACTGAAATCATTGCCGAAGTTTGTTATTTTCATCTTTTCCCGGTTCTGTAAAATCAGACTTTATATCGAAAAATTTTAAATGGCGGAGAGTATTTACGGTAGGCAGTCATTACTTCGACGTTGATTATTTCTTGATAAAACTGGTTTTAAAAGAAAACTTTTACGTGTTAAATAAAGTTTATGTAGTATTTTATTATAAAATAACGATATTTGTTTGAAAAAAAAAATGATTCAAGGTATTTTGTGCAACTCCGAAAGTTACCTCACAAATATGTCGAGTGTTTTAAGGATAGAAATGAACAGAGTTAAATTAACTGACATACAGGGGATTTAGCATCACATGCCCTTCGTAATACGATATACGCTCAGGGAGAGTAAACAAATTGCTAACGGACAGCGAGAAAGGCGCCTGATTAACATCAGGAAAACAAAGACTTAGAAGCGGAATTTGTTCTTTTATTCCCTCTAAAGTTGGTGGTACCAGTACGAGGCGACTTGATTAATTGTGGTACGACCCGGAGAGACCATTTGCTGTGCTACCATTTTGTGGTTCAAGAGCTGGATCGCCATTTGTAAACCTGTACTCCACTACTGGTGAAAATTCTTGCCTTGACCAGGAAAGGTTACTTCCTGAACTGATCTGGAAACGTGCCCTCACCACAGAGACGAATCTACGGAAAAGCAGCATAGTCACTTCAGTATTTTGGTAAGTCCCAATTTGAACAGACCAAACATGACCGAACTTTATTTGCCTATATTCATTATGCCAAAATAGATCTTGCGAAGAAACCTTTTTTTCTAAATCACAAACGGCCATTTATTTACAGGTGTTAAAGCAATTGATCATTAAATTTGTATATGTTGATATTGAAAAATTCATAGTTGAATGAATTATTACAGAGCGAAAGGCACACGATATGACTCAGAACCTATAATGTATTTTCATATACACACACACACACACACATATATATATATATATATATATATATATATATATATATATATATATATATATATATATATATATATATATATATATATATATATATATCGAGCTAATAAGAGGAATTTTGCTGAATTAAATCAGCTGGGGGCTTGAACGAGCTAAATCAAACAATATACTTCTGCACAAAAGGCGGCGGGTCAGATAAAAAGTAAACGTGCTCAGACTCATTCGGCATTGTTCTTGACTACTGAAATATCTTGTAAACACTACCTCGAGGTAGAAGCATAATTATCCTGCTATCTACAACTATGTCAAGAGTAATCTTGTGCGAAGGTAGACAGACTTGAAGACCCACATTAGATACTCTAGGTTTTGGGCACTGTTGGACCAGTGCAAGAAAAGGGGGGGGGGGAGGGAGGGGGGCAATGCGTGACAGTGACAGGTTTCTATATTAAAATGAATAAGAAAGCAGACGTGTAGAGATAACAGTGAAGTGAAGAAGATGATGCAGAGAAGAACGATGCATTGAAAACTTGGAAAATAGTGGAGCATTAGTGCTAGATAGTAGAAGAACCTACTCTTTTCGTCATTATTGTATTTTAAAAAGCGCATTCGCAGTTGTTAATTGCTCAAATAAATGTTTATAATTTCCATTTTTCTGTCCTTTTGTTGTAGGAAGCAAACTAAGATCTAGTGGCGGCCTCCCCCTGTCATAAATGACTATAGGCATGATGCGCCCATGAGGTGATAGACCTCAGCTGCTGTTTTTTTTTTCCTGGTGTTCTTTTCTCGTGTGCTTGTTGGAAGAGCTTCTTATCGCCCAATCTGAGCTGGTGTCGTAGAGAACATCTCCACTTGATGTGACCGACAGCTTTGTCCTCTCAATTTGCTGGATTTGTGTCCTGAGCCTTCATGCCTCTCTTGCATACAATCTGTGAACCTCAGTTGCGGTCGCTCGGCTGTTAATCTAAGAACTGATGGCCCAACGTTTATAAATAATTGCATTTAAGAAGTTCGTTAAAAAGAAAATCCTGTTGATCAATTTCAAGTTGTTGTTTAATGCGAATAGGATTTTTAAAGTTTTACAAGAGCACAGAGGGGGGACAGAAAAACACGCATATAAGACATCTGGAAACTGTAATGAATGGGATAAAGAAGGCATGGCACGATCATAACGGGTGATGCAAGACAGTGGGACGGTATGAATTTGCTGAAGTGTTATGCATTTTTCGCGGCTGAAGGATGATGATAATGACGACAATGATGACGACAATGATGACGATGATGATGACGACGATGACGACAACGATGACGAAAAATGATGAAGATGATGATGATGATGCTGATGATGACGGCGCTGATGATGATGATCATGATGATGAGGACAACAATGATGACGACAATGATGACGACAGTGATGATGACGATGATGGTGACGGTGCTGATGATGACAATGATGATGATGAGGACAGTGAAGATAATGATGACGAAGATGACGACAATGATGACGACAATGATGATAGCGATGATGACGATGATGATGATCCTGATGATTGTCACATAATTGTATTCGCCCTCTTTTCCTCTCCGGCAGTATTGATGTACCTTTATTGTGGGTAATAATTATTGTTGGCACGCTCTTTTTCCTACCTCCTACAGTATTTGGTATTTTCGTGTCAATGTTCACACCTCTTCCATTCATACGTGTCATATTTGACTGCCTATCCTCGCGGAGATGAGTTACAGGTAAACCCAGATTGGTGACAAGAGATACACGAGTAATGACGCCCAGTAGTTGTTTGTATAGGGAGTGCCGGTCAGTTATCGATCTTGTGGAATATTACAGACACACCTAAATAAACATCCGGACAAGCTTGTTATGAGCAAGATGAATGTAAGAAGGTGAAGTGATAATCATTATCGAGAATTGACGGAAATACCAATTCCATATATGAGAGTGACCGTTTGAATTTTACAAACGAATGAGTCATGCAGAAAATTCAATGAGGAAAGTTATCATTAAATGCACTTTCGAATGCTATTGGCTTAGCAGCTTAGAGGCTATTATACGTTCACGTTGATTGAAAGTTTAGTCGGAAACGCCAGGTGTGAGCGCGGGCAGGAAAACTGAAAAATAATGCAGAACATTTTAGACATACAACACTGCATTCCAAAATCGTCAAAGTAGACAGCTCAGATTGAAGCACGAAAGAGTAGAAATTAGGATTCTGAACTTATAGGAACAAAATACAAGTATTGGAGCACCTTTTGAATAATACAATAAGGAAACTCCACCTTTTAATACGGAAACCGGACTCCGACCGGACCTACTCACAAAGTCACAGAGAGATTTTATAATAGAGATAATACCCCAGACGTGTGTACGAGGCATCTTTATCAAGTTGCCAAGAACTTTCTACTGAGCAAGAAGTTTAGAGTTCCCAACTAGTTTGGGGTAAATTGTAACATTTTTTAATACTTTGAATTTGACATGTTTGAACTTGCTGATGGTTATACAGGTCCTTAAGAGGCTGGCAACCTCAGCACGTGAAAAAGATATATGCATGAAACACCACAGCAAAGCGCTAGTTATTGCTTCATGCGGGCTCTCACAGGGACCCAAAAGCAGAGGTAACCCCACACTCCAAGTGGAGAAGGGATAGGATGATGATGACATCATATATATATATTTACTATCATTTGTAATAAGTTGTATGTGTATTTAAACATGTCCAACCAGGCACAAGCCACTTGCTGCTGTCCAGTCGAAACGTTTCCAGTAAATTAACTAAAAGAATGGTTATTATCATCATATACCCTGAGTTATATGATATACGCTCAGGGAGAGTAAAAATTCAGAGAAAAGATTCGGTGGCGGACAACGGGAAAGTCGCCTGATTAATATCAGGAAAACAAAGACTTAGCAGCGGAATTTGTTCTTTTATTCTCTCTAAAGTTTGTTATACGAGCTAATGAAACCATTTGATATACGATTCTACGATACCAGCTGTACTGTGGTTCAAAGCTTGCGATTGACACTTAAAACCTACCTTCAACGGATTGGGAAGATACCTGCCTTGACCAGGAGATATGCCCTCGCCACAGAGGCGAATTGACGGAAACAGCAGCATCAACACTTCAATAGTTTGGAAGCTAAGTGACATTTTTAGAAGGTCAACACAACAGAACTTATTGATCTATATTCCACAACTAAGCTTCCTAAAGCCGATATCAGTTTCAATGACGAAATATATTCTTTATAGTAATCACCAGTTCATATTTATTTACATTTGTTCCAAAGTAACTGATCATTAAATGTGTTATATGCTGTTGTTTACAAATTGATAGCTGATTTAGTTATTACAGAGAGAAAGGCACACGGATGAATCAGCATCTTTAAATATATCTATATTTATATCTAAAGAGCCAAATAATAATTAGAATTTCACTGTTAATTCAGCTGGGGGCTTGTACGAGCTAAATTAAATTATATAATTCCTTTTCACAAAAGTTGTCAGGCAGATAAAAAGTTAACATTGCTAAGACACATACAGCATTGTTCTTGACCTGAAATATCTTGTGAATACTCCCTCAAGGTAGAAGCATTATCATCCTTCTATCTTCATCTCTGCCAAGAGAAATCTTGCGCAAAGATAGACACCTTTGAAGATCCACATTAGATATTCTAGGTTTTGGCCATTGTTGGACCATCACAAAGGGGTGGCTACTCGTGACAATGATGACCACAATGATAATAATGACGATGTGACGACAATGAAGAAGACGCCACTGATAATAATGATGACGGTATGATGATGACAATCACAATGATGATGATGACGGTCACAATGATGATGATGATGATGACGATGATAATATGAGTACTACAGTGTCATTGCCGATGAATTTTGTGTGTGTGTGTGTGTGTGTGTGTGTGTGTGTGTGTGTGTGTGTGTGTGTGTGTGTGTGTGTGTGTGTGTGTGTGTGTGCGTGTGTGCATGCAAATTCACAATGTAGTTCGGTAATTTCGCTTTATTCCTTCATTTTTTAAAAACCAAAATTGCTTTATGTAAATTATCTTAAGAATTTCTATGATTTCATGCAAGGTGGATATATCGTATGGTAGCCATTTTCGCTCTGTATCGACTGTTGATATGTTGTATTTATTTTCAAAACTTGTCATTAAATTGATTTTCTCAACATTAGACTAACCTAAAATGAGATCTAAACGTCAATCACTTACAGAAAAGGCAAAGCTAACAACAAGTGATGCATTTCGAATACCAGGATGTTCGGATATTGGATATACTGACTGTGAAGTTAGAAGAAAGTGGTTTGAAATCTGCTTATTAATCAAGTCACCATATGTGCAGACCATCTGTAATGTGTGTGTCGTGCCTGTCTCCCCTGCTCTGCAGCGGTGGTCCAAAAATTGCCAAGCATAGAGTATAAAACAGAGGGTCTTCAAAGGTATCAACCTTCGCACAAGATTAATCTTGGCAGAGATACAAACAGAAGAATTATGCTTCTATTTCAGGGATATATATATATATATATATATATATATATATATATATATATATATATATATATATATATATATATATATATATATATATATATATATATATATATATAATATACATAACAGTAATTTTAAGAAATTAAACATGACAACTGAGATCGTTTAAGCTGCCATAAACTTTTATGTTCCCGCCCCTTCTGTGAGGAAAAAAAAATTATCGTATTTCTAAGCCCCCCCACTGAAATGATTCAGTAAAATATTACTTTAATAGCTCTGAATGATTATGTATTTAAAATAACTCAGTCATATGTGCATGTGACGTATAATGGAAATACAGCCTACAGTATCTAACAGTCTTTCGTGACCTCGTAGCGTTCTATGATTTGCTAGCAAAACCATGCATTTTTCTGCCTGTCTTACTCACACAAGCTTATTCTTCATCTACGCCTCCTTTCCTTCAACATAAACAAACGAAGTTATTTACCAACAATCGCGACCTGCCAGTTATAACAGGGAGCGAATCAGGTTTGTTTTTCAAGTTTCTCATGCGAGCTGATCTGTCAACCATCGGATAACTGACAGACCGCACGTGGAAAACAACGGATCTTTTTTGAAGTAGCGCTCGGTGTGACAGAAGTATGTAAATATATTACATGATATCTACACGTTTTTGCTTCCATCTGTTTTCCACCTTTTCTTGCTTATTAGTTATGCACGTTTAGTTAACGCAGTACCCCAAACTCCGACTCATTCATCTGTTTCATTCATAATTTTGCCACGCCTTATATTTTTCTTTTCTCTATTGTCTTAACAGGCACTAGGAATGTTTAAAATCAGACCGATTCGCGTGTAGAGAGAGAGGGGACGGGTCGTATAATTGTAGAATCAAGAGCGATAATTCAAAAGTTGTACCTTTTGATAGATGCACGTAGAAAGAGAAAAGGGGGAGATAAGCTATTGAAAAAATAAAGGGCGATTATCCAAAAGTCGTACTTTTGTCAGGGGGAAATAATTACAGTTTCTCTCTTCCCCCCCCCCCCCCCTCATCGTTCATTCGTGAATGTAATTAAGCTACGGAACGAGGGAGATCAAAAAGACAGTTTGCTCGCTGCCGGGGTCTGGCGGTCGGCAAAAGGTGGCAAAATTAACTTTGATTCAAAATTTGACCACGGAATTCCCCAAAATGTTATGTCTCACACTGGTCAGCGACTTTTTGTCTATTTCACATATATACATTCCAGCTTTCAAACTCAGTTTATCTAGTACCCACAAATTTTCAGACGTCTGGCTTCCATATTCTAGATCCATTATAACAGTGGAATTTCTTAGTTTTTTCGATTGGAGATAGTCATTTTGTGTTGCGGTAAATATTTATAATAGCCTCTTGAGTGATTTAATTGTTAAGTCCGGCATTATATTTCACTAAGATTTTTCTGTGTTGAGTGATTTAATTTTTAAAGTCCGTCATGATATTTCACTATGATTTTTTTGCTAATTGACTAGCAAATTAAAAACAACATAGAGCTAACTTTTTAATTTAATTACTTGCTATTAACTAGTAAGAGATATTTTGGTCAACGGGTAAATGCACTATTCATTATGAGTACTGACGAAATAAATATTTATTTCTAATTCATTATGAGCAATTTTATAAATGACTAGCGTTTATTTCAGGGGGTTTTTGTTAAACGATAAATAAGATATACAATTGTGTTTTTCTAATTTAAATTTAATAGACAAGTGGATATTAAATTATACCTCTACGCGGGGTATTTTTAGGATAAAATACTGATTGTGGTTAAATGTTGCATTTTGTTCCTATAATTCTAGTACGGGTCACAACCCAAAACCTACCAGCGGCTTCAATATAAATCTGAGAAAACGGATCTAAGTACAATAGACGCCAAACAAACATTCTTATGCACCCAGCGGGTCTTTGCGGTTTACCTGTTAGGTTCCTTTCTTAGTTTACCCAGAAAGAGGGAGAGTACCAACAAAAGACAATAAGAATAACTGTAACTGGACCTATAGCTATCCAGTTTTAATTTTCCAATTTTTCATCTACGTTCAGCCCGCTGTGGCGAAGAATAGCAAATTTAACATTACCTGACTACCGACCACTTGTGTTGTGGCGAGGAATTATCCTGAAGAAAAGATTTATCTACCTGACTTTCTATTTTACTATCGAATATTTCAAGCTACTGTGACTATTTTGAACTCGTTAGTTGTATTTCATACCTGAACTAATTGCCGTGACATTAACAGAGTCAATAATAATAAATAACAAAGTAAGCGTTCACCAAATAAGAAGATAAATCAGTCATTTGAGGAACTGGGGCTTACTTTGCCAAAAGAACCGACACTGAATCTGTTACCTGGAGCATGGAGATATGTTCAACCTGTTGTCAACTCTTATTTGGTAAGCGAGAATGAAAATGTGATCACATGTTTGTCAGAGCGAGAGAAAGGAGGGATGAATAATTCTTATATTGTGTAATCAATGTACTCACTTTGTTTTGATTTTTGCCTTCTTATGTTTGCTAATACTGTTCATTTCAGGATAGATTAATTAGAAAAGTCTGTTCTTTACAGTATAGTCAAATCCTATACCATAGTGCTAATCTTTTGACATTTTTGGGGGTTAATTAACTTCTTCTTGTGGGATCTTGTCTCAACAGAGGGGATTGCACTTATGTGTTTATTTCTTTATTAATTTTTAACCTATGATATTTTTTTATATATTTGATATTTGATTTAAATGTTGTGAAGTGTTCTTTATGATAAATAAAAGTAACATAAAACTTAATTACCTGTGTCGGTCAGCTCGTCCCAATATAATAATAATAATAATAAATACTTTAAGCACCAAACACGACGCATAAGGCAGAAACCAGTGCTCTCCAGGTTGTTCGTTGTGACGCCACTCCTCTTAGCACTTGCACATTATTTAGGCCCAATGTTCTTCCTTCTCTTATTATTGTTCTTCTGAGTGTTTCTTTTGGTCTTCCTTTTTTCCTCTTACCCTCAGGAACCCAAGTGAGCGCCTGTAGTGGTATTCTGTTGTTTTGCATTCGTAGGACATGACCGATATATGACCATCGTCTTTTCCTTATATAGTCGGAGACATATTTCTGCCTAGAGTCTTCTCTTATTTGTCGATTAGTCTTGAATTCTTTCCAACTGATGTTCATGAGATTTCTAAGACATTTGTTCTCGAATGTATTCAGCTTGTTCTCCAATGATTTTGTTATTTTCCAACTCTCACAGCCGTATGTTAACACTGAGATAACATTTGAATTAAACAGACGAAGCTTGGTATGTATATTCAATGGTCGTAATTTCCAAATGTTAGATAATCTATTGAAGGCGCTAGCTGCCAAAGCAATTCTAGTATGAATTTCTCTTGTTGTGTCACCATCTTGAGTCATTTTACTGCCTAAATAAATGAAACTTTCAACTTTCTGTAGTTTTTCCCCGTTCAAGATGATATCAAAGGTCTCGTTAGAAAAGTTCATAGCTTAAGTTTTAGAGGCATTTATTTGGAGACCTATTTTAACCGAGAGATGACTGATAAGTGCAGATGTGATGAAAGGGAAATGATCTTGGGAAATACGTGTTGAGTAGAGTTAATTTTGGGTTAGAGTACTTGCTTACAGATTGGTATGGATTTGTTTAAAGATATCTCCTCTTAGTTTCGTGGAAGACAGTATGTCAGATAGCAGGTGAACTCTGGTCATAATGTACTGTTTCTGAACTGGTTTTAAGTAATGTGTGAATAGCTCTCGCGGCTAGTGTCCGCAGGGATTTTTGAGAGCAGTGTTAAGAGAACAGTAGATTCTCGTGACTGTGTGAACGGGGTGTGTTCCCGTGGGTTCAGTCTATGCAGGGTTTTTTGACTGAGGTGGTCAGCCCTAAGGTGGTTTTTGGATAATGTATGCCTGCGCAGGGCTATAGAGATTTTGTAGGCCTTGATTATTATATATCTGCCGTAGATGCAGTATTTGTGCACTGATGTGAAGTATAGAGATTTTGTAGGCCTTGATTATTATATATCTGCCGTAGATGCAGTATTTGTGCACTGATGTGAACTATAGAGATTTTGTAGGCCTTGATTATTATATATCTGCCGTAGATGCAGTATTTGTGCACTGATGTGAAGTATAGAGATTTTGTAGGCCTTGATTATTATATATCTGCCGTAGATGCAGTATTTGTGCACTGATGTGAAGTATAGAGATTTTGTAGGCCTTGATTATTATATATCTGCCGTAGATGCAGTATTTGTGCACTGATGTGAAGTATAAAGATTTTGTAGGCCTTGATTATTATATATCTGCCGTAGATGCAGTATTTGTGCACTGATGTGAAGTATAGAGATTTTGTAGGCCTTGATTATTATATATCTGCCGTAGATGCAGTATTTGTGCACTGATGTGAAGTATAGAGATTTTGTAGGCCTTGATTATTATATATCTGCCGTAGATGCAGTATTTGTGCACTGATGTGAACTATAGAGATTTTGTAGGCCTTGATTATTATATATCTGCCGTAGATGCAGTATTTGTGCACTGATGTGAAGTATAGAGATTTTGTAGGCCTTGATTATTATATATCTGCCGTAGATGCAGTATTTGTGCACTGATGTGAAGTATAGAGATTTTGTAGGCCTTGATTATTATATATCTGCCGTAGATGCAGTATTTGTGCACTGATGTGAAGTATAAAGATTTTGTAGGCCTTGATTATTATATATCTGCCGTAGATGCAGTATTTGTGCACTGATGTGGAGTAGAGATTTTGTAGGCCATGATTATTATATAACTGCCGTAGATGCAGTCTTTGTGCACTGATGTGGAGTAGAGATTTTGTAGGCCATGATTATTATATAACTGCCGTAGACGCAGTCTTTGTGCACTGATGTGAGGAGTAGAGATTTTGTAGGCCAGGATGTGTAAGGGCCGTATGGTGTGTTAACTACATTATGAAGATTCATGTTTCGATGTAACTGTATTCGTCTAGATCTACGTGATGTTATAATTGTAATAAACCATGGTTAAAATATCATCAGACGTTACACCATTCCATGACTTGGTGTGTGCGCTACTGTGAGTGACTGTCCCAAACCACGCTTCACCTTCTTCAACCAAAAGATAAAAAAGTCTTTAATTATCAGTGGTGGACCAAACCAACGGGTCGTAACACCCCCATTACATTCGCGTAACAAGAGGGTAAATTAGGTCAGATTCTGGACCAGTCATTACAAGTGGGAACACTGAACTGTGTTATGTTTGGCTCTGTGTGGGCGTGGCTTAATTCAACTGTACACAGGTATCAGCTGACTGCGCATATCCATCCTCATATCTTGGCGTGTTGTAGCAACTAAACTGACTTTATCAGTTGGTTTCCATATCAAACAGCTGTTATCTGATAGCGACATTGATGCCATAATTGTTACAGTGCTTGTTCCAGTCTTTCCATATGCAGATTCAACTATAGGTGCAGTATTTTGGAGAGTTCGTCTGCACGTATACCTCAAGTGATTGCGGGGTTGCTGTGATCGGTTCCTGTCGTCTGATGCATTGTTGAGGACATACTGTACAGTGGCAGGGATTTGAAGACAAGAGTGCCTAGTCCTTGTACCTTTTCTGCAGTGGAGTGTTTTAACGTCAGAACTTTGTGATATCCAGTGTGTTGGCGGAAGGGTCAGGATTACCTTCAGTTAAGTGCTTTTGTTGTGTGTAAATGTTGCCACTTCTGTCCATGTCAACAAGCCTCAATCTGCACTATCCTATTCTATTGATAACTATTGTTGTTGTTGTCGATAATTATATCGATTAATTATAGAATGTGATGATGTACAGGGATTGATGATACAATATTTGAGATCTAAACTTGATTTGGTATAATGAAAGTTTAATTAAGACATATATGGTTGACTAAGTAAACAAGTCACAATGGATTCTGATACAGATCCGGAGGATATGAGACCTGTTTTAGAGTATCTGTTTCAGGAAGGGACAGATTGTCAGAGATTAAAAAGCCCAGAGCTTGAGTCACATCTTATGGACAGGTTTTTGGTCTCTGCATCGAGATCTCTAAGAGAGTTTGCTAATGAGAGATTTCAGTCAATTCCTCATGTGAGTATGGCTGAGGATCTGGCAAGGTTATTGGTTTTGGACCTTCGTCTGTTCTTGGACAATTATATTAGTATAAAACGTGATAACATATTGAAGAGTATACGTACGTTATTGCTCGACGGCATCCATAGTGACCAGAAAGAAGAGTTAAGGGATGAGAAGCAAATAGGAGACATAAAACAGAGTACACAGGAGCTAAGGGAAAGTTGCTTAAAAAGTACTACTGAAGTGAATAAGCTGCAGGAAAAAGTGACTAAACTTACAGGTGATTTATGTAAATCTAATTCTGAGCTTGCTTGTGTTCGAGCAAAATTAGACTCGGCATTGTGCAAAATTAAAGAGATGGAAGCTCAGATTGGGAAAAAAAAATGGCGAAATTAGAAATCTGACTCAAAAAGTTCAAGAGAAGACGGAGATTTGTGGTTGCCAAATTAAAGAAAAGGATACCATATCCCTAGAGAAGGTTGATAGGCTTACGAATAGTCATGATATTGAGATTGAGAGGATTGATAAAGAGAGAGTGAAAGAATTAATGGTGGAGAAAGACAAATTGATTAAGATTGAAAATTTGCTAGCAGAGGAAAGCTGCAAGGTCTTAAAAGCGGAGAGTTTAAACAAGAAATTAAGTGAACAGATTGCACTTAAGGACTTTGAGATTGTAGAAGCAAGAAGAAGAATAAATGGTCTGCTTGACGTAGTCTTGAATAGCAATATGTGTGTTGACGATGATAGACAGAAAGTTTTCTTATCATCAGAAACACTAAAGCAAAAAGCCAGCTTTATACACCCTTCTAGTCATACCCAGTCAAGGCAGTGTGACTCATTTTTTAAACACATTGCCACAAGCAAAGAAAAAAATAATTTTGATAGGAGACATAACCCTAAGGTTATAAAGTACCAAGGGAGTTCATCCTACGGTAACGTTTCTTCTCCCAAAAACAAGAAAAAATGTGACAGATCTCAACATTGTGATTCTAAAAGTTTAGAAAACTATAGCAGAAGTAATTATATGAAAGTTCATCAGTCTAGTAATAATTTTTCTGCTAAAAAGTCAGTTCTATCTGATGGACATTGTTATCTGGGAAGAAGTATTAAGAATAACTATTGTAACTGGGATTTAAATCAGTACAACGGTGTTAATAGAGCAAATAACAATGCTCTCAAAAGAAATTATACAGATCGCAACCAGGTTAGCTGTGCTCCACATAAGAGCAAGATTCTTATTAATCAGAGTAATAGGAACGGTAATAGGTTCTTAAATGCTTTTGCTTGTCATGCTGATAGGTTTGAGAGATCATCTCGGTCTTGTGAAGGTAGTAAATTTTTTTTCAGCCTACCGCACTGACAACTGTGAATTATAGGTCAGGTTGTCCCTGGGACGTCTATGTTGTCTGCTATGTGACGAGAGTTGTTGACATCGCAGGAGGGCCACAACCTTACACCACGGAGTTCGGGTAATTGTGTAGTGAACTTTTCCGTGTTTCCTCATAATCTTACCATGGATTAAAATAGATATTTTCATTTGTATTGTCTCACAGCGAGCGACTTTGCGAGGGGAATCACCATTCTAATTTGACATTACCTGCGAGAGATATAGATCACTATGTACCATTTATCCATTCAAGCGAGCCTAGCCAGTACGTTAACCCACCGTGTCATGATGTCACCTTGCGTGTTGATGAGATGTTCGCAAGACCTCGAAGGAATTTTTTTTGGTTTTTTTTCAAAGGTCCTGTTTATTTTTGTTCTGTTTACAAACACTGAATGTTATTGTATTCTTTAGTATAGAACTTTATATGTTGTTAATGAAATATTATGTAATCTTTGTAACATTTGATTGCCATAATTATTTGTTGGTTGTTACTTATATGACTGTATTTTAATTATGCATTAAATAATTTCTATGCTCAAACTTATTTACTGAGACAATGTAATAGTCATTTTTATAGATAGTCCTGAGTGTTTTTATGCACTACTTAAAATTTTGGTTTTGTCTTTCATCATGGGTTTCATACCATGTTTAGTTAACATATTTATATACAAATTATTTGAATTAATTGTTTAGTGAAAGGTAATTTTAAACATAACTTGTATGTATTATTAATGATTTTTCGTTGAAGTTAAGGACGTATTCTGAAACTTGGTTTCCATTTTTTCTCAATTATGACATTTGATAATTTAAACGATTCGATTTTTTGTCAGCTAGAATTAACTTAAATTTCCTATTAAATTAAGTGGGTAGATTTAACAGCGACGGCTGATACTCTTGTTCATTTAAAGAATTTAAATATCTGATTATAATACATAGTTAAGATAAATAATATTACACTTATATATATTTATAACTTCGTTTGTAGTTAACATTTTATTACCCAATGTGACGTTTCTTTGATGTATTTTTTTTAAAAAAAAAAGAAGAGAAAAAAAAACTTACACGTTTTGATGTGTGTCTATTTAAAGATAAGATTATTTTTATGTTACTCAGCTAATTTAATTGTTAGTTATTAATTATAGCTACATATTACTTAGAAATAAAAATACTATTTTTATTTAACCTAAAGAGAAGAAACATTTTTTTGTATTGTAAATTTTTGGAAAATGTGTTTTGAACATTGTGATATTTATTTTTTTTCTGCGCCAGCGCTAGATTGTATGTTAAGGTTACTATTATGTAGTGACATTAATTCTTTGAAAATGTTGTGATGTTTGGATGTATTTTTTGGTTGTTAGCGCTTGACTATGCGTCAATGCGGAACTTGTGTTATCGTTAATAATTTTTTTGTTTGGGTGATATTTGATGTAATTTATTTTTAGTTATGTATAAGTTTATAATTTAGTTAAATTACTTATTATGCTGTGCTTGTCATAAGCTTTCTTTTTTTGTGTTAGTATATAAATATACTTTAGCATTTTTGTATTTTACAATACGTTGTTATATTTGGATAGTTATTGTTAGGTCTTGTTACCAACTTTCTTTACATTTGCATCTTTACTGTCATCTCTCTTTGTTGACTATTCGTCATTTCTTTACATCTTTTCTGTTGTCTTTTCAGTATTGTCTGATATTTTGTTTATGCTTCCGTGTTTCATCTTTGATGTCATTCATACTTCTAGTATACTTTTTTCGTGTTACGCTATTTATACTTTCATTCTTTGTAGTGTTAAGTTAATTATATGACTTTAGATAATGTAATTGGTTCTTATAGTTCTATTTGTTTTACATGTATGGAATTGTTGTCTTCATTGTCATCTTATGATTCTATTTGATTCTTATCATATTCCCATTTCATATTTTGTCTTTTCTCGTATGATAATTTATTTTCTGTTTAGTTTGTACTATGTATACTTAATTTGGGTTTTGTATTAGATTAATTTTTATTTTGGTATGCTTGAATGATTATGTTGGATGATTTAGTCGTTATCTTACATTTATTGATGATATTTTTGTAGATGTGCTATGTTCTCTTGTCATAGGTATATTTTTGTAGGTAATTGATAGAACTTCATTAATTTTTAAAAAAATTTTTGGGAATTAATTTAAGAGGTATCTGATATAACTTCATTGACCGTTAAATTTTTGGGAGTTAATTTTCAACAAAAAAAAAAATGATATAATCATTTTTTTTCCCTGGGAGTGTGGCAAACTGATAAGTGCAGATGTGATGAAAGGGAAATGATCTTGGGAAATACGTGTTGAGTAGAGTTAATTTTGGGTTAGAGTACTTGCTTACAGATTGGTATGGATTTGTTTAAAGATATCTCCTCTTAGTTTCGTGGAAGACAGTATGTCAGATAGCAGGTGAACTCTGGTCATAATGTACTGTTTCTGAACTGGTTTTAAGTGATGTGTGAATAGCTCTCGCGGCTAGTGTCCGCAGGGATTTTTGAGAGCAGTGTTAAGAGAACAGTAGATTCTCGTGACTGTGTGAACGGGGTGTGTTCCCGTGGGTTCAGTCTATGCAGGGTTTTTTTGACTGAGGTGGTCAGCCCTAAGGTGGTTTTTGGATAATGTATGCCTGCGCAGGGCTATAGAGATTTTGTAGGCCTTGATTATTATATATCTGCCGTAGATGCAGTATTTGTGCACTGATGTGAAGTATAGAGATTTTGTAGGCCTTGATTATTATATATCTGCCGTAGATGCAGTATTTGTGCACTGATGTGAACTATAGAGATTTTGTAGGCCTTGATTATTATATATCTGCCGTAGATGCAGTATTTGTGCACTGATGTGAAGTATAGAGATTTTGTAGGCCTTGATTATTATATATCTGCCGTAGATGCAGTATTTGTGCACTGATGTGAAGTATAGAGATTTTGTAGGCCTTGATTATTATATATCTGCCGTAGATGCAGTATTTGTGCACTGATGTGAACTATAGAGATTTTGTAGGCCTTGATTATTATATATCTGCCGTAGATGCAGTATTTGTGCACTGATGTGAAGTATAGAGATTTTGTAGGCCTTGATTATTATATATCTGCCGTAGATGCAGTATTTGTGCACTGATGTGAAGTATAGAGATTTTGTAGGCCTTGATTATTATATATCTGCCGTAGATGCAGTATTTGTGCACTGATGTGAACTATAGAGATTTTGTAGGCCTTGATTATTATATATCTGCCGTAGATGCAGTATTTGTGCACTGATGTGAAGTATAGAGATTTTGTAGGCCTTGATTATTATATATCTGCCGTAGATGCAGTATTTGTGCACTGATGTGAAGTATAGAGATTTTGTAGGCCTTGATTATTATATATCTGCCGTAGATGCAGTATTTGTGCACTGATGTGAAGTATAAAGATTTTGTAGGCCTTGATTATTATATATCTGCCGTAGATGCAGTATTTGTGCACTGATGTGGAGTAGAGATTTTGTAGGCCATGATTATTATATAACTGCCGTAGATGCAGTCTTTGTGCACTGATGTGGAGTAGAGATTTTGTAGGCCATGATTATTATATAACTGCCGTAGACGCAGTCTTTGTGCACTGATGTGAGGAGTAGAGATTTTGTAGGCCAGGATGTGTAAGGGCCGTATGGTGTGTTAACTACATTATGAAGATTCATGTTTCGATGTAACTGTATTCGTCTAGATCTACGTGATGTTATAATTGTAATAAACCATGGTTAACCATTCCATGACTTGGTGTGTGCGCTACTGTGAGTGACTGTCCCAAACCACACTCACCTTCTTCACCATAATTAATTACATATAACATTTGGATTCTCCTTCACTAAAAAAACTCTTTAATTATCAATGACACAAATTATTTACTGCTTCTTGGGATTGTCTGGATGTTGAACTTAAGAATGCTAAATCATCTGCGAAATCCAGGTCCCCCAGGAATTTTCCATTTGTCCATTTTATACCTAATTGTTCATTGTGGGTATAGTTTCTCATAACCCAATCAATAGCTATTCCAAAAAGTAGTGGTGACATAATACAGCCTTGTTTCACTCCTGTTTCTACTGTAAACCATTCTGTATTCCCGTTATTTGTTCTAACACAACATCTTGCATTGTCATATAGCGCTTTGATTATATTCACATATTTTGATGGAAAACCATAGATTGTAAGTATCTTCCACAATGATGGGCGGTGTAGACTATCAAAGGCTTTTTGAAAATCGACGAAGGTGATAATAAGTGGCGATTGCATTTCCACTGATTCTTCTATAATTGTTCTTAGTGTGAATATTTGATCAATACATGATCGTTTCGGCCTGAAACCCGCTTGTTCTTCTCTGATCTTTTCGTCAGCATGCAATTTAAGTCTTTCTAACATCATGCTACATAATAATTTTCCAGGTACTGATAATAGAGATATACCACGCCAGTTATTACAGTCTGATAGATCACCTTTCTTCGGTAACTTTACAATAATACTGTCTTTCCATTGTTATGGTGGTTGTTCTTCTCTCCATACTTCATTTATAATATCTAAAATTCTCAAGAAGTTGTTGTCATTAACTGCTTTAATCATTTCCCCTGAAATTTCGTCAACTCCAGCAGCTTTAAAATTTTTAAATCTTTTAACGGCTTGTTTGATCTCGTCCAGCGTGAATTCATCGCAAGTTATTGGCAAGGTGGTTGTGGGTGTTTCATTATTAAAATCAGGTGTTACTGTTGGTGGTGGTCCTTTTAGCACCTCTGACACGACATAGACTTTCGCTAAATTGTATATTGGTCACACTGGAGAGCGACAACACTGGTTCGTCTCTTGTAAAAACTTGCTCTGCCAGTTTTCGATTAGACGGAAGCCGGAAGGGAGCTTTTTGGGGCAAAGGGAATTCTAGATATGTCAGCCGGCCTAAGCGGTCGTTGTTGGCCTTTGTCAGCAGTTTTGCTGGGGAATTATTTGGATGCCAATTGTTGTTTAGTGCTTGCCGATTTCCATAGATTCAGGAATATTTGATGGGTGCTAGATTGAGCTTAGAAAGTTCTAGTGATTTTCCCTTCCTGATTATTAATTGTGATACGTTGGTTGCAATTGTGTACCGCTTTAACCTAGTATTAGGTGCCGCCTCTGAGCGATAGTTCAGTGCCTTCACTGATGAGTTTATGTCGGTAACCATTTTGGTTCTCATGACGAATTATAGTGTTCGCCAGGATATGTGGCAGTTTTCAGTGCATTGTGCTGTGCCTTTGTGCTATTAGGAGAGTTGGTATGATTATCTCAAGTAAGTTGGCTTATGTATTCATTATCTTACGTATTGCAGTTTCATGCATAGTGATTGTTGTGTGTACTTCTCATTAAAGGGATATTACTGTATTTGAGGCGTTATTGTATTACTCATGTCAGCTATTGTGTGCTGTGGTACTATTTTGTAGACAATGAGCCGTGAGTTAAATCCACGGTACAAATAGGGTTAAATCCAACAGCATCTATAGATTGTTGTTCTGACAACTGGGTGGCTCTGGTCCGGTCAGTTAGAGGCCATGGGGCCAATGATTTTCTATTAATTCGCTCATATTTATTGCGGACTATTCTTTGGGTCATGAGGCCTGTATGTCATAGCGTTGATTCCCAGCGAGCTGACGTTTTGACCCAGTACGATTATTGCCATTAAATTTTTGTACACACGCAATTCTAGAAGGCTGGTGACGCCTCTGTGTTGGCGCATTCATATTTTCCTAAACTCACGGGTGTGAGTTGTTGTCGTTTTTTTTCCAGTGTCCAGTGAAAGGGTAGTGCCTATGTCAGTTTCTACGGTATTGTTTACGGTCGCGTGACCTGACCTCGTTCGCAAGCGCTGACCTACTTTACCAGCACAGTTCGTTATGGCTATTTTCTGTAGGTTTTCAGTTTATTGCAGGTGAAATAGTGTGTAGTGTAGTTGCAAGTGTTTTGCTCTGTTGTGGTTGCAGGTTTGGGAAGGATTGTCAAAGTGATAGGCTAAGGTTACAGAGTGCATCAGGACGGTCAGTTTGGTATAATTCTGAGTCTTTTTGGTGATTGTTGACATTGTTCCAGGTGGAGCAGCGGAGCTTGGGGGTTGGTACTACTTAGCTAGGGCCCAAAAGGCATGACCAGATGCAAGATGGGAGGTAGTTTGGTCAACCTAAGTACTAGGGTGGTATGAGTTGTTTGGTAGGTGTGTTTATAGTCGATAGGAGGCTGTTAGAGGTGGTTGGTACCCCCCAAGTCTTCATGATGTGCTGCTGGGTCTGCCAGTGCTTCTCAGAGGTGCCCACCCGAGATTGACTTTGCTCTGACGTGACCTTCCTAGGCCGACGCCTGTAACATTGCTCTGACGTGACCTTCCTAGGCCGACGCTGTCAACCCAGAAGGGCCCAATCAGGAGTGAATCTGTTTGCACTGGTGCCCTGCTGACTTACAGAAGACTGTGTAGTCAAGCTGTGTAGCTGAACAGTGAAATAGTACACATTTTCAGTGATAATATAGACAGTGCTGTGTTAGCACCGTGACAGTGTACTTATTCCTGGACTATATTCATTTGTGTCACGTATTTTCAAGTGGGGAGTCTTGTTCGTTCTGTTCATCATCTTCGTCAGTGCGGAGGATTCTGCTTACTCAAGCGCCGTTGGAGCTTCAGTTAAGTTATTGTTTGTATGTTTATGTATTATGTCATATATTGAAATTTTTTTTTTCTGAGTATTTAATCTTCTTGGCTGCCTTTCTTACTGATTCTATTTATCAGTTACTTTGATGTGTTGTATAATATAGTGCTGTTTTCTTTGTCTGCTTCTTAATTTGTTGTTGTTTTCTTTCCTTGTGTTTTGTCTTTTCTCATTGTACCAGTATGACTTGGTTGGTTTGATTGTATGTTCATTGTTGATTAATTTGTTTTTGCTCTGTGTTCTTTGTAGTTTGGAGTTATGGTATGTTATATTTTGATACATTATAATATAATTGTATTGATACTTTGCTTAGGTTATTATGACTGAGGGGAAGACAGTGCTTGGTGCAAGAATTAGCTTCTAGCACCTCATTGTTGATTGTGGTTTTCGTTTTGTCTTTGGTGTAATAGTGTATTGGTGTGTGAGTGTAATCCAGTTTTGGCCTTTCGTAGGAAAAGATTGGATTGGACCAATTCTATTAGGTTGTGGCGGTATTTGTTCTGTGGTGGAGTCTGACAGACGAATTTCCTGCAGCTGCCCTGCATAACATTCCAGAGCCCTGTTGGTGTTAGCTGTAGTTGTGAAGTGTGTAGTTATATTGTCGTGTACATTCAGTATTTCTTGTGTTCTGTTTAAGCGGTGTGTTCTCTTGTCCTATCTTACTATCTTGTAAATACGTTTACAGGTATCCCGTGTTTTCGTTCGTGCTCAGTCACGCAGTGTAGATATTAATCTATCTCTGCTCTTTGTGTTCTATCGTCCGGTTCCTCGTGACTGGAATTTTGTTTTCGTGGTGAGATGTGGAGGTTTCCTTAATCTGTGTAGTCCTTATTTGTGTTCATTTTCCATAGATAGTACTTGCATAACAGAGAGTATTGTGTGTAATAATAAGAGGAGTGTTATTGGTTCATAGCACCAGTGTGGTGCCAGTAAAGAATTGTGGAAGTAATACCTATTTTGAACCAAGTTTACAGTATTGTCAAGGTATACAACTGTTAATTATCATAAGTTGATACATTGTTGTCAAGGTATCAGGAAGCTGGTATTAGACAGCTATTGACTATAGAATAAGGGGTCAGAAAGACCTAACTTTTCACAACTGGTGATAACATAGCCAAAGAGGCTAAGTGTGACTTTATTGAGATTATAAGAGGTAAAGGTTGATGATATATTTACACTGAGACTTGAGGTGACATATACTTACACGCATATATATAGATATATGTATATTGAGAAGAGATATTTATATTTATCATATTTACTGCACCATTGTAACCAGGGAGTTTTCTACTGATATAAGTGAAGAGGTTACAGTACATACAACTGAGCGATTTCATAGTAAATATATTGTAAGAAATAATACTGAGCATTCTAAGTGTACATCATGGACATTGACACTTGCATGCGGATAGGCCAAGCAGCCGGGTACACGGGAAAAGAATTAGTAGAGTTTGCTAAGACAGAATTTAATTCAGTAGAGAATCAAAAAGATTTGAAAGAGAAAGCAGCAAAGGACGAAAAGGAAAGGAAAGAGAAGGAAGCAAAGGAGGATAATGACAGGAAAGAGAAGGAAGAAAGAGACAGAATTGATAAACAAAATGCTCTAAGAGATGCTCGAGCTGAAGAGTTAGAGCTAAAAAGAAAAGAATTCGAGTTGCAAGAAAGGAAGATGAAAGAAGATAAGGAGTTGCAAGAAAGGAAGATGAAAGAAGATAAGGAGTTGCAAGAAAGGAAGATGAAAGAAGATAAGGAGTTGCAAGAAAGGAAGATGAAAGAAGAAAACGAGTGGAAACAGAGAGAATTTGAATTACAAGAAAAGAAGATGAAAGAAGAGAGAGAATTACAAGAAAAGATGATGAAGGAAGATAGAGAGTTACAGTTGGAGAAGGAGAGAATGAGAATAGCTCTGGAAGAGAAAATGATGGAGAAGGAGATACAATTAAAGAAGTTAGAAGTGGGTGCGAGTGGTCAGAACTCAACTTCTGGTGGGGCCCATCGTCCTTTTAGACTGCGGCTACCAAATTTCAATGAGAAAATTGATAGTTTAGACTTCTTCTTGGAAAGATTTGAGTCCAAAATGTGGCCTATAAGGCTGATAGGGATCAGTGGCCATCTCTTTTATCAACACTGCTAGTTGGGCCCGCGATGGAGACTTTTTTAGCCTCCCCGTGGAGGAAAGGGCCGATTATGACAAATTGAAGGAGAGATTGCTACGGAGGTTCCGTCTGACTGCTGACGGCTACCGGACGCGTTTTAAGAACGCGATGCCTAGCTCAGACCAAGACTTCGAGGATTTTATCTCGAAGATCAAACTTCTATTGAATAGATGGATCGAAATGGAGGGAATTCCTAAGGATTATAATGGCTTGCTGGACTTAGTTCTACGGGACAAAGTGTTGTCCTCGTGCTCTAGTGAGTTGGTGGCGTTCTTCCAGGAACGTCAACCAAAGGACATTGAGTCCATGGCCCAGTTGGGGCACCATTATGTCCTGGCCCATCCGGGCAAACCTATTCAGAAGTCGGGTCTGTCCGACGCGGTAGTGGCCGGGGTCGGCAAACTGCAGCGGCCATGGCAACGCCGTGCAAATAGTGCCGACAGGTCTATGAGGTCAAGATTTGATAGGTCACCCCGCCCATACCAATCAGGTAGAGACAACTACAGAAATTTTAGACCACAGCGACGTTTTCAGTACAGAGGGTATAGACAATCTGGTAGCGATAGTGATGGAGAGAATTTCCAAGCGCGAAAACAGGTGCGATTCCAAGACTCGAAGAATAAGGACAAGACATTTTATAAAAGTAAAGGGTTCAAACATACGAATAGATCGGCGGATGGTCGAGGTTCGGACTCCGATACGCGTTCGTCTCCGAATCATAGTCCTAACAAGGAGAGGAAAGAAGTTAAGTGCCACCATTGCGAGGGCACAGGTCATTTACCCAGTAACTGTAAGTCTAAGCCAGAGAATGCTAATGTGGCATGCGTTCTAGACACTATCAATAAGGAAGACTGCGAAGGGTGCAGACAGTTGTTTGTACCAGATGGAAAACCATTGTTGATTTGTGGGCACACTTTACCCTGCCTATCGTCCCTGGAAGTAGGTGAAAAACTCGAACTTTGTACAGGGTCTGTGCAGTCGAGACAGGTGTCCGTACTTAGGGACACGGGGTGTACCACCATAGGGGTACGTTGCTCCTGCATCGAGGAGTCATGCCTGACAGATAAGACAGTCAGATGCATAACCTTTGGGGGTAATGTAGAATATTACCCCATAGCCATTGTGGACATAGACACCCCCTTCTTGACAGGAAAGGTGCATGCGTGTGTACTGAACAAACCAGTGGGAGACTTAATTATTGGTAACGTGCATGGAGTTCGGAATTGCACACCGGAAGAGATACGCGAATGGGAAAGTAATAGGGGCGTAGTAGCTAATGCAGGGCTAACTAGAGCACAACTGAGACGGCAGGAGCAGAGTGATAGTCCCGAGGCTCCTTATGTACCATCGACGGTAGATGAGGTGTTAGGTGTGCGAGACGTTTCGGTCGATAATTTTGCAGAAGGACAAAAAGCGGACAAAACGCTAATAAGGTTGTTGGAATTAGCTAAAACGAAAGACGTTAAACAGACCAAAACAGCACGATACTGGTTTGAGTATAAGGACCAGATCTTAACTCGCTGCTTTGAGAAACAACAGCAACTCACACGTCAAGTGGTAGTGCCAAGCCAGTGGAGAGCAAAGGTGCTGGAATTAGCACATGACTCTCCTTTTGCTGGCCATATGGGAGTGGCTAGGACTCAATATAGAGTTCTCTCCCAATTTTACTGGCCAGCACTCAATAAAGACATCAAGGCATACTGTAGGTCTTGTGTTGTCTGTCAACAGATGTCCCATAAGGGCCGGTCGCCAAAGGCTCCGGTCCAGACAGTAGACTTGGCACTTCGTCTGTTTCAGAAGGTTGCAGTTGATATCATAGGCCCATTGTCCGTTACGTCCGACAGAGGTTTTCGGTTCATTCTTACTATGGTAGATTTGTGTACCAGGTGGCCAGAGGCAGTGCCTATGCGATCTATTACCTCGCAGGCTGTATCGGAAGCACTTCAGCTGTTATACAGTCGCTTCGGGTTCCCAGAGTGTATACTCTCTGACAGGGGGACGCAATTTATTTCTCACGAAATGTCGGAAATAACTAAATTGCTGGGGATTTCCCAGTCTTTCACCTCTCCCTACCATCCGCAGGCGAATGGGGTTTGTGAACGCCTTAATGGCGCATTGAAACATATGCTGGCAAAGGTGACCGCCGAATTCCCGCAGGATTGGGATAGGTACCTTCCAGCTGTGTTGTTCGCCTACAGGGAAGCCCCGCATCAGAGTACGGGCTTCTCGCCATTCGAATTGCTGTATGGTGCAAATCCCAGGGGTCCAATGCACGTACTAAAGGACTGGCTGGTAGGTAAACACGTAGACGGAGCGGTAGTATCCGCGTATGATTATGTCGTACATCTACGTGAGAGAATAATTAGATCCTGTGCACTAGCGCGGGAAAACTTGACCCATGCGGGTATTCAGTACCGCCGGTATGCAAACCGAGGTACTAAGCTTATATCATTTCAATCAGGGGATGAAGTGTGGCTGCTTTTGCCTACAAAAGAAGATAGGTTGAGCATCTCCTGGCAAGGGCCATTCCGTATTCACAAAAAGGTGACCGATGTCGACTACATTGTAAAGGTTAGAAAGAAGGAGAAGGTGTTCCACGTGAACATGCTCAAACCATACGTGGAGCGTCCTTCCGAGCTGTCCTCGCTGGTTGAGGCCGTGGGTACGCGACGGTCGGAAATAGCGGCGGCGGTAGTAATAGATAGCGCCGAAGACAGTTGTGACGATGGCAACTTACAGCTGTCTCTCGTGCCGATAACTCCTTCCGAATCTTGGATCGACGTGTCGGTGTGTCCAGATTTGACCGATAGTCAGAGGGCTCAGGTTGATGCTATACTGAGGGATTTCGATGACGTACTTACGGATTTGCCGGGTAAAACAGACTTAATAGTTCACGAGATAGCTTTAACTGATAACCAGCCTATCAGAGTTAAGCCTTACCTTCTACCACTTCATTATAAAGCGGCGATTGAAAAAGAAATTGATGAAATGGTTCGGTTAAATATCATCGCTCCCTCAGAATCCCCGTATTCTTTCCCCATGGTGGTGGTTAAGAAGAAGAGCGGGGCCCTCAGAGTGTGTATTGATTTTCGGAAACTCAAGAGTATAACGATAGTCGATGCAGAGCCTATGCCCAACCAGGAAGAGCTGCTGACCAAACTTTCCCATGCTAAATTTTTTACAAAGTTAGACTTAGCGAGAGGATACTGGCAGGTGCCATTGGCTGAGGCTGCAAAACCTCTCACGGCGTTTGCTACCCCAAGAGGTTTATTTCAATTCAATTACATGTGTTTCGGTTTAGTGAATGCTCCCGCCACCGTTGTAAGAATGATGAGGAAGCTACTAGGGCACAGAGACGATGTTATTACATACATCGACGATATCTGCATTTTCCACAAAACATGGGAACAGCATATGGATGGGCTGTTTGCCGTGCTCAAGTGCCTGAAGGCACATGGACTCACTGCTCGCCCGAGCAAAGTGTCCATTGGGTATACAGAGCTGAGCTTCTTAGGCCATGTGGTTGGCCATAACATCATGAAACCTGAAGATAGCACGGTTTCAAAGATATTACAGCTCCAAACGCCGAAAACTAAGAGGCAGGTAAAGAGTTTATTAGGTCTGATCAATTTCTATAATAAATTCATCCCAGATTTTTCGTCGTTGGCTGTGCCGCTTACGGCACTCACCAAAAAGGGGCAACCCAACAAAATAAAATGGGATGATGAATGCAAAGACGCATTGGACAAGATTAAAAAACTATTTTCTGGAAAACCCATCTTGAGATTGCCAGATCTTCGCAGACCACTGATACTGCACACTGATGCTTCATCGGTAGGCATTGGGGCCTGCCTTATGCAGGAGCATGGAGGGTCGCTCCATCCAGTGCTGTATGTCAGTAGGAAGCTGTTGCCAGCTGAAACCAGATACTCCACAATCGAAAGGGAGTGTCTTGCGATTATCTGGGCGGTGTCTAAGTTGGCACGATATCTGTTGGGGGCGCATTTTTTCCTCCAAACAGATCACAAACCACTGCTATTTTTGCAGTCGGCTAAATCGACAAGTGCTAAATTGACACGCTGGGCATTATTACTACAGCAATTTAACTTCACTATTTTACCAATTCAGGGTGTATATAATGTGGTAGCAGATGTCTTGTCCAGGTTGTAAAATGAGGGGACAGTTATAGTCTGTGGGAAAACTTACATCTGAAAAGAGAGTATTTATTGGAATTTATGTAAGTAAGGCATTATGACTATTTCAGTTGATATTTCATGATGATGTATTTTAATATTCAATGTATGGTATATGCTACCATAAAGGCAAGATCTAGTAGGTGTACTCTATGTGTGGACATACCATATTATATTATGCCTATAACTATGTTGTGACATGATGATTGTGTTACGAGAACTTAGGGTTTGATTGGTGAGAATCAGGTATTTGGATTTTGTGTAACATGCATGATGTGTAGACTACTGAAGGATCAGTACCCAGTGTAGATTGGTGCATATTTCTTTGTATTGAGTCTAGTAAGTGAAAAGGCATGTACGACGAGGGTATAGCACAACTCTGGCATTCTTTATTTGCATAAGGAGGTGCTATCTCGGCATTTGTTCGTCCATACTCCAAAGGGGGGGCTGGGTGTGACTCCTCCAGTGGAAGAAAACTGCGTTTTCTTTCTTAAGGGGGGGATGGATGTCACGACATAGACTTTCGCTAAATTGTATATTGGTCACACTGGAGAGCGACAACACTGGTTCGTCTCTTGTAAAAACTTGCTCGGCCAGTTTTCGATTAGACGGAAGCCGGAAGGGAGCTTTTTGGGGCAAAGGGAATTCTAGATATGTCTGCCGGCCTAAGCGGTCGTTGTTGGCCTTTGTCAGCAGTTTTGCTGGGGAATTATTTGGATGCCAATTGTTGTTTAGTGCTTGCCGATTTCCATAGATTCAGGAATATTTGATGGGTGCTAGATTGAGCTTAGAAAGTTCTAGTGATTTTCCCTTCCTGATTATTAATTGTGATACGTTGGTTGCAACTTTAACCTAGTATTAGGTGCCGCCTCTGAGCGATAGTTCAGTGCCTTCACTGATGAGTTTATGTCGGTAACCATTTTGGTTCTCATGACGAATTATAGTGTTCGCCAGGATATGTGGCAGTTTTCAGTGCATTGTGCTGTGCCTTTGTGCTATTAGGAGAGTTGGTATGATTATCTCAAGTAAGTTGGCTTATGTATTCATTATCTTACGTATTGCAGTTTCATGCATAGTGATTGTTGTGTGTACTTCTCATTAAAGGGATATTACTGTATTTGAGGCGTTATTGTATTACTCATGTCAGCTATTGTGTGCTGTGGTACTATTTTGTAGACAATGAGCCGTGAGTTAAATCCACGGTACAAATAGGGTTAAATCCAACAGCATCTATAGATTGTTGTTCTGACAACCTCCATGAAGTGCTCAGCCCATCTCTTTATTTGTTCTTTTTCTGTTGGTATTGAATTCCCTAATTTACCTTTAACAGGTGTTTCCATAGCAGTAGGCTGGTGACATAGTTGTTTTTTAATTTGATAAAGGCACCTACTATTACCAGTTCTTGCAGCATTTTCAGCTTCTACGGCCAGTTCATTGATGAAATGTCTTTTATCTCTTCGAGTTTTTGTCTTCACTTCTTTATTTAACAAGTTATAAGTTAGTTTGCAAGATTCAACTGCATTATGTGTACTTGCTGCTAGAAGTTTAAGTTTTGCTGTTTTCCTTTCTTGTATTTTATCCCAAGTATCTTCTCTCATCCATTTTTTCTTTTTATGTACTAGGTATCCGGTGGTCGCTACAGCTGCTTCTGTCATTGCTGTTCTCAGTTGTTCCCATTTAGTATCGATTGTCTTGGTGGTGATATCGTTGTCAATTTTGCCTAAAGCATCGAAATAGTTGTTCATTTTGACATTATACTCCTCCTTTATATCATTTGATTGCAGTTTGTGTACATCTATTCTTCTATTTTTATTCGGTTGGTATAACTTCTTCAGTTTAATTCTCAGTTTAGCTATGCAGAGGTTATGATCGCTTCCGATCTCTGCACCTCTGTATGCTCTGATGTCTTGAACTGATGAGCGAAATTTTGCGCTTATGCAGAAGTGATCTATCTGGTTCTTAGTTCTGCCATCAGGTGAATTCCATGTTATCTTGTGGATATTCTTATGTGGAAAGATGGTGTCTGCCACAACGAGGTTTGATATTTCACAAAGTTCTAGAAGTCTTTCGCCATTTTGATTCATAAAGCCTATGCCATGAGTACCGAGATATCTTTGTACTCCATCGTTGTTGTCACCTACTTTGGCGTTAAAATCGCCCATGACTGCTATTATGTCATGCTTGGGTATTGTGTTGATGGTACTTAGAAGTGCTTCATAGAAGTCATCTTTTGTGGTATCAAGCGCGTCGTTAGTTGGTGCATAACATTGTACAATTGAGAGCTTGAAAAATCTTGTCCCAATATCCCTACCCATTAATATAGTTTCACGTTTGTGCGTCTAATTGTCGTCACTTATCTGTGTGTGTGTATGTGAGTGGTTGATATATATTAATATATATAGAGAGATATATACTGTCTGATCAACAAATTTCTGTTGTAGAGATAGGATGGTCTAGAGTATCTGTTCAATCCAGGGACAGACTCTACCTTTCACCATTTCACTCGTAAAATCTATTTCTTTACCTTACCTCTCACTGAGTTACCACCTTTTTTGAGTTCTATTCAGATGGGACCAAAATATATCTTAAATACCTTATTAAAATCTACGACAGAATGATTTGCTCGTTTACCGGGAATTTAAACTAGAATGGTTCTCTCTTTTACCGGGAATTACGAGAGAATGGAGAGCTCGTTTTCCGGGAATTTGAGCTAGATCTTGAACTAGTACCACCGAAAGGGTGCGAATTCCTTAGATCTGTCTTTTCTAGTACGTCAGATTAACTTTGTTTCCAAATTTGGATCGAATCTGTATCCAGATAATTGACTAAAATCTTTTATAGTCTAGATAGAGCAAGAGTGTGGTTGTCTCGTGAGTTAAGTAACACTAATAATAATTACCCCTAGACAAAAGATCTGTTTATTGGCTTGCTGACCACACAAATATATCAATTGTTTTTTTCCACAACATTATTAGAGTATATCAGTTAGATTTACTGGGTAATCTTTGTCGGATAGATGTTAAATAATGATTTTGTAATACAAGGCCGCTGGTAGCGTGTGAATGTCTGACAATCACTGGGTTTGTTTTTTAAGCAGAGGTGTTTTGAGTTATGCTAAGGAGAGCATTCGGACTATTACGTCCATTTAATAGCCTCCCTTAACCTAACTGACTTCAGGTGTGGACTTGGAGGTGGACTTAAAAATTAAGGGATTTTTTTTTCTCCCTAAATTTTTTTAGAATAAAACATTTTTTTGGTTCCACTGTATTATTATAGTCTTTTTGTCAGTTGATTAGTCTGATCTACCATATATTTGGCTATTCGTCTGTATTAGGAGCCTTAATTGCAAGATAATAGCAGCGATAGATTAGATAACTGATAACAGGAGGAGGTATCACAGTTAAATATTTTTTTTTCTTTTCCGTATTTTTCTCGTAATTGGTTGGGAACCAGTGTATCCTTTTTCTTCTTTCTTTCTTAGGTAAGTCATAGTCAGTTATTTGCAATGGCTGAGCGTGCAAAACTTAGACAAATACTAAGAGATGAAGCAAGGGAAGAGGGATTACAGGGAGAAGAAGCAAAGGCATTTGTCAACGAAGAACTTGACAGATATGATGCGGAGAAGAAAGAAGAAGCTAGGGAGAAGGAAAAAGCAGCCGAAGCTAGGGAGCAGAAGTAGATTGAGGAGAAAATGGAAATTCTCAGGGCGAACGAAAGAGAGAAGGAGAGACAGCATGAGGAAAGAGAGGAGAGACAGAGACAGCACGAACTGGCGCTTAAAACCATCGAGGTTCAAAGCCGTGGGGCTGCCTCTACCTCCAGCAATGGAGACTCTCTACCTCAGCCACAGATAACTGATCAATCCAGTACTCAATCTCCCCAACTCACAGCTATGTCCTTTGCCATTGAATCCTTCCCAAGCCCCAATGAGAAAATTGACTGTTATCTAGAAAAATTTGAGAAAATGGCAAATCTGTACGGGCTAGAAAGGTCGCGTTGGTGTTTGAAGCTTTCTCAGGCTTTAAAAGGCTTGGCATATGATGCGTACGCCAAACTAGAAAGCAGTCACCAAGACGTTTACGACATGTTGAAGAAAGCTTTGCTTGAGCGGTTCGAAATGAACGGTCGAAAATTGTTGCAACTGTTCCGTAACAGCAGAAAGGACAGCACTGAAACTTTTCACCGGTTCTCTTCTCGTCTGAAGGGATACTTGACACAGTGCCTGCAGCTTTCACAGCTTACCTCTACCTATGAAGGACTTGAGGAGTTCGTTGCAACCGAACAAATAAAGAACACTTTGTCAAGTGACACCCGTAAATTTCTGGCTGAACAAGGCGCAGAAAAACTAGAAGACATTTTGAGCAAGGCGGAGCGATATAACAATGCGCTGGCCGAACTGCCAGGAGCAAAACGCAAACCGACAGAAGAGCCTTCTCGGAAAAATAATCTAGGACAATCTTCCCATTCTTCTCATCACCACAACCCCAGAGAAACTGTGCCCCAGAATTCCCCTCCGGAAAATCTAAATACTATAAAAACAAGTACCCCACCAACAACAAAAATTCTGATCAACCTAACCGGTCTACATGGCAGCGCGGCCAGAAAGGACAGGGTGACAGAGGGAAAACCCCCTGCGCACGGGACATCTGATCAGAGCGAGCACACCGGGCCTCATCGCATCTGATGCTTGCAAACAGCCTCGCAAGGAAGAATTAGTGTCAGTGATTCTCAACCTGAGGGGGAGAAACCCTCAACGCGAGGAACTGTTATTTTGAACGGGACTTCAACCTATTGTTTGTTTGACACAGGTTTATCTTTTGATTGTATTGTCGCAAGGCATTTGGTCGAACCTGGTCAAGAGACAGAAGACACCGTCAAATATTGTGGAGTTTTCAAAGGAGATCCACCCATGGCACTTCCCATCGCTTTGGTGGAGATACACTCTGATTTTGTCAGAGGTGTGATCAAAGCGGCTATCATGGATGACCCGATCTACCCAGTCATACTTGGCGGTAGATATGTGTTTATTGGGAAACCGAAAGAGCCAATTGTGGCAGCAGTAAACACAAGAGGGCAAACCAAGAAGGAACGAGAGCCGGCGCCAAATTTGTTACCTAAGGAACTAAAAGAGGCGACACAAAAGGACCCTACCTTGGAGCCCTGCTTTTGGAAACTGCCAATGGCCAAGGACCCCAGACACAATGGGGACATTTTTTCTAAGGATGGCTATCAGATATGTAAAATCATGCGCCAAGTGCCAACGGGTGGCACCCAAGCATTGGACACCCCCAGTCCCCATGGGTGAAATGCCAATAGTGGGGACACCACTTGAACAGGTTGTAATCGACCTTTTAGGACTCTTAGAAAGGACTAAAAGAAGGCACAGGTTTATCCTGACCTTAGTCGACACTTGCACTTTGTGGGCAGAAGCTATACCGCTAACATGCACGGATTCCAAGCATGTCGCAGAAGCCCTCGTGCAAATTTGTACACGGTTGGGATTTCCTCAACAAGTTTTGACGCATAACGGATCTCAATACCGTAGCCTGTTGATGGAGGAGATCGTTAAGATCTTGATGAACCAGCACATCTACACAAGCCCTTATAATCCGGCCAGAAGTGGGTTAATAGAACGTGTTAACAGAAGCCTCACCATGATGTTAAGTAAACTGGGACAAGAGAAACCTGAAAATTGGGACCTTTTCATTCCTGCAGCCTTATTCGCATACCGGGAAGGCCCACATCCCTCTACATAATCCCCCCAAGCTACTCTTTCATTTGGCAGACCTATTAAGGGCCAGCTAGAAGCCTTACTTCGGTCCCTGACAGACCAGAAGGCTGATGAGACAGTCGTCTCAGCCAGTAAATATGTATCGTTATTAAAGGACAGGTTACAACTAGGATGGGATCTAGCAGCGACCAACCTTAAGCGAACACGCGCAAAGCACGCTAACCGATAAAGAAAGCCGCGAAAGAAAGAGAATTGCAACCAGGAGAGAAAGTTTTGTTGCTACTCCCAACCGGGAACAACAAACTACGTATCGGATGGCAAGGGCCGTTTACTGTCCTTAAAAAGATCTCAAGAGCTAACTACCAAATCTCTATTAAAGGAAAGGAGAAGGTCTACCATGTAAATCTGTTAAAGAAATACTTGGAAAGACCGGAGCCGTCCTCCGAACATCTCCTGGCGGTCGCCATAGCTACCGAAGTTGACGAAGATGACGATAGTTGCAGGGAATTTCCACTGCAAACACACGGAATCTTTCAACGATGTCAAACTCGGCAACACTCTTTCAAACGCACACGGAATACATTCCAGAGAAAGAAAACATTGGGGCAGACTTCATCAGTAGGAATTGGACAACAAAGGAGGAGGAAAATGAGATTGAAGAAAACAGTCACCCGGAAGCTACGGATACAGGTACTCTATTTCCATAAAGTAGACATGAATGGTTTCATATCTTCAAGCGGGAACGTACTGTGACAGAAGTATGTAAATATATTACATGGTATCTACACGTTTTTGCTTCCATCTGTTCTCCACCTTTTCTTGCTTATTAGTTATGCACGTTTGGTTAACGCAGTATCTCAAACTCCGACTCATTCATCTGTTTCATTCATAATTTTGCCACGCCTTATTTTATTCTTTTCTCTATTGTCTTAACAGGCACTAGGAATGTTTAAAATCAGACCTTGTTACGTGTAGAGAGATGGGACGGGTCGTATATTTGTAGAATCAAGAGCGATAATTCAAAAGTTGTACATTTTGATAGATGCACGTAAAAAGAGAAAAGGGGGAGATAAGGTATTGAAGAAAATCAAGGGCGATTATCAAAAATTCGTACTTTTGTCAGGGGGAGATAATTACATTTACCCACCCTCGTTCGTTCGTGAATGTAATTAAGCTACGGAACGAGGGAGATCAAAAAGACAGTTTGCTCGCTGCCGGGGTCTGGCGGTCGGCAAAGGGTGGCAAAACTAACTTTGATTCAAAATTTGACCACGGAATTCCCCAAAGGTGTTATGTCTCACACTGGTCAGCGACTTTTTGTCTATTTCATATATATATTCCAGCTTTCAAACTCAGTTTATCTAGTACCCACAAATTTTCAGATGTCTAGCTTTGATATTCTAGATCCACTATAACAGTAGAATTTCTTAGTTTTTTCGATTGGAGATAGTCATTTTGTGTTGCGGTAAATATTTATAATAGCCTCTTGAGTGATTTAATTGTTAAGTCCGGCATTATATTTCACTAACATTTTTCTGTGTTGAGTGATTTAATTTTTAAAGTCCGTCATGATATTTCGCTAGGATGTATTTGCTAATTGACTAGCGAATTAAAAACAACATCGAGCTAACTTTTTAATTTAATTACTTGCTATTAACTAGTAAGAGATATTTTGGTCAACTAGTAAATGCACTATTCATTATGAGTACTGACGAAATAAATAGTTATTTCTAATTCATTATGAGCAATTTTATAAATGACTAGCGCTTATTTCACGGGGTTTTTGTTAAACGATAAATAAGATATACACTTGTGTTTTTCTAATTTAAATGTAATAGCCGAGTGGATATTAAATTATACCTCCACGCAGGGTATTTTTAGGATAAAATACTGATTGTGGTTAAATGTTGCATTTTTCTGCCTATAATTCTAGTACGGGTTACAACCCAAAACGTACCAGCGGCTTCTTTGAGGATAAAATACTGATTGTGGTTAAATGTTGCATTTTTCTGCCTATAATTCTAGTACGGGTCACAACCCAAAACCTACCAGCGGCTTCAATATAAATCTGAGAAAACGGGTCTACGTACAATAGACGCCAAACAAACATTCTTATGCTCCCAGCGGGTCTTTGAGGTTTACCTGTTCGGCTCCTTTCTTGGTTTACCCAGAAAGAGGGAGAGTACCAACAAAAGACAATTAGAATAACTGTAACTGGACCTATAGCTATCCATATTTCCTTTTCTAATTTTTCATCTACATTCAGCCCGCTGTGGCGAAGAATAGCAAATTTAACATTACCTGACTACCGACCACTTGTGTTGTGGCGAGGATTTATCCTGAAGAAAAGATTTATCTACCTGACATTCTATTTTACTATCGAATATTTCAAGCTACTGTACACTGTGACTATTTTGATCTCGAAGTTGTGTTTCATACCTGAACTAATTGCTGTGACATGAACAGAGTCAATAATAATAAATAACAAAGTAAGCGATCACCAAATAAGAAGATAAATCAGTCATTTGAGGAACTGGGGCTTACTTTGCCAAAAGAACCGACACTGAATCTGTTACCTGGAGCATGGAGATATGTTCAACCTGTTGTCAACACTTATTTGGTAAGCGAGAATGAAAATGTGATCACATGTTTGTCAGAGCGAGAGAAAGGAGGGATGAATAATTCCTATATTGTGTAATCATTGTACTGACTGTGTTTTTTTTTTTTTTGCCTTCTTATGTTTGCAAATACTGTTCATTTCAGGATAGATTAATTAGAAAACTCTGTTCTTTACAGTATAGTCAAATCCTATACCATAGTGCTAATCTTTTGACGTTTTTGGGGGTTAATTAACTTATTCTTGTGGGATCTTGTCTCAACAGAGGGGATTGCACTTATGTGTTTATTTCTTTATTAATTCTTAACCTATGATTTTTTATATATATTTGATATTTGATTTAAATATTGTGAAGTTTTCTTTATGATAAATAAAAGTAACATAAAACTTAATTACCTGTGTCGGTCAGCTCGTCCCAATATCCCTACCCATTAATATAGTTTCACGTTTGTGCGTCTAATTGTCGTCACTTATGTGTGTGTATGTGAGCGATTGATATATATTAATATATAGAGAGACATATACTGTCTGATCAACAAATTTCTGTTGTAGAGATAGGCTGGACTAGAGTATCTTCTCAATCCAGGAACAGACTCTACCTTTCACCATTTCACTCGTGAAATTTATTTCTGTACCTTACCTCTCACTGAGTTACCACCGTTTTTCAGTTCTATTCAGACGGGACCAAAATATATCTTAAATTCCTATCTAAAATCTACGACACTTGAGTAAAAATATTTCCCCGAGTACCCTTTGAAGTTAGTACACAGAGAGGGTAGTTAACTATTTGATCTTCAGATACGGGCAAAATCTCCGAGAACCCGTTACACGGTTTTAAGTCTCTGATGTCGATTAGCAACGCTCGACAGAGTGACCGTGAAAACTTTCATCTTGGGGATTTAGGCTTCTGATTCTCTGCTACGCACTATAGTGTGAAAAGTAGCATCCTCTAGAGATCAGATAAACATGATGATATATAAACTGTGTCTTCCAAAACCAGCTATCAGCTGTCACTCAGAAATTTTCGGATAGTCTAAACACATAGTGTAGAAGCATTGTGGAAAATGTGTTAATAATATTCGTAGGGATTGTCATTCTGATGTTCTGGTAATAGAAATTAGTGCTTAATTGTTAAAGTGTTAAAGCTTTTACCATTTTAATTCACTTAGAGTTCTAGCTGTTACAACCAGTGAAATAATAACGAGTAGCTGTTCTATACCAGGTTTTTCAGTGGTAATGTTAATTTTAACCACCCGCTTTCTCACACAAGAAGATACGGTTTAGTTTACTGATATTATATGCTAGGCGCGACGGATAGTGGAAGATAGAATTCACGTTATATTTCATTTTGTGTAATTATAGTTAGTGACTATTATTTTATGCCATACGATGACCAACAGACGCCGACAATTTAAATACCTATTAACGACAGGCGATATTTATGTAAATGCGCGTAGGGACAATTAAATAATAATTGTCATTGTACGATAATCGTTACAGCGCGAGCAAAGGGCGGTGAGGGTTGCATACCTTCATCCGACCTGAAATATCAGCGTTGGCGACGTGTGACAGTTTAGGCATAAAGTCACCGTGTCACTTTTAAATTTAATCAGGACTGACGGAGTGGATAAAAGATCGTCTTGTCCCGTCCGTGTGTATATAGGATAGTCGCATTTTTTTCATAAATGTTCTTTATTCCACGCAGACCTGATCACAAGAGCGGCCAGCGGTCTTTTTCGGTCCTTCTTTTTTTCATCATTTACTGAATGGTTAATGTTGTCTTTTTCTTGGCTTGCGCGTCCCCAAGTTCATTTGTGGACAGGATCGGCCAAAGGGACAAAGAAATCATAAGTTTAACTGGACTTACAAAACCCAGAAATATTTTGTTCAATTTTATCAGCGCTGTGGGGTTGTAAAGAACAATTACATTATCTGACGACTGACAGACGTATTCAAGTGTATCATAAAGAATTACGCTGTTTCAGAATCGGCACTCACCTAGACCCAGCCGATAGGATTACCATCATTTATCAATTTTAACAGTTTTTAGCAACCAGATGTTTCCCAATACTGGAAGTATTTTCCTCTGTTTACTGTGAACCCCAAGATCTCGGTTTTTCTACACTAACTGTTCGATGTGACATTTGTCCATCCAGGAATAAACCACCAAATTAGGCGTCCACCTTATAAATCTTATTTATGTGAGGATGGGCTGGGACCAATTTGGGAAATACACCTGACAATTTGTATATTCAGGAACCATTGTAATTCCAAAGGATATCACCAAGATTAGGTAAGCTTGATTGAGTGGCCACTGTATGTCAGAGAGAGAGAGAGAGAGAGAGAGAGAGAGAGAGAGAGCGAATATTTTTCTTTGTTACAGGATCATACTAACCTGGATTTTGTTTACAAATTGTTTACTTTACTGGGTAGCATTTAGTAGGAACATGTTTCTTTACTGTCTATTCTATAACATAGTTCTAACCTTTGACCTTCGGGTTATTAACTTTTTGGGTTCTTTTCTCAAGAGGGGGAGGGTACAGTTATCTCAGTCATTTTCCTATGTATGTAAATCTGATTTTATTTGATCTGTCTTTAGATGTTTGATGTTGTCAAGTTTAATGATAATAAACAACAAAAGCAACGTAACTTTGTGTGTTGGTCAGACCTATACCCAATTAACCATAGTTTTACACGTTTGTGTGTCTTGTTCTCACATATCTGTGTGTGTGTATGTGTAGTTAAACTTATATTTACATGTATAAGGAGAGAAAGATTGTCTTGTACTAAATTATAGTCGTATAGATAGGCTGGACTAGAGAAACTTACTCATTCCAGAGACATATCTTCTCCTTAAACTATTCACCCGTGAAATCTATTTCTCACACCTTTATTTCTCACGTACTTATCACCATCCACTCTACTCAGTTACATTAATAACTTCCAAACCTATCGGTACGACAGTGCAATGCACTCAAAAATGATTAAATGAACTATCACTTTGTATTTACAAATAACAAATTTAATAATCAATTATAGTTAACAAATTTAAAATAGGGTTTCTGTGAAACAATGAAGCATTGGCGTTTCATCACTTGTAGTGACTTTAAAGTGGCTATCGTCAAATAAAAAGTTCTGTTGCTGGATCTGACTGTAATACTTAACTAGCCAGGGGTTGACGGAGATTTGTTGTTGGTATTGGGTTCCGTCACTGTTGGTTCCCAGGGGTTTTGTTGACTGTTCCGTCAATCGTCAAATTATGTGGCGGTAGCACGTTCTTGGCGGTAATGCTGGGGGTAACCACTTAAATTTTCAAGGCAAGCGTCTTCAAGACCCGTCTGATGTAGGCGTCTAGCGGAGACTGCTGGCAACTTGATCCACAGACTTGTACCACAAACTGAGAGAAAGCAAATGTTTCTTCTAAGTGTTGGGTCTTCTGACATGAGAATCAGGCGCCCTCCGTTCCCATTCCAGCACTTCATCGTCCTCAGAAACGTTATCCTCCCTGAGCATTAATGTTAAGCACGGTGAGTCTGCTGAAAGTGCGTTTCGACAGCGGAAAACGACAATAACATTATTTAAACCAATTTCATCTGCCGGAAGTATTACATCACTGTGTCTAAATCTTTAGTAGGATGGTCATTTCTGTCGCGAGAGGTTCAGATGTTATTGAGAATGTAAGATATCCTGCACAAAAAGATGTATCAGATGATACCAGGATAGTGCCAGATAAGAGACTGGTCTTACATGAAATATCCCCTTCTCTGAAAAGAGTAAGGGTGTATCGACAATCAAAAATAGGATCAGCTGTATAAACCTACAGGTATGATGATAGTGTTGGTTCCTGAATGTCTATGTGCTACCTCTCGAGATCCTCCCTTGAATAATGGTTATTACATTTGTATTGACTCTGCCAGGGGATTAATTTATTAATTAAATATGTAACTATATATCAACCAGAACTTTAACTCAATTTAAATAATTTAGCAAGACTGATTGTACATACGAGTATTTACAATTTATTGAACCTATACCGTTTATCTTTTCGGTTACGTAACTTATAAAGAATTCAAATGTTTTTACAAAATAAAGTAAATAAACATGGAATGTCAATTTCCAAAATAGTTCAGTATGATGACTTTCTTTTCAATTATTAAGAATCTAAATGGATCAATATGATGAATTTTCTATTAAATATTAACTTTCTATTTCACGTGTGTTTTGTCACTTTCACTGGACTGTGGAGTTAGTAATCATTTTAATAATGTCTACCATGAGTCATCACTCACTAGATTGTGTTATTTTAATTTTATTTGTTAAATATAGTCTGGATATGCTGACCAGTGGATTTGCTTATCCACTTACCTGCTATGTTGAGATGAATCACTCTCTAGCACTGAACACTCCAGATCTGAAGCTCCAGGCTGGGAAATCTTGGTATCTAGTTCTATGATCATCAAGAACTTTCGCACCACAGAGGTGGATGTCTCGTACAAGCATGGTAGTTGCAGGATAAAACCCTCAGGCAATACACTCAAGCTGTAACAGGCTGTTAATGGGCATCTAGGTCTGCTTAGGCAGATACAGTGGCAAAGTATATGACAGTAACACTTTTACCGCTCTCTTCTGTTCAGCTTGTTTTTTGAAAAAGTTGTGGCCTCAATTCAGCCAAGTTCAAGGACGTACATACTACCGCATCCTCCGTCTCGGATGGCATGGGGTAAAAGCGGTGTTAAAAATCTAACACTGAGGCGTTGTAGTAAAAACTGCGAGAATAATCGCTCATTTTAGTAAGATTTTAGTTATAAAATGATAATAAATAAACCCTCCCTATTGTGTCTGACAGTGATACTCTCACACGCCAGCATAGCGCTGATGTTTGTGCCGTGGAAAGGCTTAGAACCGACCTCGCCGTTTAAACCTCCTCGCTTTCTTTGTGACGTACATTTTTAACATTTTGCCCGATCTGATAGAGACTGCGGCAAGACTTACAATTAACGATTTTGCGGAAGTGTGCCGCCAAACTACTGTCTGAATTAACGTAATATTTTGACTTTAACGCTGGTAATAAGTAGTAATCCTTACATTTTTTGGTAGTGTAACACGAGAAAATACAAATATTTAACGCCTATTCAAATACCCGCCGCTCAAGACCCCGCTTCGCTTGACACATTATGCCATGCATATATACACGCTGCGGCAAAGCCAACAGAGGCAAACACGCAGACAATTTTATTTCCTCCTCGCGGTAATATTACTGACGTCACTAAAACAAGTAGTTATTTGAAAATACATGCTAGCGAGAGATGAGAAAGGGGGGAAAGATGGCCGTCTTGTGTAAAATTTTTATTTGACGATTGCCGGTGACAAAATTGAAAATCTAAACCATAATGAAACTGACCATAAAAATTATATAATAGTATAGCTTAGAGTCCACTGAGCAAGAATGTGTTTTAAATAATATGGTAGTCCAAGCATTAGCCAAGTTATTGAGAAAATACTAAATGTCTACGGACACGCGACCAGACAGTCTGTTGTTCCTGCTTGTTTTTTTCATAACGTTAGTGGGGACGGCAGCTTAGAAAAGAGGCATTGAGGTAATTCAAATTTGCTTGGGTAACAAGAGTATAGGAGGGAAAGGGGAGCGGTAGGAAATTGTTACCCAAAACTAACATCTTTTTGTATTGGCCTAACTAAAGCAGGCTGGCCAATCGACTACCAGACACAGAGTTTGTTTGGAATTATTTTTGTTTTTCAAAAAACTACATTTGAATTCTGGTAGTCGCAAGCTTTCGATTGGCCAGTGCTAATAAATATTAGCAAAAGGCTTTCATTATTCATTGCCAGTTGAACAAAATTTTTCATTCAAATACGCTGAGATCAGCTGTGTTAATTTTAAAATTAAATAAAGAAGTATTCACAGTCTGGACAGTGCAGAAGAAACTGAGGCCACTTCTTTGCAAGTCAGCGTCATTTGTTTATATTTCTTGAAATTTGTGGTAAGAATGCTTTATGAATTTAATATGTTTAATCCCACTGCCAAAGTTAGATACTGCTATTGGGAAAAGTGAAGGACGTGCCGGGAGCAGACATTGTTGAGTCCTCACATTGAACTGTATCTAACTGATGTATGTTGTCATGATTGTGTTTTAATAATTATTGCATTAGAATATGTTAGTAAGCCTCTGTGTTCCATGAACACTGTTTAACATGCCTGAAGCATTTATTTTTAAAATAGAAAAGAAGAGAAAATCATACCAAAGGAAATGTGGTTACTCCACATTATTTTATTGAGGAAAACTATTTAAACGTACAGTGGCGTATCTGCCATAGGGACCTGAGGTGTGGTCACAGCAAGGTGTGAGTCATGTAAAATTAAGGGCGAGTGCACCTGTAATGCACGCAAGGCTGACCCCATATCACCGTAGGAAAATAATAAATATAATAAGTGATCAGATATAAAAGGCCAGGGTGTCCTTTTGTTGCAGAGGTTTTATTTCCTGTTGCCAGCTGGTAACAGGAAACCTGCTGGGTGAGAATAAAGCCATCAAGTCTCCGACCATTTGTTTATGCTGTCAAAAGATAATGGGAGGAGCTTGGGCATTTTGAGAGATCGAGATTTTCTGCAACTTCATACTGTATTATCATTCTTCAAGGAATCCCAGGTGATGTGTTAAGCATCTGGATATATCTGACACTTTCGTTTAATAAACACTGGTATTTCAAATCATACTCAGGAAGTTTATGGGGTATGATGAAACTACAGCCCCTCATACACAGTGACTCTCCCTCTTAGATGAATAAAGTGTAAGCTGTGAACATTCCAACAGGAAAGATATATATATATACATATATATATATATATATATATATATATATATATATATATATATATATATATATATATATATATATATATATATATATATATATATATATATATATATATATATATTGACTTTATAGTTAGTGGACAAAGAGTCCAGATATTTTTAGTTGATCTTTTCTGTAAACTATCTTGTCCTCATTTTCAAAGACCTGTCCAAAAGATATGGCTGGACAGGCAGATTAAATTGTACAGAAAAAAATATTCATTTTAAAGAAAAACTTAACCACTGGTTTTATTCACTTCCTCATAGAAAATTAAAGCGTTTTCGTGTTGTGTACTATCATTTCATTTCTCCCCTAGACACTAGGTACATCATACACCAGACACTAGAGCCAAAATAGTGACCGAGTGAGATCTAGGGAGGTAGCGTTAGGTTCCCGCACATAATTCATCATCATCATTTATAGAGTCATTGGCCTACATGTGCTTGACCTCACACGGTTAATACATACACGGATTTCATTCTTTTAGGACACCATCATAACCTCCCCAGCAAATCAAACTTTGCTACAAGCGTATTTTTGCCTTCAGTTCAATTAGCAAAATCTTTAATATTCATTATCTTTCTTAATTCTGGGCCGATTGTGATCATTTAAAGCTAGGATTATACTGTGTATTTATCTCTACCGTTTTATATAATAATTGTTTAGGTAGCAAAATTCATTTAAATCTATGCAGACTTTAACTAACTAAATTGGATACTACCCTGATATATAGATGTCATTTCACACGATCTTTTTCTTTAACTAAACTACTATTCGAGGAAGTCTTTGCACCTACCTCTAAAGTAACATTCCCGTTGTTGAAATATATACTCCTTCCCGTTTAAATTTCTTTAATCCTTTTGAAATTAAATATCTACGTACTGGAAGTTGCACAAAATGGGCCTCTATGTTAAGCATAAAATGTTTCATTATACACACCAAGAAGGGAGCGTTTTCATTGGCTATTGTATCGGTCCGTTTTCCCATAGTATAGCGTGCGGTAAATATGACTGTGTTGTAAGACAGACCAAATCACGACAATTTCCTATAACCCAATGAGATCTACAGTGTATTTCATCATGTCATATTTGCGAGCAAACATCTTATCAGGTGGCAACCCGGTAGCGTGTATCGTCTGCAGAAAGAAAGTCTAGGTAACAATAGGAATGTCGCTCAGTGTAGACGCTTACTCCGTCAATGTGGCAAGTTCGCTCTGCGCAAACGTAAGTCAAAGTTGTTGTTTCAAAACTAGGACAAGCGATCAAGGTAATTAGTAATGGAGTAAAACAATTAGAACAAGAGATGATAAGAAAACCTTGAACTATGAAAACAACGTCAAGGAGCGGGTGAGAAAAAGAGAAAGGAAAGGCACAGAAAGAAGTTAAAGGATGGCATAAGAAAATGTAACGCTCGAAAATTGACTCGTCATAGTGTGACATGTGTCAATACATCTGAAGACAATTCGTCACACACACACACACTGAAATACAAAGTTTAAACTACTGCGAAAGCAACCACTTTCGTAAATAGTTATTCATCTCCTCCATAATCTAAAGTTATCTAGAAAAATCTCTGACTATTTCAATTTTATTTTAATCGTGGTATAAAGTCCACTTCTCATTCTTCCACCTGCTCAGTAATTTTTTTTTTTTTTGTTTTTCGGGGGGCGGGGGCCGGGGCGGCGTGAGGGCGGGGGGGGGGGGGGGGATGGGGGGGGGGGGGGGCGGGGCGGGAGGGGGGGGGGTGGGGCGGGGGGGGGGGGGGGGGGGGGGGGGGGGGGGGGGGGGGGGGGGGTCTACTGTGATATATAACTTCGGGCTATTAAAATCCTCCTGAAGTTCATGGTTTTCTCCTTGATACTTGCTCTCACACTTTACAGTTGTGAAGATTCTATTACTTTCATTCGGTATGTCTGTTTTGTCTTCTAGATCAAGTATCATGCCTTGTGACGTTGGCGATCATGTATCTCTATAATTCTTGTCGTCAGTCCTATTAATTAATTCTGTTATTGACTTCTTTATACGTCATGTTGTCAGTCTGTCCAGCATCGTCTCTATTTGCTGTCCTCTGTTTCTTGTTTCCATCAGTTTCTCCTGTTATCAGAGTATATTCCAGCTTTCTTATCAGTATAAGCTATTGTTTTTGTTGTTGTTGATGATGATAAGAATCGACATTATTGCACTGCGGGCAAACCCGTAAGTGTTCAGTCTCCCTCAGTAAATGTCGAAGGGTATGAATGCTGATTGTTCGTGTTGCACGCTGGTTGTATTCATGCCGGATGCTTCCTTTTATACGTTCTTCGTTGCTTGTCTTACTTTTGATGCAGAATTCAGTTTTAACCTTGTCGATTGCAGTGTCGTTTGCTAAGAGGCAATCATCAATGGTTCTTTGATTACACAGATAGATAGATAGATAGATAGATAGATAGATAGATAGATAGATAGATAGATAGATAGATAGATAGATTGATAGGTAGATAGATAGATAGATAGATAAATAGATAGATAGATAGATAAATAGATAGATAGATAGATAGATAGATAGATAGATAGATAGATAGATAGATAGATAGATAGATAGATAGATAGATAGATAGATAGATAGATAGATAGATAGATAGATAGATAGATAGATAGATAGATAGATAGATAGATAGATAGATAGATAGATAGAATGTCTGTTTTTCATCTTTAGAATATCTTCTTGCTGCGAACATATAAATGTTTGTATCGAAACAAAAATACAAGGACTAGAGTACTTCATACAACTTCCGTTTCAAGATTATATGAATTCAATACTTTCTAACATCTGAGTTCTTTCTACACACAAAACGGAAATCAAAACAACTCATTAGAAGTGAAAAACACGAGATTTCTGCAATCAATGTCTGTTTATGACTTCCCTTTTTTGCATGTCATAAATGGGTTAAATAAAAAAGCTACTTATTCCGTTTGTGAATTTTCACCGCAAGAAAATGTTTAACTAAAGGAGAAATGGGATGTCCGTTAAAACTTTGTGTTATCTGGTAATGAGATTCATTATGTTAGTTTCAATTGTTTATATTTTTCAATCTCGCTGTAGAGAAACTGAAAACACATTTGAAACCTTAAAACAGAAGACGAAGAGGAGGAGGAGGATGAGGAAGAAGAGAAGTAGAGGAGAAGAAGAAGAGGAAGTAGTGGAGAAGAAGAAGAATAAGAAATCTGCCAAAGGTTTTTTGAGACTTATTTTATACACAGATATTTCCCTCTTTCATTGAGAAAAAGTCATGATGGTTAACGCCTTTATTCGCTTTCATATAATCACATTCATTTATTTCATAAAGTTGGACGTCTGTCTCCGCCTTCTCAAGTAGCCTTATAGTTTCGAAATGCGAGTCGTGAGAATGTACCCGCATACCACTGTACTTTAGAAATATGAATGTTTTCGTTTGCTTAAATGGGATGATGTATATGAGAATAAGGAGATATTGTCGTAAATTTATTTTGAGAGAAAGAGTCTAGAAATAGTAGTCCGGTTTAGAGTGTAGAATGATGATGAAAACTCAGTGATAGAAATGTATAGATTAAATATGATGCTCCACAGAGTGCTGGAGGAGAGTAAAGACAGACTTATTTACGACAAATCGTTTCTCTCAATCTTCTCTTCCACTCTCCTGGTCAAACACCTATTTGCCAGTTTTCCAGACACACGTCTGCGCTCACACCGATTTGTTGCTTCAAACACTCAGACGACGTGGATACAGCTACATTAAACAAATAGGGAATTTTGGGCTTTTGGGTATTCCAACACAGTCCGATATAAGTTTATGATGTTTATTTACCTTAAAAATCAAATCACAAAAAACCAATATCAAGTGTTACATAAAATTATCATAAGTACAGGAAAATGCAAATATCAAGGTAGGGAGGGGGTGAAGAAGATTGGTATCGACTAAGCCCTTCCCGCTTGTATTAGACAAAGATAAACCCAGTCTCAAGATAGATAGTTATCAGGAGCATAGGAAAGTTAACCCAACAGTGAATTTAATTACTCTGAAAGAGGTGTTACAATATTAGTTATGGTGGTAGACAAATAAATACTGTTATCCCAATGGTGTCTTCCCTTTACTAAGCAAAGAAAAAAAAAGGGGGGGGGATGAAACAGAGTTAACAAATTATCCCACGAAAGGAACAATGCCGGGTATACAGAAAACGTATTACCCGGTAGGCAAGTTAACAAATGGTTTTTGCAAAAATATAAATCTCCTGTCATTCATGCGCACTGTGCGGATCCACACTCATATATACTCACACACTTACCGAGTTGCAGCATCAGACAATCCCTAGAATGATAAACACAGTGATTAACTCTTGACATGTGAAACTGTCTAGCACTTCTATGTCCCGCCCCAGATATTGCGAGTTTTTACTGAGAGCAAATATTCCCGCTTATCGCCGGACTTGAAGTTTAAAGAGTTCTTGTGGTTTATTATATAAAAAGAAGTCTATGGGATGGCACTGACACAATTCAACACAGGGGTGAAAATGAGGTGATGGCAATATTCCTTCACTGCGTGATGACAGCAACTGACCGGTAAAGTTTTTTTTTTAATCCAGTGAGGAAAAACTAGGCTCAGTCACAGTCAGGTAAATCGGTAATCTCTCACAATAGAGCAGTATATAAACTATCGCTACTGGCACTGTTCATCTTCCAGTTTATCTTACAGATTGTAATTTAATTTGATGATAATAATCAAATGATCTTGGGTAGGCTTTCTTTCATGTAATTATGTTAGCTAGGCCGCACCGGACCACCACAAGATTTACTTTAAAAAAATGTCTCATCAACCTGTCTGGAAGTTTAAGAACCGAGTATGGAAACTCTGAAAGATTTCGTTATTGCTGGGATTGCAAAAGGTGATCAATCTAGAGAAAAAGATAGAAAACCCATAACAACATAATCATACTTTAAAAAATCAAATAATCTTCTAAGCGCGCGATAAATTTCCCGTTAAGCCTATTATATATACGCTCGCGTATTTAATTATGTATTTAATAAACACTGCGCGAGTTCTAGTGGTTAAATCACACATCTATAAATATAGGACTTAACTAAATTTATTAATTATAAATTCCTTCGCGACTTTAAAAGTTAATTTAAGCATTAAACATCTATTATCTTTTTGGAAATAGTATAGCAGGGATATCATTACATTTACAACTGGAACTATTGAGACGGTTTAATTTAATAGGTTTAAATTAACACAAAATCCAATGAAATAGAATGAATGAACTAGACCACTGATCACTTAACACAATATATATATTACCGTTTTGCACAGAGATAGAATTCACTGCAAATATAAATGAAAATCCATGGGATAATCTAGCAAGATTTCAAATATCGCTAGTGCTTCTATCAAGTTCTGGCCAGCGAGTGATGAAGTGTATTTCTACGTGATCTGTATATCTACAACTGGAATGCAAGATGAGTGGGACATGAGAAACTTGACAGCCTTTTTGATCTCGGAAGGATTTTGGGGATCTGACCGCCAGACCAAAGAGAGAAGCCGCCCCTGGCCTCTCGTATCTTCGCTCGCTGCTTGCGTCAGCTTTCCCCGTTCGCTCTGGCTGCGATCGGTTCCGTGCTTAACACCGAGATGCGAAATCGTTTCAGGGACCACTACTGTCTTTGATAGCATGCCGCCCGTCCATCCTGAGATCTCCACCAGTGTCTTTGATCTCGTGCCGCATACTAAATGAGTCCCGGTGGAATCGATTCGCTCTGGCGAAACGAAAAGTTACAACAAATGTTCAGGGGTTCTAATGTTTTGAAAAGCTAAAAGTCCCTTTAAATCATCCATCATATCAGGGAAAATTCTCTTGTCGAACTAGACGTACGTCACAATCGTCCCCACTTTTAGACATGAAACCATTTTTCATGTTTCATTTTTTGACAATGGAGGTGACCTGATTGGTGATTTTAGGATGAGTGGTATCTTCAGTTTGCTCTTCTTCCTCTGTAGACCAGTTTCTTCTCAGGAAATCAGCCCCGACATTCTGTCTTCCCGTAATATATTCGACTTTGAAAGAATACACGCTTAAAAGAAGCGCCGTGAGTTAAATTCTTTATTGGCACCCAGAAATGCTAACGGAGCGTGGTCTGTTTGCACCGTGAAAGATGTACCATAGAGAAACTCATGATGGCGTCTGATACCGTCAATCAGAGCGAGACATTCTCTTTCGACTACGCTGTAGTTCCGTTCAGCTTTATTTAATTTCCGACTGCCATAGGCAACTGGAAATAGCATGTTTGGGTCACTGTCATCGACTTGAAGCAGTGTTGACCCGATGCCCTGAACTGACGCGTCGACCCGTAATACAAAAGGTTTGTTGAGGTCAGGCAACCTCAAAATGGGGTATGCAGACAACTGTCCTTTCAAAGTGCTGTACGCGTGTTCGCACTTTTGATCCCATATGACCTTATCAGGACAACCTTTCTTTGTGAGGTCAGTCAGAGGTGCTGTCAGTCCGTTGAAGTTCTGGATGTATTTCTGATAATATGCACATAATGATAGGAAGGAACGTACGTCTTTCTTCGTTCTGGGTCTTTTGGCTGCAGCTATTTTCTCCACGTTCTTCTTAATAGGCCAACTGCATCCGTGAGAAATAGTATGCCCCAGGAAGTCTAACTGTTCAAACCCGATGAGATATTTGCTAGGTCTGGCTGTGAGACCCGTTTCCTGTAGTCTCCTGAGGAGCATAGCAACCGTAGCAATATGTTCTTCATAGGTTTCCGATGCAATTAATATGTCATCCATAAAATTATGGATATGGGTACTTTGCAAAGGTTCTAGAAGTTTCCTCATCATCCCGGTGAACACTCCTGGTGCGTTATGCAATCCGAACGGCATCACATTAAATGTGTAATGTCCTTCACTAGTGCTGAAAGCTAACAAAAGTTTAATTTCCTCCTTGACTGGTATCTGATAATACCCTTTACTGAGGTCAATCTTGGAGAAAATCTTTGCCTTGCTAAGCTTGGTGAACAACTCAGAAACAGTTTGGAGAGGTTCGGGCTGGAATTCCGTTACAGCGTTTAGCAGCCGGTAATCTATACACCGCCAAACTTCCTTATTGGGCTTCTGCAACAGCACTACACTGGAACTGTAAGGAGATGTAGACTCACTGATAATTCCTGCTTGACGCAGCTTGTCTATTTCTCCGCGAAGTGCATCAGCTTTAGCGTACGGTATGGGGTAAACTCTGGTCTCGTTTGTTAATTTCATATCAAATTCGATGAGATTTGTTCGACCAGGTACATCCGTTAATACTGCACTGTACTGTTTTAGTAGAGCCCTGGTTTCTGTTTGTTGTTCTGGTGAGAGATTGTCGCCGAACTTGACATCTTTAAAGGATTCTGTGGGTTGCAATGGATACTCCATGCAACCATCATCATCTTCCTCGTCTTCCGTTGCTATGGCGACGGCCAGGAGATGCTCGGAGGATGGCACCGGTCGGTCTTTCCAAATATTTCTTAAGCAGATTTACGTGGAAGACCTTCTCCTTTCCTTTGATGGAGATCTTGTAATTGGTACGTGAGATCTTTTTAAGGACGGTAAACGGCCCTTGCCATCCGATGCAAAGTTTATTGCTTCCGGTTGGAAGTAGCAACAAAACTTTCTCCCCTGGTTGTAGTTCTCTCTCTTTTGCAGCTTTGTTGTATCTTTTAGCATGTTTAGCGCGGGCTTTTGTAAGGTTGGTAGTAGCTAGATCCCATCCTAGCTTTAGCCTTTCCTTGAGCTCAGATACATACTTGCTTGCAGAGACAACTGTCTCGTCAGCCTTTTGGTCTGTCAGGGACCGAAGTAAGGCTTCTAGTGGCCCCTTAATAGGTCTGCCAAATAAAAGTGTAGCTGGCGCGAATCCCGTAGACGCTTGGGGTACCTCTCGGTAGGCGAATAAGGCAGCCGATATATATAGGTCCCAGTCTTCCGGTTTCTCCTGACCCAGCTTACGTAACATGGTGGTGAGGGTACCATTAAAACGTTCCACGAGCCCATTTCCGGCCGGATGGTAGGGACTTGTGTGGATATGTTTGGCCCTCAAGATCTTAAAGATCTCCTCCATTAACAGGCTACGGAATTGGGATCCATTGTCCGTCAAAACTTGTTGAGGGAATCCCAACCGTGTAAAGATTTGCACGAGGGCTTCTGCGACATGCTTGGAATCTGTGAATGTTAGCGGTATAGCTTTGGCCCACATTGTGCAAGTGTCGACTAAGGTCAGGATGAACCTGTTCCTTTTTTTGGTCCTTTCCAGGGGTCCAATGATGTCGACAGCAACCCGTTCAAATGGAGTAAAAACTATTGGCATTTGCCCCATAGGTACTGGGGGTGTCAAGTATTTTGGTGCTACCCGTTGGCACTGGGCGCAGGATTTCACGTACCTGATAATGTCAGAGTTCATTCCTGGCCACCAATAGTGGTTTTTTATTCGCTGAATAGTGGCGTTTTGTCCCATATGTCCGCTAAAGGGAAGAGAGTGCCCCATTTCTAAGATCTGGCTTCTGTACTGCGTCGGTACTAGGAGCTGGTTATTCCCCGTGTCCGGGTTGCCCGTTCTACGATACAATACGCCATCCTTAGAAAAGATGTCTCCGTTGTGTCTGGAGTCCTTAGCCATGGGCAGTTTTTTAAAGCAGAGCTCCAGAGTAGGGTCCTTTTGTTGCGCCTCCTTCAGTTCGTTCGGCAACAAATTTGGCGCAGGCTCCCTCTCCTTCTTGGCTTGCCCTCTTGTGGTTGCCGCTGCCACAATCGGCTCCTTTGGTCTCCCAATAAACACATATCTACATCCCAGGATAACTGGGTAGATAGGATCATCCATAATGGCAGCTTTAATAACACCTCTGACAAAATCAGAGTGTATTTCTACCAGTGCGATAGGAAGCGTCCTGGGTGCGTCACTCTTAAAAACTCCACTGAGTTTGACGGTTTCCTCTGTCTCCTGACCTGGTTTGACTAGGTGTCTAGCAACAATACAACTAAAGCTTAATCCAGTGTCAAAGAGACAAGTAGTTGAGGTACCATTCAAAATTACAGTTCCTCGAGTTGAGGGTCGATCCCCCTCAGGTTGAGAATCACTGACATTGACTCTACCTTTCGTAGCTGTATGCAAACATCCGACGCGGTTTGGACCGGTTTGTTTGCCCTGATCAGACGTTCCTGGTGTAGGGGTCTTCCCTTTTCCTTGACCTTGGTGGCCGCGCTGCCACGTAGGCTTGGTGGGTTGATCAGAATTGTTCTTAGGGGGGTATCGGGTTTTGTAGAATTTCGATTTTTCCTGGGGAGGTCTCTGGGTATTATTTTCTCGTTGGTTATAATTCTGAGAGGAATTAGAGGAATAGGATGACTGCTCTAGATTTTGTTTACGAGATGGCTCATCTGTGGGTTTACGTTTTGTGCTGGGAAGTTCGGCCATTGCATTGGTATAGCGTTCTGCCTTATTGAGTATGTCCTCAAGCCTGACTGCGCCCTGTTCAGCCAAAAATCTACGGGTTTCGTTTGACAGAGTTGACTTTGTCTGTTCCACAAGAACAAGTTCAAGTAGTCCCTCATATGTAAGAGGTAGATCAGATAATTCAATGCACTTTGTCAAATAGCCCGTGAGACGTGAAGAGAACTGCGGGAATGTTTCCGTGCTGTCTTTCCGGCTGTTTCTGAACATTTGCAGAAATTTTCGGGCGGTCATCTCAAACCGCTCTAGCAAGGCCTTTTTCAGCATGTCGTAATCATGTTGGTTGGTTCCCAGCTTTGTATATACGTCATAAGCAGTACTTTTCAGTGACGTTGAGAGTTTAAGTGCCCAGCGGGAACTCTCCAACCCATACAGATTTGCGAGCCGCTCGAATTTTTCTAGAAAGCTGTCAATTTTCTCATTGGGACTAGGAAAAGACTCTAAAGCAAAAGACATCGCAGTTAATTGGGCAGACTGAGTGCTGGAGAGATCCATTGACTGCGATTGGGGCGAAGACGGCTCTCCGTTATTCGAAGTAGAGGCGCCCCGACTCTCTAAAACCTTAAGCGCCAATTCATGCTGTCTTTCCTTGTCTCTCTCTTCGCGTTGTCTCTCCTTCTCTCTTTCCCTGCGGGCGTCCATCTCTGCCTCAATTTTCTTCTGCTCCAATTGACGATCGTCCGCTTCTTTCTTCCTAGCTTCTGCCCTCTCTTCCGCTTCCTTTTTCTCTTTTTCTTCTCTCAGTTGGTCCGCGTCATATCTTTCAAGTTCTTTGTTGACAAACAGGTTCGCGGCTTCTCCTTCTAATCCTGAGTCCTTCGCCTCCTGTCTCAAAATGGATCTTATCCTAATTCTCTCTGCCATACCAAAGAACTGAATGCTTCTAAGACTAGAGAATAGTAAGATGGAACAAGAAGGGGAAGAAACTCGGAACCGCTACGAGAAAAACCAAAGTAAAAATTTACTCAAGTTACCTCCTACCTTAAATGTGTTAACTTATCGCTGCTATTATTGTCACTTAAGACTCTTAACGCAAGCGACTATGCCACTAAAATGGTAAGTTACACTAGAAAAGAATCTACTCTTACTAACAGTAGAGAAAAATCTATATTAATACAATTTAAAGAAAAAAAATATTTTTTTTTCTGAAATTTTAATTCTCCACTACAAAAACTCCCCCTGAAGTCAATTATATGAGAAGAGACGATGTTAGCTAGACTTAAAAAGTCAGAACAAGGCGTCTTTAGCTAAGCTCAACTCTTTTAACTTCAAAAACCCTTTAGTGACTGTAAAACAATCACGCAATCCCAGCAAATCTTATAAAGAAAAATGTAATGTTTCTCTGCCAGAGAATAATTTAAATAACAACTATTTTTGTTTATCCGTACTTTCTACTGCTGTGGAAAGTAAACAACCTGTAAATATGCTGTGTGGACGACCCAAATACTAAAAAGCGTTGTCTAGGGGTGTAATTACTTATTTATTTATTTCCCTAAATCACAAAGACAGATCACTCACACTCTATCTAGTTAGACCCAGACTTAGATCAGACTCAAAATATCTTTATCCCGGCTATGCGAATGCCTCAAATGTAGCTCAAGATGCAGAACCAGCCCACAAATATGTGTGCATCAAATGTATCTCAAAATTATCCCGGCGAGCCAGCCAAATATTGTCGTAAATTTATTTTGAGAGAAAGAGTCTAGAAATAGTAGTCCGGTTTAGAGTGTAGAATGATGATGAAAATTCAGTGATAGAAATGTATAGATTAAATATGATGCTCCACAGAGTGCTGGAGGAGAGTAAAGACAGACTTATTTACGACAAATCGTTTCTCTCAATCTTCTCTTCCACTCTCCTGGTCAAACACCTATTTGCCAGTTTTCCAGACACACGTCTGCGCTCACACCGATTTGTTGCTTCAAACACTCAGACGACGTGGATACAGCTACATTAAACAAATAGGGAATTTTGGGCTTTTGGGTATTCCAACACAGTCCGATATAAGTTTATGATGTTTATTTACCTTAAAAATCAAATCACAAAAAACCAATATCAAGTGTTACATAAAATTATCATAAGTACAGGAAAATGCAAATATCAAGGTAGGGAGGGGGTGAAGAAGATTGGTATCGACTAAGCCCTTCCCGCTTGTATTAGACAAAGATAAACCCAGTCTCAAGATAGATAGTTATCAGGAGCATAGGAAAGTTAACCCAACAGTGAATTTAATTACTCTGAAAGAGGTGTTACAATATTAGTTATGGTGGTAGACAAATAAATACTTTTATCCCAATAGTGTCTTTCCTTTACTAAGCAAAGAAAAAAAAAAAGGGGGGGGGGGGGGGGAAACAGAGTTAACAAATTATCCCACGAAAGGAACAATGCCGGGTATACAGAAAACGTATTACCCGGTAGGCAAGTTAACAAATGGTTTTTTGCAAAAAAATAAATCTCCTGTCATTCATGCACACTGTGCGGATCCACACTCATATATACTCACACACTTACCGAGTTGCAGCATCAGACAATCCCTAGAATGATAAACACAGTGATTAACTCTTGACATGTGAAACTGTCTAGCACTTCTATGTCCCGCCCCAGATATTGCGAGTTTTTACTGAGAGCAAATATTCCCGCTTATCGCCGGACTTGAAGTTTAAAGAGTTCTTGTGGTTTATTATATAAAAGGAGTCTATGGGATGGCACTGACACAATTCAACACAGGGGTGAAAATGAGGTGATGGCAATATTCCTTCACTGCGTGATGACAGCAACTGACCGGTAAAGTTTTTTTTTTAATCCAGTGAGGAAAAACTAGGCTCAGTCACAGTCAGGTAAATCGGTAATCTCTCACAATAGAGCAGTATATAAACTATCGCTACTGGCACTGTTCATCTTCCAGTTTATCTTACAGATTGTAATTTAATTTGATGATAATAATCAAATGATCTTGGGTAGGCTTTCTTTCGTGTAATTATGTTAGCTAGGCCGCACCGGACCACCACAAGATTTACTTTAAAAAAAATGTCTCATCAAACTGTCTGGAAGTTTAAGAACCGAGTATGGAAACTCTGAAAGATTTCGTTATTGCTGGGATTGCAAAAGGTGATCAATCTAGAGAAAAAGATAGAAAACCCATAACAACATAATCATACTTTAAAAAATCAAATAATCTTCTAAGCGCGCGATAAATTTCCCGTTAAGCCTATTATATATACGCTCGCGTATTTAATTATGTATTTAATAAACACTGCGCGCGTTCTAGTGGTTAAATCACACATCTATAAATATAGGACTTAACTAAATTTATTAATTATAAATTCCTTCGCGACTTTAAAAGTTAATTTAAGCATTAAACATCTATTATCTTTTTGGAAATAGTATAGCAGGGATATCATTACATTTACAACTGGAACTATTGAGACGGTTTAATTTAGTAGGTTTAAATTAACCCAAAATGACCACTACTGTCTTTGATAGCATGCCGCCCGTCCATCCTGAGATCTCCACCAGTGTCTTTGATCTCGTGCCGCATACTAAATGAGTCCCGGTGGAATCGATTCGCCTGCCACAGAAGTGAGTAAGAAATTGTTATTATTATTATTTCATTTTCCACCAAGAATGTACGGATATAAGCGAGAATGTGTTTATGTAATTTTTGTATTGATGATTGATGACATTAAAAAATACAGATTAATTGTAGACGGTTTGACCGCATGAGTGAGTGTCGGTATACATAATTTATTTATTTTTATTTATTTATTGTTTTGTTTATTTTATTTTATTTTATTTTTCCCCACTTACTATCTTGTTTGTTTAAAAAATAAAAATATAAAACCTACTTTTTTTTTTGATTGCACACTGTAAATGAATGCTGTTGTGTTAACTTTATAATGTTGCATGCATTTAAATTAATGCTTAAAGTAACATGTGGACATGAAAGGATATAGTATGCAAGACAAATGAGAGTGGAACGGCAGAATGTTAGAAAGGGCCTGCGCACCCAATTCTTAACCCTTCGAAAATAAAGTTCGTTCGTTCGTTTGTTCTCTCTCTCTCTCTCTCTCTCTCTCTCTCTCTCTCTCTCTCTCTCTCTCTCTCTCTCTCTCTCTCTTTTAACATACTTAAATTTGATTATAACTGGATGTTACAAATGTATGTTATTATTTTACCTTGATAATGTTGTATGCTTAAATAATGCTCAAAACACGTGTGCGATTGAAAGGATACGGTATGTAAGATGACAGAGAGAAGAAAGGCAGAATGTAAGACGGGCCTGCGTGCCCAATTGTTAACCCTTTGAAAATAAAGTTCGTTCGTTCCCTCAAAATAAGGTTGGTGATTGCCATACTGTCACTTTGTTCCTCTTGTGGAGCCGATAGTTCTAGAGGACATATTCTACTGTTTGGTTGTCATCCCCACATGGACACACGACTGCCTGCCAAATTGTTATTTTGTGCAAACGATTTGGTTAGGTTTTTAAGGACTGTCTTCATAGCACACGGACAACTCCATCAGGGCTCCGATCTCCTCCCTTAGATCACACATGGAGGATCTCAGCACAGTGCACGAAATCCGTAGCACCGGCGAGAATCCCAGTGTCTGTATGTAGGAATCACACATTCTATAAATATTTTTGTCGTGGGTAGTATTCTAATGTTTACATTTCGCCAGGGCAGCGTTCGTATGGCCTACTCTTTACGATTTCCAACTGCCGTGGGATTTAATAACGTGCGCAACTTGCATACAGGATCTCCTATTTTGTCGCCCCTTTCCAAGAAGGCTAAGCATCTGATCTCACTGTCTATCTTCCCTTCCAGTCATTACTGACCACAGGAGACTGATCTCAATACCATTGTACAAACAAGGCATGGGAAAATGGGTATGCTTATATTTAAGATAATTCAGATCCTTAAATCCCGTGAAGGTCCTAAAAGTCTCTAAGGAGGCAAAGAAAGAATTGGATCACCGCTAGCTCAGGCGACTAATGTAAGGTTACGCGTAGGACTGGCAGCATCATGAGGTAAAACAAATTGTTACAGTAGTCCTCGACGCAATAACACATGAATGCTTTGACGCAGTGTTCCTGCAATGGGACCAATTGTAGTGGTGTCTCCGTGCTCCAGAAGGAGAGAGAATGAAAAGACGAAGAGGACCAGAATCTCATGTCTGTATGACGGTGTCTCTGCATGAAGTAAAATTGTTGCCATGATCAGAAGAGGACCAGAATCTGATGTCTGTATGGTGGTGTCTCTGCTTGAAGTAAATATATTGCCATGATCAGAAGAGGACTAGAATCTGATGTCTGTGTGGCGGTGTCTCTGCATGAAGTAAAATTGTTGCCATGATCAGAAGAGGACCAGAATCTGATGTATGTATGCAGTGTCTTTGCATGAAGTAGAATTGTTGCCATGATCAGAAGAGGACCAGAATCTGATGTCTGTATGGTGGTGTATTTGCTTGAAGTAAAATTGTTGTCATGATCAGAAGAGGACCAGAATCGGATGTCTGAATGATGGTGTCTCTGCATGAAGTAGAATTGTTGCCATGATCAGAAGAGGACCAGAATATGATGTCTGTATGGCGGTGTCTCTGCATGAAGTAGGATTGTTGCCATGATTAGAAGAGGACCAGAATCTGATGACTGTATGGCGGAGTCTCTGCATGAAGTAAAATTGTTGCCATGATCAGAAGAGCACCAGAATCTGATATATGTATGCAGTGTCTTTGCATGAAGAAGAATTGTTGCCATGATCAGAAGAGGACCAGAATCTGATGTCTGTGTGGTGGTGTCTCTGCATGAAGTAGAATTGTTGCCATGATCAGAAGAGGACCAGAATCTCATGTCTGTATGGCGGTGTCTCTGCATGAAGTAGGATTGTTGCCATGATCATCAGCAATTTTTCTTTTCTTGTTCCCTGTGGAACATGGAGCAAACAGTGCAACTGTTCTCCCTGCAGGAACCCTACGTACAAGCATTCATACACTATTGCAGATGTGACTTTTGTAGCAATTCGTTGTACACGTGGAGCGACAAAAGGTAAAGTGGTTAGAACATTTGCATCCCGTGGCAGAATTATCGAGTTCTAAGCGTGGCAGCGTTACGTTCAATTATACCCAGCTAAAATGCGTAGCTGACTCTGCATCTGAATTAAGAAGGTAAAGGCAACGAGGAAGGAACTGGTCTTCCACCTAATAAAGCTCAGAAGTTGTATATGTGAAATCTCTTACATTTCCCTCTCCTGAGGCAGTATCTGCTATTTGTACTACCATTACCTTTATAAAGTTTAGACGCCTCAGAGAAGACAAGTACATGCCATAACATTATACTAATAGCTTCTTTCTAATTGTCTGAGAGAACAGTAGAGAAGTTTTCCTTTCTCCTCCCGGGAACGTAGGCATTGCACTTGAAAACTATTCCTATCTTTGTTTGCCGCGTATTCTTCACATACCTATTGTTCTGGAGCATCTCTCTATACAGGAATACCGTACTGCTTAACCTTGACCTGAGAGAACAGCCAGACTGGAAGTGATTACCATGAGTGCCACACACGTACTTTTATTTCAGTACTAAATACGTATTTCGTCAGCTTGTGTGATTCCTATATAAATACACTGGGATTCTCGCCGGTACTACGAAGTTCATGCACTGTGCTGAGATCCTCCTTGTTTGATCTAAGTGAGGAGATCGGAGCACTGATGGAGTACTCCGTGTGCAATGTGTGGTCGCCTGTGGGGTAATTACTTTGTATGTACTACTTTTATTTTATTTCTTGACAGAGAGTAGGTTTGGTTTACTAGCTTAACTGCTAGACATTTATATTCCTCTCCTTTATTTGGGGTTACCAGGTTCGATTTCTTCTTCTCTTTTGATGTAAGTGTAGCAAATTAATAGGGATAGATCAGTTTCTCGACATAACATTCAATCTTTTTAATCAGATCCTCAACAGCGTTCATATTGAAGAGAAACAACTTTTAATAATTTTCACTTGACAACTGATTTTAGTCAATTGTAACAAAGTCTTAGATAATGGCATATTTACAGCAATGTACAATTTCATGTAATTCATCCAATATTATTTCATTGGTGTCAAATTCCTTTTGCACCCTTTTCTTAATATTCATTTCGTTTATGACTGAGCTCCTAGTTGCTACTGTGTTCCTACGTTGGGCATTTGGCTTCTGTCTTGACAATATTTCCCAACTCTTCAGTTTAGTCCCTTATTCAAAGCTTTCTTTTTCTATGTGGTATTCCATAGGTTTAATGCTTTTTTTTCATTTCAAAGGGGCATTCTTTCTCAGCAAAGTTTTAGTACATAGGATTCGGTATCGCTTTGATTTGAATCCTCGAACATAGCTCTACTGCCGTTATGGCTGTGAGCTCTATCAAAGATGCATTTATTTGTATTCAATACTTACAAATGTTTTGAAATCACAAACAAACTACACAACATCCTGGAATACACTTTTGCTAGATAAGAGTGAAGTCGATCTCATTAACTAAGAAATACACTGAGGTGGACTAGTTACGTCCTTTCTACATCGCTCTAATATTCTGACTGCTTAAATGGCGTCGCGTTCTGATTCTTGCCGGGGAAAAATGTGAGCTCTATGATTGGTTAGGGGAATCACATGACTACTTATGGCATAACCGAAGCAATTCTAGCCTAAATAAAATTTATGTCATTTAGTTACTTTTATCCTCTGTTTCGCATAAGATATTAATTTATATGTTAATCTGTGCTTCCTCCGTCTTTGGTGGAATATAGCCTGTTTCCGAAGAAATCACGGTATACACGACTACAAATGAAGATTGTCCTTAAAACCAAACCAAACCATTTTCAGCTCTTTGTTTTTCAGTATGTATCTTGTTGGCGCAATTCGCGTGCTGTCTATCATTCTCGTTATTTCTCAAATATTGGGACAATATTGTTTAATGTCTATCTGTGAAGAAGACGCTGACTATGTTTTACCGACAGCACCACTGATATTTTCAGATCACTGGTCACAAAATCTGACTGACCTGAAATGTGCTTAAACAAAAAGTTCACGTTGTCACTATATGACGTTAAAGTTTATAAAGAAGCAGATATGGCATCAGATCATCATCTTCTGCTATGAAAATAAATTTGAAACTCAGAGACGTCAACACATTGCAAAAGACATCAGTTTAATGTTGAATTTCTCAGAAACCAAGAAGCAAAAGAAACATTTACTGGCACAATCTTCACTAAGTACAAAATGCTTCAACAACTAGAAGACGAAACAAGTAGAGAAGACCACAGGCAATTGATAGAAGTAAACGACATGAGACATGTTGAGAAGTTCACACATACAATAGTAGCGAATTAATATGTAAAAGGCCATTGACTCAGCTAGTGAAGCAAACGAGGCTTCACCGTACAACATCAGAAAGAAGTTGACAGATAAGTATAAGTAAGCATATAATCTTGCATAAATGTATACACAGATGGATCAGCAACAAATGCAACAGAAAATGGAGGTGAAGGTGATTTCTGGCCTTAAGCACAGGTGCACGAAAAAAGCTGCCAGTCGCAACAGGGCAATTCTCAAGTAAATTCAGAGGCAGAGACCTTTAAAACTGCAGCAGAGGTTATAATGACAGAGGAAAGCACAGAGAGACAAGTTGCTTTCTTTACCGATGCACTGTCAGTAATTCCAACGTTGAAAAGCCAAAATAATGCAGACCTGGTTGACCTAAGAAGAGTGCTCCTCAAACTATGCTCCACAAACTATGTCAGCGACTCAAAAGAGTTATGATCCAATGGATCCCATCTTATTGTAACATCATTGTCCCATAGAGATTTATGATCAATACATTTTTTATATTCTTTTCTTTTCTACCCGTGTCCTCTACTTTATTATCGCTATTATATCCTTTTCCTGTTTTTTTGCATTCGTTCGTTTGCGACAAAATACTACTTTCCCATTCTGACTTCGGCCGTTTCTTTTCTCATACTAGTAACGCATTTTATTGCGTAATATGTCAGTCCCTGGATGTGAACGAAATAGTGTGGAAATTCGTCTATTCAGACATAGAGAGCAGACATTTGTCTACATTGTCCATGACACGAGCGCTTCTATGGCTAAGTTTCTCGGCGTGAGGTGTGAGGAGGCACCAATCTGCATAGCTCAGAAATGACACATGTCGTAGTAGGTGTGAAGACGCACTTTTGGCAGTTATGGCCAGCGTCTAAGTTAATGGGAAGTGTTAAGTAAGAGAGAGAGAGAGAGAGGGGGGAGAGAGAGAGACCGGCGCTATTTCGGGTTTTCTTAATAGCGTTGGATCCTTTGTCCGTTTTCATATATCTACCCGAGTAGCTTAGACTATTCATTCAGTTCTCCAAATTTTACAGTAGACAGGTTGCTCGTTCTAAGGAAATAAGCTTGCATAGCGAAGTTCTTAGTTTGACTCGACATTTTGCCGAGCTTCTAGACTAACTATATGAGTGAATAAATTCTAAGTTTGTGCGATCGCCTGTAGTTCTGTCTGGAGGTAAATATATTATATATCTAGCAGTGTTGAGTGATTCAGTGATAATCGCTTATTTCATTTTACTAGTTAGATTTCTGTGCAGAAGTAATTAAATTTATAAGTCTGTTATGTTCTCTAGTTGACGTGTTTCAGTGGAAAGCAGAATAAATTATAATTTCTAGCTTAAACTCATGCAGCTATAAATAAATTTAATTAAATTGTTAGTAATTAGTCGATAATATTTTAAACTCACTTATAACTGCATTGATTCATCATTGAGTATTGACGAAATACGTATGTATTTCTAATTCATGATGATTGATTTTATGAATATAACTTATTTCACGGAGTTTTAAACGACAAGACAAGCTCTACGCTTGCAGTTTATAATGTAAGTTATCACCGAAGTAAATAGTATGTATAAGTATTTTATATGTTGTTTTCTCTTTATTCAGTGAAACTGGGGTAGCCCAACTTTACCAACGGTTTTAGTACGGAGAAATATCTGTGAAGAACAAAAACATTTTTTTTATAAAGACTTGGGTGTATAAAGTAAAGCCTGTCTGGCATTGCGCTGGCATCCAGAACGACAGAGTACCCATTACATGAACTTTAAGATTAAATGAAGTTACGGGCCCATCGAGCCAGATTTAATTCTTCCTGAGAAAAACCTCAAGTACATTTCAGCCCTTGTGGCAAGTAAAATATTACTATCAGTAACATTCCGACGGAGTTCTGACTAGTTGTGGTGTGACCAAATAAAGTCCTATTCTGAGAGAAGGCGTTTACCTTACATTCATAGTTACTAGAAATCTAAGCTATTGACACTTTGCTCGCTGTTAACGTTCGTGCCTGGACTATTTTAATGTGACAGAAACAGATATCCTAAAATAAGAATAACCAAGGAAACGTTCCCCGAAGTAGTGAATTCAACCTATCTTTGTGGAGCTGGGGTTCCCTTGGCCAATGACTAACCCTGGAGATTCTGTACGTGCATGTCCTAAAAATTGTTTTTCCAGAAGTTGCTACCAAAGCTGTAAATACGATTGCAAGCTAGTGATCACGGCTGACTGAATAGAGTGAATGCAGGACTGAATGATTCCTTTATTGTTGTATTTTGGCACCCATTTTTGCTGTCTAAAAATTTCTTTATGCAAGTTTTTTGTTGCTAACATTATTTTCCTTAGGATAGATTAGAGTATCAAAGTCTGTTCATACCTTTAAAGGGAAATCTTAGACTATAGCATATGTATCCGTGACTCTTTGGGGCTATCACTTTTCTTCTAACAGGACTGTGGGCTATACATCGAGGGAAAAGATCATACCTCTGGGTCTATCATTCTTGTAGCAATACATTGACTTTATGACTATTTGTATATGCTTGATGTAATTTTTATGTGTTGTGATGGAATTTTATTATGATAATTAAAATTCACTTAAACTTAAACAGCGTGTCGGTCAGCTCGTTCCAAAATACCTATATAATCATTGTTATAGTTTTTCCACGTCTGTGTGTCTAACTGTCGTCCACTTATTAGGTAAATGAAGCCTACAGGTCACAAGGAATGTACTCGAAATCCCCCTTGTTTTCTGCTTCGTCTGCAAATTGTAACGCTTTCACGTTGATATAAAAGCTTACTGTATTATTACCCGCCTTCTTCAATGAAACGTGTGCTGTATTTCTTGGAAAAACATTAAGAGGCAGACTGCGTAATGACCTAAATTTTAAATTCCATTCATGTCTTTTTCTACATTACGTTACCAAAACGAACGAACAGATGGACAAAAGGATAGCGAGAAGGGAGAGGCAGAAAGCCGAACATTAAACACGCGTCGCGCGATACACAATTACTACTATCACGCGTGTTAGGCTACAAGCACTAACTTTTTCAGACGGACAGTGATAAAATACACTACCCTTTCCCAGAGTTAGGTTTATAAATCATAAAAAACTCTTATTAGAAAAGATAACATTAGATGGGTTTACGGTTGAGAACATAACAGTACCCAGACAGAACATCTTCGAAACAGGAGGTAAAAGAAATTGCATATTTTGAACGCAGCCACGTAGCTCCTTTAAATTAGTATTTTTGGGTTCCTTAGGGCTTGCTGACAAATAATATGTAAAACGTTACGCAAATAGGCCAGGAATTAATAAATTATACCCAAAATAAAATATTGGGGGTGCCTGACAGCATAAAATCATTTCTGCTCATAAGATTTTTTTTTAACGTGTTTGAAAAAAATTTACGTTACAGAAATAGCCTACCATGTAAACTCCAAATTGATTGGAGCGCAACAAATGAAAGCCTAACCACGATTGGTCGGGCTATAAATACTATCTTGGTTGTTAGGGGAAACGGGGAAAGGTAACATTTTTTCAAACACTTGTCGAAACGGGGCTCATTGGTCAGACTCGCTGATATACACACTTGGGAGCGTTAGTTCGAAACCACTTGTTTAAAATAGCTTGATAAAGCATCAGTGCGTTGAAGCCAGCATATATTTTGCTCAATAAAAGCCTGGAACATAGGCAGATGGAAATTTGTGCCAGTTTGTGCCAGAATTCATTGCTAATCAACGTATCTGTGTTATTCGTATGAATTGTGGGACAGTGGTCTTGATGGTACTGAGCAGCACCTGGTCAGAGCTTTGCTGAATCCAGAGTCGGACAGCATACTCCTTGGTCTTTTTAGCTATCAGTGAGGTGTCTCCTGAGCCCAGAGGAGAAATCGAGCAGAGGAGTCCTTTCCTGCCGCCATCACGCCAGATAAGCGAATTGGCCAGCTGAGCTCAACATTATGTCCCCTCATCTTGAAATGACTTTGTAAAAATAACATTAAGAGGGGAATTTACTTGTCTTAAAATCAGGAACTGTGAACATCTCCAATACTGGTCCCTAAAGACAAACTATTGAAGTCATGATGACAAATACCAACAGAGCTTGAACAAAATAAAACCAGTATTACCTCATTTTACTACTACACAACTGACACACATAGAACATTTGTAATAATATATGTCACTACAATATTCATATTAAATACATTCTGTACATAACTTGTAATTTAAATTGATTGTGATTCCTGGGTCCCTTGTAGTTGAATCAGGACACATATTCATTCATGCCAGTAATGAATTCATATGGTTATGTGAAAGTTTATCAGTGACTCTTTTAAGATATCTTTGTAGAGTGTTATATGTATGTGAGTGTCACAGTGTTGTCAAGAGTAGTGGATTAAATTAAATTGTTTATCTGTCTGTTGTTGTGACTTACACTTCATCATACTCATACCCTAGACACATAACGTAGCATCACACTATTCCAGAATAATTCTGACTGAGATATATAGATATGTGGTAGCAAGTAAGGTTATCTATAATACACTACTCTTAATAGATATAGATACCTTCACAGCTGATCTCAGTCAGTACACTAAGTCCCCTATAAATATTTATAACATCCCACTTCACCACATATATTGGGGGCTCGTCCGGGATTTTGAATCTTTAACTATTAAAAATATTGGGGGTAATTCACTTCAGGGAATATAAGAATTAAAAGGTATCCTTGGGTGGAATTAAATAAGGTTGAGCTCACGGTGCCTGTGTTGTCCATTAGATATATAGTTAGAAATTGAATTGTTGGGTAGACATTATAAAAATTTACCTGATAGACAATGGCGGACCTGGCCAAATTTCGATCTGCTGCGGTTCAGACTGCAAAAGAGTTAGGATTAGATGGGCAAGTTATGGTTGCCTATGTCACAACGGAATGTGACAAATTTATTGAACGCGAAGAAAGAAGATTAGAAAAAGAAGCCGAAAGAAGGTTAGAGGCTGAAAGGGAAATTAAGAAGTTACAATTTGAAGCTGAGGCTGAGACTAAGAGGTTGCAGATTGAGGCTGACAAAGAGGCTAAAGCATTGGAAGCCGAGGAAAGAAGACAAGCTGCAGAAAGGGAAGAGAAGAAATTAGCTGCAGAAAGGGAAGAGAAGAAATTAGCTGCAGAAAGGGAAGAGAAGAGATTAGCTGCAGAAAGGGAAGCAGAAAAGGAGGAGAAGAGATTACAAAGGGAACATGAGTTACGACTAAGGGAGTTTGAGTTTCAAGGCCATGCTCCTGAAAATGGTGCCAGTCCCTTAGCCTCTGATGCTACGGTTACTCAAGGAGCCTCAACCTCAGCTATGAATTTTCATTTAGATCATTTGTTGAGAAAGACGATGATATTGAGAGCTATATAAATAGGTATGAACTATTAGCTACCACGTATGGGTTAGAGAGAGAAAGGTGGAGCTTAAAGTTATCTCAGGGACTTCGTGGGGCAGCTTATGAAGTTTTTGCAAAAATGAGCAGAGGTGATCAGGAAAATTATGACATGCTAAAGCAGGCTCTTTTTGTTAAGGTATGAAAAGAATGCAGAGTTTTACAGGAAAAAATTTAGGAATGCTAAACTACTGTCAGGTGAAACCTATCACCAGTTCTCTGCACGAATCGAGACATACTTGGAGAAATGGACTTCTCTGGGGAAAACCCAAGATCTTAAGGAAATGGTCCTTATAGAGCAACTAAGAGAGTCCATGGCTCCAGACCTGAGAAAGTTTCTCATGGAACAAGGTGCAGAGAGGCTGGTGAGTTGCTAAATGTTGCTGAAAGGTATCAAGCAGCTCAAGCAGAGGTAACAGGTAATAAAAAGAAACAGGTGGATAACTTCAGGGCACCACAGAACTTTAATAAATTTGATCCTAGGGATCAAAATAAAGGTAAGCACCAATTTGATAGGCCACGGTATGACAATAAAAATAAATTCCCACAATTCGATGAAAGGAAATATAATGAAAGAAAATCTTTCAACCAAGGAAAAGGGTGGTGTAAGAATTGTCAGATGGACAATCATGACACTGACCGTTGCAGAAGGAAACCTGTGTATATGGCAACCCTTCAGGTCAGGTCGACCTCAAGACAGGAGGAGGATATTATGTTGGATACCCTCCAGAAGAGATGAGGAAGGCACAGGCTGGGGATAAAACACTCAAGCCTTGTTTCAGAAAATTGTCAACTTGTCATACAACTCCAGGCAAGGGAGATTTTTACATGAAAAACAAGTTGATGTATAGGAAGACTGGAGCTAGATCCAATGGTCACGGACAGCTGGTACTTCCTAAAAGATATAGGGCAGACTTAATAAGGAGCCTACATGTGAAACCAGATGGGGACCATTAGAAAATAGGTACCATCATTCAAAAGGTGGCTCACAATTATTATTGGCCCAAAGCAAGATGGGACATTGAGAACTTTGTAGAAAGGTGTAGTATAGCACATGAGGGAACACCCACAAGTGGGAACATGGATCAGGACCTGGACACGCCACGGGGCAAAATTAGGCCTGATAATAAAAAAGAAAAATAGATTTGATAAAGTGGACCAAATGGAATGGGAAGCCCCTTTTCACGGACAAGCTTCACTTAACTGTTTTACAATGGCCACTATGCGGAGAGTGCAAAAGGATGTCTTACCCCAGGATAAGCCGACAATCCCTCAATCGGACTTAAACAAACTGGAGGAAGAGGATGTAGGGAGGAAATCTCTCATCAAGAATTTTAAGTGGGGAGACAGCCCCAAAAGAAAAATTGGTAGCGGTCGTTTTGTGAATGATAATTCTGGGAGGAAAAAATCATCACTATAAAGCTTCAAGTGGAAGAGACCATACCGGTGCATGGACAAATAGGTCCACACAATTAAAGGTCCATATGTAGCTTTGTTAAGAACGTGGACTGATGAAAAGGCAGAGGAAAACATTACATCTTCATACCAATATGTGAATGAGCTGACCACTCGGTTAAAAAAACTGGCTGGAAACTTGCCAATGAAAATTTGAAACAAGCCAGGAAGAAACATGCTGCCTATTATAACAGGAAGGCGAAAGACAGAAATTTGGCTGTGGGAGAGAAAGTACTGCTTCTTTTGCCTGGGAGTCAGAATAAGTTACAAATTGGATGGCAGGGTCCATATACAGTTTTAGAGAAGGTGTCTAGAACAAATTATAAGATAGATAAGAAGGGGAAAGAAAAAATCTATCATGTGAATCTCCTGAAGAAATATTTGGAAAGAGAAAATCAGGAAGAGACACACTTGTTGACCTTGTCCATCGCCATGGAGATGAAAAAGGAACCACTTTCATCATTTGAATATCCATTACACCCCTGTGAGACAGCAGCACAGGTGAAAATCAGTACACATTTAACGAAAACTCAGAAAGAGAGAGTGCAACAGGTTCTAAATAATCATGCAGAGGTGTTAACAGACCGACCAGGGCATACAAACCTATTGGAATATGATATGAAACTCATAGACTCCACACCTGTCTGTATGAAACCATATTCGATTCCGTTTGCTAAGGAAAAAGCTTTGAAGGAAGAGATAGACTATCTGTTGAAGGAAGGAATTATTTCGCACAGTGAGTCTTCGTATAGTTCCGGTGTTGTACTCTTAAGGAAGCCCTCTGGAGAACATAGACTCTGTATAGATTACAGGAGACTGAATGCTATTACAGAAGGACAGGTGGATCCATTGCCGGATACAAATCAGCTGTTTGCCAGGCTAAATAAAGCTAAATATTTCTCAAAAGTGGATCTGAGTAAAGGATACTATCAGATTCCAGTAAAGCCTGAGGTTAGACCATACCTAGCTTTAGTACCTCAGAAGGACACTATGAGTTTAATAGATTGCCATTTGGATTGAAGAATGCGCCTAGTGTCTTCTCTAGAATGATGAGAAAATTATTGGATCCTCTGAATAATCCCTGTATAACAAATTTTATGGATGATATCCTTATAGCAACAGAAACATTTGAGGAACACATTGACTCTCTGAACATGCTGTTTGATCGACTTAGGGAGGCAAATTTAACAGCCCGACAAACCAAATGTTGCGTTGGATGTAAAGAATTGGAATTTTTGGGACACACAGTTTATCAGGGAAACATGACCCCTGACCCAAAGAACTTAGAGAAACTACAGAAAGCCCCGAGACCACAAACCAAGAAGGACGTGAGATCCTTTGTCTCATTATGTGGTTTCTACCAGAAGTATATCAAAAACTTTAATTCCATATGTGCACCTTTAACTGAATTGACACGTAAAGGACTTCCAGATCGCATTACATGGACACCACAATGTGAAATGACTTACCAAGAATTGAAGGAAAAGCTCACAAGTAAACCCATTTTGAAATTACCTGACTTAAGTCAAGAATTCATAGTAAGGACGGATGCAAGTAATATTGGGTTAGGTGCAACTTTACTACAGAAATCAGATGCATTGGATGGGGAATTAAGCCCAGTGGCATATGCTAGCAGAAAGTTGAATAAAGCTGAAATCAACTACTCAACTAGCGAAAAAGAATGTCTTGCAGTAATATGGGCAATAAAGAAATTCAATATTTATCTATATGGGAAGGCATTTAAGTTGCAAACTGACCACAAACCTTTATCGTTTTTAGCACAGGCTAAGCATGAGAACTCTAGGTTACTCCGATGGTCTTTGCTTCTGGCTCCATACAATTTTAGCATTGAATATATATCTGGAAAAAACCAATCTGGGAGCGGATTTTTTAAGCCGCCATCCGTGTGATGAGAATCACCGTAAACCCCAGAAATAATAATAAATTTCTATATGTGTATATAGAATAAAGGACTGACATATAATGTCTGTTTTAAGAGGGGAGGTGTCATGAAATATTCTAATCCACATATATAAATTATTAGGTAAATATGAAGCCTAACAAATAAAATTAATAAAGAGAAGAGCAATGGTAAAATGACAGTGCTGTCACAAGGAATGTACTCGAAATCCCCCTTGTTTTCTGCTTCGTCTGCAAATTGTAACGCTTTCACGTTGATAGTAAAAGCTTACTGTATTATACCCGCTTTCTTCAATGAAACGTGTGCTGTATTTCTTGGAAAAACATTAAGAGGCAGACTGCGTAATGACCTAAATTTTAAATTCCATTCATGTCTTTTTCTACATTACGTTACCAAAACGAACGAACAGATGGACAAAAGGATAGCGAGAAGGGAGAGGCAGAAAGCCGAACATTAAACACGCGTCGCGCGATACACAATTACTACTATCACGCGTGTAAGTCTACAAGCACTAACTTTTTCAGACGGACAGTGATAAAATACACTACCCTTTCCCAGAGTTAGGTTTATAAATCATAAAAAAACTCTTATTAGAAAAGATAACATTAGATGGGTTTACGGTTGAGAACATAACAGTACCCAGACAGAACATCTTCGAAACAGGAGGTAAAAGAAATTGCATATTTTGAACGCAGCCACGTAGCTCCTTTAAATTTGTATTTTTGGGTTCCTTAGGGCTTGCTGACAAATAATATGTAAAACGTTACGCAAATAGTCCAGGAATTAATAAATTATACCCAAAATAAAATATTGGGGGTGCCTGACAGCATAAAATCATTTCTGCTCATAAGATTTTTTTTTAACGTGTTTGAAAAAAATTTACGTTACAGAAATAGCCTACCATGTAAACTCCAAATTGATTGGAGCGCAACAAATGAAAGCCTAACCACGATTGGTCGGGCTATAAATACTATCTTGGTTGTTAGGGGAAACGGGGAAAGGTAACATTTTTTCAAACACTTGTCGAAACGGGGCTCATTGGTCAGACTCGCTGATATACACACTTGGGAGCGTTAGTTCGAAACCACTTGTTTAAAATAGCTTGATAAAGCATCAGTGCGTTGAAGCCAGCATATATTTTGCTCAATAAAAGCCTGGAACATAGGCAGATGGAAATTTGTGCCAGTTTGTGCCAGAATTCATTGCTAATCAACGTATCTGTGTTTATTCGTATGAATTGTGGGACAGTGGTCTTGATGGTACTGAGCAGCACCTAGTCAGAGCTTTGCTGAATCCAGAGTCGGACAGCATACTCCTTGGTCTTTTTAGCTATCAGTGAGGTGTCTCCTGAACCCAGAGGAGAATTCGAGCAGAGGAGTCCTTTCCTGCCGCCATCACGCCAGATAAGCGAATTGGCCAGCTGAGCTCAACATTATGTCCCCTCATCTTGAACTGACTTTTTAAAATTAACATTAAGAGGGGAATTTACTTGTCTTAAAATCAGGAACTGTGAACATCTCCAATACTGGTCCCTAAAGACAAACTATTGAAGTCATGATGACAAATACCAACAGAGCTTGAACAAAATAAAACCAGTATTACCTCATTTTACTACTACACAACTGACACACATAGAACATTTGTAATAATATATGTCACTACAATATTCATATTAAATACATTCTGTACATAACTTGTAATTTAAATTGATTGTGATTCCTGGTTCCCTTGTAGTTGAATCAGGACACATATTCATTCATGCCAGTAATGAATACATATTGTTATTCGAAAGTTTATCAGTGACTCTTTTAAGATATCTTTGTAGAGTGTTATATGTATGTGAGTGTCACAGTGTTGTCAAGAGTAGTGGATTAAATTAAATTGTTTATCTGTCTGTTGTTGTGACTTACACTTCACCATACTCATACCCTAGACACATAACGTAGCATCACACTATTCCAGAATAATTCTGACTGAGATATATAGATATGTGGTAGCAAGTAAGGTTATCTATAATACACTACTCTTAATAGATATAGATCCCTTCACAGCTGATCTCAGTCAGTACACTAAGTTCCCTATAAGTATTTATAACATCCCACTTCACAATTACGTTCTGTGAATTGCCTCCATTACCATAACTGACTTCAGGGGTGTACTTGTAGTGGATTAAAAAATTTAGGGATTTTTTCTCCTAAAATTGTTGCAATAATTGTTTTGTTTTCACTGTAGCAACTTATTTTTGTTAGTGATTAATCTAAACTACCATTTATTTAGCATAGTCGCTTGCAGTTAGAGCTTTTATTTGCCGATTAATAGCAGCGATAGTTAGATACTATAGTATAGGAGGAGGTATCCCAGGTTAAAGTATATCATCTTTTGTTTGGTAATTTCTCGTAAGTGGTAGGAACCAGTGTATCCTTTTTCTTACTTCCTTATCGACTAGTCTCAGTCACCTATTTGCAATGGCAGAGAGGGCGAAACTAAGGCAGATGCTCAGACAGTAAGCAAAGGAATAGGGATTACAAGGAGAAGAAGCGAAAGCGTTTGTCAACACGGGAAATAAAAAAAAAAAAAAGAACTTAGACAGATATGATTGCGCGGCAGAAGGAAAAAAAATGAGGCGGAAGTGGAAAGAAGCCAAAGGCTATGAGGAGCAGAGGAAGATGAATGAGGAAATGGAAATTCGCAGGATGCAGCATGAGGAAAGAGAGAAGGAGAGTCAGCATTTGGAAAGAGAAAATAAGCAACGACGACAGCATGAGTTGGCTCTTAACTCTTGCAGGCCGGAATTTTTTCATCAGTTTTGCCAGAATTATTTTTGTACCTTAAAGCAGTACCTTTTATAAAATTCTAAGTTTCCTGTGTTATTTAACAACAAAGACAACACCTATATTATAACTTCACCAGTAAAAGATAATTGAATGTAGAATTCAGAAATATGAAAGCTTTTTAGTGAATATTATACATTATAGTATTCAGTTATGAGTCTTAACGAAAATACGGAACAAATTTCACAGAACACAAAAGTGACGTTCCCAACGTCGTTTCGGCTTCTAGGGGTTTTGCGGATGTACGCTACCAGCGTCGTTCCGGCCTTTAAGAGTTAAGTCTCTAGAAGTCAAAAGTCGTGGTGCTGCAAATACCTCCAGCAATGGAGAGTCTTCTCCTCATTCTTCGTTAACTGATCAAACTAACCGTCAGTCTCTTCAACTCAACGCAGTTTTTTGCTCTTGAATTGTTCCCTTGTCCTAATGAGAAGATTGACACATGGCTAGAAAAATTTGAGAAAATTGCAACTCTGTCACGGTTATTTTTTAGAGAGGTTCGCGTTCGGAAGAGAAGCTTTCTTAGGATTGAACAGCAGTGCGAATGATGTTTACGCGCAAACTAGAAAAGCA